>CAFUXE010000184.1:699312-711161 GCA_903364295.1 Serranus cabrilla | reverse complement strand
TATGCTGCATTATGTTTGCACAAACATGGCAGGAGCACAGGTGATACTGATAATTAATCAGCTGAGTGAAGACAGTTCAGGTGATTGAATGATTGGATTCAGGTGTGTTTCTTCTTGGTTGGAGCAGAAACCTGCAGCCACTCGGCCCTTTACTGGATCAGTTTGACACCCCTGGTATACGGGGTTTACTGTTTTCCTGCCAGTATACTGTATACCCACCTATCAGCCAAAATTAGAACATAAAGGAGAATATACCCACTTCCTACACAGTAATCTACCCATGTTCATCAGCTACGACTACTTCCGTCATTGCTCCTGATGTATGGTTTGTGAGGGTCGGATGCTCATTTGTGTTGTTACACATTGGGATCACTCCTTGTGCTTTAAGGTGGAGTATGAGATTTTGGAGAAAGATTGTTGATATTTAAACCCCACAACCCTTTCCTCCTGTTCATTAGCATGATAGCAGACGTTGCTTTTTGAATCAGCGTCAGTTTGGTTCCCATTTACAGGGCTATGGCTTTGTATGAAAACCAGATCTTTCTTTTCAGTGTACATACAGAATTGCGGACCGTGAGGAGATATTTGCTGCTTTTAACAAATAATGTATAGATTACAATCACTGACACCAACTTTAAGCCAAAGATCTCAGTACTTCTTCAACCGCTAAGTTTCTGCAAACATGTAGGTTCAACAAACTTTTTTTTTCTTCTTTTTTGTCTGCATTTATTCTCATTGTTTGACACCACAAAAGAGGTGTCAACTTTTTATGAGAATGATGCATATTTTTTTAGTCTTGCAGCCAAATAATTAATATTCAGTGCGTGTGCGTGACCATCACCGGCCCTCCCTGGAAGCTAAGCTGTTATTCTTTATTAGGATTTCCTATTATAAGCCAGAGAGGGCAGTGCTGCACCGCAGTGAATCGGGGGGGAAACAGACAGAAGACAGAACGCGACAAGACGGACAGGAAAAGGAACAGGCAGGCTAACATTAGAGTGCAAGAGTATAAGGTGCTGTGTTATACAACCAATACCATATATAACAGCAAAAAAATAAAAAATAAACAAACAAAGCAAAACAAGAAGTCAAGAATAAGTAAATAAATAAATAAACAACAGGAAGAACACAGGAAGAAAACAAACCAAGCGCCCCCCCACCCAAGCACCAGTTCAACAAACTTCAGACAAACACTGTGTTACCTTAAGCAAAGACAGCTTTATTAATGCTCAGGTAGCAAAATTATCTCTAAAATTACATTTCAAACATCTAAACACAAAGTTAACCATTCTGCTGAAAAGTTTCTTGTGTATGAAGAGGTAAAGCTTAGTTACGTAGAGAAAAGTATCATCTGCAAACACTCTCTCTCCATCTTATATCCTATGAAAACAACAGCATGCTGTCATCTAGGATATCCTGTATAAACTAAATCCAGTGCCATCTAAAAACTCATTAGACTCTCATCCCTAAGTACATTAAGATTTACCATAAATAATTTATTATATTGAAATATCTCCATGCGAGTAAACAAAGGACAATAGCCATAGACGTCTCAAACACATCAAAGGGGGGTACAAGGGAGACCTAGGATCTATGAAAATATATTCAACAGATATACAGATTGAGACAAAAATATATAAATACATTTACACCTATCTATATACATATATACATCAGTAATATCACCCATGTGAATATCACAAATTATTTAGAAATCTCCTCTACAAGACACCTCTTTTCAAAATGTGTGTCTTTGTGGTAGATGGTTTAGTTTCAAAGACATGGTACTCTGTGTTTAGGTGTTAGGTACACGCAGTGGACGGCAGCACAGAATGTAGTGAACCAAGTAATCCGTAGCATAGTAATCTGTTTAGTGAATGATGGACATATGTATGATAAACAGAAATAAAAATGCCCTGGGATATAAACATGCTTATGAACCTCAAAACGTAACAGATGTTACTCAACAGTCAGTATGATATAAAGTTTTAGTCATTCTTCCAAAATCAGCAGCAGCAGCAAGCTCGTGGCTAGTGATAGATACTGGTTGGAGCCAGGAATGCTACATGGTACACATACTTAAATATCCACTTCCTAATTGAAATAAAACCACCAAGTGTTGGTGTGTGTGTGTTTGTACATCAAATCCCAAAGTGCATACACACACTTGGTGATATTTATTATAATACAATAACGTCTTAAGTTTAATTGATCTCTGTCAGCTTTTCTATTCATTAAAATACCATCATGTTTTTCAGAAATATAAGTTACATTTACTAGCTATTATCGACAATTACTGATTTCCAGAAGAATTATATGTAAATGAAGTGTTAATAATACAAAACATTGATGCTTTTGACCACACCATTTGGCTTAAAAGTCAAATTTCATACTTGCTCTCAATTTTTTGACTGCCCCTTCATTTTGACTTTGATTACTACTTTGACAACTTATAATTTGAACTTTTGGACTCCTCACGTTTATTCAGTTTCTTCTGCTTTTTCTGGTGGAAGATGGGCTTCCATATAACTCTTCTGGAAATCGGCAACTGTAACAATTCCCCGGTTCTTCCAATAAATGACTTCTATACTTTTTTATTCTCTTTGAATATTTATAATTAGCACCACATAGTTCTTCCAGGGAAAGTGTTGAAAAAATTATTAGTAAAATTATGGGACTTAAGAAAATATTTACCTAAATATCTCCGTTCAGATAGACATCAAAATCAGAATCTATAATACTTTATACTCTTAAAACAATTCAGCTTACTGATAAATTGATTTGAGTGTGTGGCAGAGCTAACCATGATGATGTTTAGGGGTGTAGGGCTCCATATGTGATTAACAGTTTTGTATAGCCATTGATAAATCATTTTATAGAGAATGCTGTCACATATTGACATTCTTGAAAATTTGAATACACCATGTTAAACTCTTACTATTACAAATTTGTCTTTGATCATTAAAGCAGCATATTTACATATTTGTAATCTCATCGTTATTGCATTACATAAGATTCTAAACACATTTAAACCCTGTTTTCCGGTCATAGCACAGAATAATCTGCCTGTGTCTCTAAAAGAAATAAATATGTATTATATATATATGTATATATATATATTAAAAAAACATTAATTATTTGTACATTCCAAAGATGATATTTCTCAGATTTGATATTTAATACTACCGATAAAAATAAATAAATAAAAATATCCTTGCAACAAATAGTTAGTTTTGTTTTAGCAAGTGTCTTGAATCACTAAAAAAAATAAAAAACAAAAATTAGTCGAGCACTATAATCATTTCAACATTTTGATGGACAGTGTGAGAATCAACAGGCTCAGGGAGATGACACGTTCATTTCCCTGGTGGAAGTCTTTGAGGGATAGTGTGACTTCGCTGGTGTGCCTTGACTCCTGTAGTGAAATAAAAATCCCCCCGTAGGGTTCACGGACACATTGCACATGCTCTAAAAAGTAGTATAAATATTTATCTCAATTTACCACAAACCTACCATATCTGGACAAATCTAGACATTAGGCATTACAAAATACAAAGAACTCCTGAATAAAAATAAAGTTAAAACCCCAACCTTAAAGTATTCGAGCTGGGGAAAAAAAGCCCTGATGCTCTATATTTACTCTACCTCTATGACACTACCACTTTATGACACCCCTCCTCTTTTTTGGGACCACAGAGAAGTGAAGAAAGACATCCATCCACCACTGGGGGAATACCTTAACCAACTTGCTTGGCTGTTTGTAATAATGTCACTGCTGTTTTTGATTCTATTTAGTCAGTGTCTTCAAGAAGAGAAAAAGCAGCTTTTCATGATTTTCTGTCCTTAGGCAGCACAGACTATGACACCTCTCCACAACATTTGCTCCCTCAAAACCTTATCATGACAATTTCATACAAACCTGCTTCATTTTACAAGGATGCCATCCTTATAATCAGCATGCATTAGGAGGAGAAACACTTAAAACCTCCCTGTGACGCCAGTTTAAGTTCTCCAGTGCAAGTTTAAATGATCAACGTCCACACACACAACACAATTAAATCAAGTCATTAACGAAGTCGACAAGACAAATACCTTCAGAGAAAATTGTGCTTGTTTGTACATGAGTGGTCTTCCGAAACGATCTTTGGTCTTTTTGATTTCAGAAAGACCGGGTCGGTCCATAAATAAAACCTGCCTGGGTGTTTTGTGACCTCCAGAGGATGGTCTGTGTATAAGACATAAATAAATAATGAACATGACATCTGGGGGTATTTACAGAAGGTGTGCTATTTACAGAATGAAAAGGAAAAAAAAAAAAACTCTCCATAAAGCTTATTAAATTCCGATAGAAAACATAGAAGCTACAGCTGTGATTCTATTAAAGTCGATGATAGTATAATGCCCCGGCTCTGTGTAGGGGGATGTGTTTCAGGTATTCTCTTCCCCCAAGATCCGTAGTTCCATGTCTCAAAGTGTTCTAAACAAACTCATTCGACAGACTTGATTGTGGTCACATAATAGAAATCTAAATGTGCTTATCTGCATAACAAATTCAGTTATTTGCCTGAACAACATTATCTACACCACAGCGCTAACCTACACCCTCCCACCCATTTACATCATTGCTTTTATAATTATTACTTTGCACAAATATAACTAAAAATCGAACCTTTCCTCTCAGGAAAGGTAAGCAGCTACTCAAACATACTTTTACACCTAAACATGGGGGAATTGAAATAAAGGTTCTCATGTCAGAAGCAAGCAGTAGTCGGACAGTTTGTTGTTGTTGTGGCCGCTGTCCTCAGTGCTGTCCTTTGTGAAGTCTTGTAACGAGTTAGATATTTCCATCTCGGCTCCTGACATTAATCACACCCTCCTAAGCAAACGTGTATTATTAAATTAAGCTTTCTGGTTCTCATTCTTTCGTCGGACACCACCATCTTTCCAAAACTTCACATCAGCTGGAATTCCTTGCAAACACCACTTCTAGTGTGAGTGTGCGCACATGTGTATAGTAGTGTGGGTGTGTATGTGTGTGTGTGCGTGTGTCTCAGTCATCCCGGCAGGTTGGCAGGTTGACAAAGGTGAAGATGTTGTACTCGATGAGGCAGGAGAAACACAGGAAGACGGAGTAGAGGAAGAGACACATGAAACCGAGGCGCTTGTCCAACGTCCACTTGTTTAGGTGGACTCCCAGGACCTGGACAGACAGGGACAGATCAATAGATAAATTGAGACAAACACATGGAGAGACGTCAGATGAACTTCTGATCACACGTACTGTCAAATACTCACAGTCAGGAACACAGATGCCAGCAGCAGCCCCACAGAGAAGATCAGTCCTTTGCTGTTTAATTTGATCTGCAAGACGTGTGTGAGGAACGAGTAATGTTACATCACGATGAAGGGGAATCGATTGGACTGAAACTTTGTTACAAAATAAACAATAAGAAATATTAAACACTGCTTCTAAGTAAAAGTTCATCGACCAAATGATATCACTATCATTTGATAGATTTGATGTTTTGGCACTAAACCTCTCATCATGCTGTGGGTGATGGGAACAGGAAGTGTTATGTTGCACCATGAAAATTCATGCTGCATTAAAAACTAACATTGGATATACAGACAATAATCTTAAACCCTGAATGCCTGAAGTTGGGACGCTTTGTAAAAACAGTGTGCGACAGATAATGTGCTAATCCTTTTTTTTTTTTGCAATAAATTTAATGTTTTACATTTTCATCTGAATGGATTTTTAGAAATATATGCTTATTCTGAATTTGATGCCAGCAATGATGATGATGTTTTACTGCCCACGTTATCTACCATTGAAAATGTGTGGTGCATTAGGAAACGCAAAATATGACAAAGGAGACCCTGGACTGTTGAGACACTAAAGTCACATACAACAAGAATGGGAAAGAATTTTGCTTTCAAATCTCCCTAAACATTTATTGTGTGTTGTTAAAAGAAAAGGGGATGTAACATAGTGGTAAACATGCCCTGTCCCAACTTTTTTGGAACGTGTTACAGACATCAAATTCAGAAAGAGGCTCCTATACTTACTGTATATGGTTTAACAAAAAGGCTGCAATAGACATCACTGCTATAGCTGGATATGCTGCGCTGATTTCAGAGAGACATGCATGGCCTCTCTGGTTTCCAGGTTGACCCTGATAAGAAGCGATGTAAAGTACAATGAGGGGTGTGCTACTTACATCAGAGCCGTAGTTAATAGCCAGGGTCTGCAGGGCCCAGGGGAGACCGAGTCCCACCAAGATGTCAAACACGTTACTGCCGATGGAGTTGGACACCGCCATGTCTCCCATTCCTGAGCAGACAGGAAAAGATGGAGTTGTAAGGCGAGAAATAAGAGTACAAAGAGACAGCAAGAGAAGAAAAGTGAGTGGGCAGTGACAGAAGTTACAATAGAGGGTGTGGGGGTGAAGCTGGGACAGGTTAGGACAGAGGTCGGTTACTAGAGCCGATATCAGCGGCGCCATCTCCGCTGTGACGTTTCCGTGGGAGTGACATCCCACAGCAACAACAAAGCAACGAAGCGACAGCAGCTACAAAGCGAAAGGATGGACGACTAAACTGCAGTGGCGAGTGCGTGTCTCCCAGCGAGCCCCCGCACACACACAGACAGAGCAGTTTAAATATTTTATGACAGGAGCAAGAATAAACACAGATGAAAGGATGGAGAAAGGGACCCTGTCGGGCTGCCTTCCCCGATCAACACCCCGTTCTTTTACAGCCTCACCACGGGGATGGAAGAGGGACAGCGAAAAAGGATGACAAACCCTGTGTGGATCTGTGTGTGTAATTACCTTGTCGTGCCACTATTAGGCTGGCCATGCAGTCAGGGACGCTGGTGCCGGCTGCCAGGAAGGTGATGCCCATGATGACATCTGGAATACCGAGTGTAAAGCCTATCACTGTTACCTGATGGACAGACAGACAGACAGAGACAGGCTATTACTGTTTGTATTTTGGCAGCTATGCATGTGTGTTTGTTTCTTTTTTACTTAGAGAGATACAAGGTGAAATTTTTCAAAATATAGCTTGCATATAGAAGGCCTCAATCCTGGTTTGAGCTTAGGTGTAAAGCATGTGTTAGTCCAACGTGCTAACGTTCAGTGAGCTGCTCATAGTTTAATATATATATAGTATAGGCTTGGAAAACTCATCCGGCTAATGTGTTGTCAAGGCACCCACTATGACAACCATCCCCACATTGGATCACGGTTGGGCTAGGACTGTTGCCATGGCTGCTATGGTGGTTATGCTGAACTTTATCCTATCAGCACTAGTCCTATGATCCTCACCATGGAACATGGTTGGGCCCCCCCTGTTTTTCCATAGTTTTTCCTTGTCCACTGCGAGGGTCAAAGGACAGAGGATGTTGTACAGTCAGTTAAGCTTGTCATCATTTTCCAGCAGTTAAGGTAAAACTGGTTTTCAACTCCTGAGAAAAATATCTGGCTCTGTAGCTGCTCCACTGTGTTCACCAGCTGACTAACTTTGTCTGTCTGCTGTTTGGAGCCACCTGAAAACAAGGCTAATATTAGTGGAGTGAGCCAAAGATGCAAAGATGCTAAAACGTGATATCTTTACAAGCCAGTGTCTACAATTTAATGCCCACTGTTTTTAAGCTATTACTCAGTTAGTAAATACTCAGTTAACCCACAATTAATATAAAAATATTGATAGATTTAAAAATGGAAGTTACGTAGTTAATTTCTTTTGTCCTAAAAACGAACCACATACAACATAATCCTGCATTCCTCAGGTCTGCAAAGTAAAAGATTAAAGCTCGTATTGATTTTGCTTGCAGTCTTTTGTGCATATTTTCTCAGCACTTGTCAATGTGCTATTAAAATGACCTTTTTTCCATGTTTTCACTAATGTACCTCCTGTACTGGCAGCACACCTCCCTACTCCAGTATTCTTTTTCATCCTATTTCAGCCAGTTCTCAATAACATCATTCTTTTTTATATGGCTAAAGGATACTTGATTAATTTCACATTATAATTCCCACACAAGTCATAGACAGTTAATATAATTGTGAATGTATTAATAATGTAGATAAATACATTTATCCACATCCCTTCATCTGCACCCTTCCAGTGTCTTACCATCCACACCATGATGTAGGAGAATCCGGCGATCCACAGAGTGGAGCAGAGAAAGGAAAGCATGAAATAGTTGTCCCAGCGAGGCGTGGAACAGTTGGGAACGGTGAAGTACAGCAGCAGGCACAGAGGCCAGGCAAGCAGCCATTTCAGCTTGTTACACACACCCACTGCAAACACACAGGGCAAAATATGGTGTCAAGACTGAGACACATGGACCGTTTGAACAGGAAGGAACTAGCGAAGGAAGGGTTAAATACATTTTGGGAAATAAGACTTATTCTCATGGCTCTTGTAGAATATGACTAAAAAAACAGCAGTGTAGCTTGTGTGAGGTGGAATGGTGTGTACAATATTATTGCACAATCCAAATCCAAATGTACAATTTTTGTAAATGTAGGTTGCTAGCTTTAAGGTTACCATTTCGCAGCCACTGACCTCCTGTGAGTCCTGTGAGTCAGACTACAGCTAGCATGGCATTCAACGATGTACCTGTATTTCACACATGCTGTGTGGGCGTACTTGTATTTTTGGAAACAGGTTTTTTTCTCGCCATTTAAAAAAGATGAATGGTGGCAATCAGTCCAAATGAAAAATCGTAAAGCGTTGTCAAGAGCATGCCAAACCAACAGGCAGCAATATAACCCTTAACCTAAGCCGAGTTGATAAATGACGCAAAGATAAAGATGTTGTCCAATCATAAATACAGTGTTTTTTAGGGGGAGGTGCCTGGCTGCAACTGCCAATCAATCACTGAGTGGTGCATTATGCAACTCTGGTGTTCTTAGCTATGAATGTTTGATGGATAGCAATGGATTTTTTTTAGACCACAAGAGCCGCAAACTTGGATTACTCTGTGCAGAAAGCTGCAAAAGGTTCTAAAAGGTTCTGTTTCTCAATATAGTGGTGGAAGAGTAACTGTACATTTATGTGTGAACATGTGAAATATCCTGTTAGCGAGGTTAGAATCAGAACTAGTTTGGTCAGGTGTGGCTGAAATGACGCCTCAGTTGTGACGCCTCACAAAGCAGATAATGGCGAAAATCTTTTAATGACCTAAACTGCAGTACGCATGTGGTGATGTGATGTTTTGATAAATACCTGTGTATGTGTGAAACAGGCATAAACCCACTAATGAACACATCTACTTTGCTTTTTATTAAATAAAGATATAGATACAATTTATGGTTTTGGTGGCATTTATGGTACTGGTACCATTTTTTGTCGTGACTGTGTGCAGCTTGCTAGTATTTTTTTTAAACAATTCAAAATAAATCATTTACAATAACAGAATGTAAGCATATTCCATACAGATCCTGTACCTGGGCATCTGAAGGGTACTAATGGTCCCTCTCCATCCTCTTCTTCCTCGTCATCATTCTCGTTGTTCTCGTTGTCCTCGTTCTCCGTCTCGTTGCCTGCCTCTCGGTCGTCATGGCAAACCCTGACACCCCTTTCGGCCCCAGACAGCCCGTTTTCTATGCCCCGTCTACTTCCTCCTTTCACTGGAATATCGGAGTCACCGTTGGTCATGGTCCGTGTGTTGATTAGACGCTGCCTCTGTATCACACACACACACAGACACAGTTATACAAGTACGTTCACTCTACCTTAAATGTTGAATTTAATTCAAATAACAAGCAAATGAAATTGAGAATTGGGTGACTTTATTTTCATTTTACAGTCAGAAAATAATTTAAATGAGTCCAGATCAAACTGAAAGCACAAAAATCTTTTTGTTCACATTAGCAGCTTAGATTTAAGATGCTCATTGTAATAAAGTGGCTGATTGGCTATCTGGTCTCTAGGTTCTCTCCTGGTGGATGTTTACATATTTTGTTTGGACAGTCGGCAAACAAAAGTTTAGGAGGACTTGTGTTTTAGTTTCGAAGTTAAGAAGGAGACTTTTATTATATAATGACATATTTTTTATTTGCTCGTAACATAAAGATGAGGCTGTGTTGTTCACCACGTCCAGCATTCATAATGTTGGCATTTACAGAATATCAGCCATTGTCAGCTACACTAGCCATCTAGCATATCATGCACTTTCTTGATGGGCCATCTTAATCTTATTCAATTCCTCAATCTTCCCATTCTCAAGCATGTATGGGTAACCCATCAATACCAGTCACTCTTATATAGAGTGAATGGTATTGCTATCAATGTTAGCATCCAGGCTATCGCTATCCTGGATAATGATTGAAAGAAAGTTAACCCGCAAAAGCAGGAAGTAATTTTTCCTGTTTAGTCCTGAGTTCTTTGAAGTTTTTAATCACATCTTACTTTTGTTTTCAAATGGGACTTGTGGTCCTAGCTTTGCAAACTGATCATTCTTTTTGAGCAATTCTCAAAGAGGAATGTGTTAACTACATTTGCTACAAAGAAGTGAAGCACTAAGGCAAGGAATGTAATGAATAGTTGTTATTTTTACCAGGTTTCTACATCATGTCCTTACTGCTCCTTGAAAAGTGTACAAAGGCACATAACCCCGCCATTATCCTGTTAAAGAGCCTGTCTGAAGCACTAAAACTCAAATTGAAAATGGGATTTTATTTTTCAGTTTAGTGCAGTGTGTCTGTGGGTCCTGACCTCAGTGATGAGCATTCGTGAAGCCATGGTGAGGCGGGTTCTCGGGGAGAAGTGTTTGGTGATCATGATTCTCATGCCGGCCTCGAAGAAGGACAGCTGGTGAGGGTACGCTAAAAGCAGCTCGTCCACCATTAGCACCGACGGCTTCCTGTGTTGGTTCGCTGTAGAATACATGCACACACGTACACACACACATAAATGTAATCACACAATATACACATGCATCTATGATCGCAAGTGAACTTGGTTGAAAATGGAGTAGTATTGGCTCTAGATAAAAAGCAGTTTATTTATCTCTGTGCCTCGCCTTTCAGTTCTTGTTAAATACAAAGTGTACCTTTCTTCAGTAGAACAGCGGTAGCATCACAGCCATCATCTAGCTCAGAGTTATTGGCTGCTCCATTCCTTAATTTGGACGAGTTCTTCTTCCGCCTCTCCAGAAAACGAACAACATGGGAGTTCATCCTGAAACAAGGGCCAGGTCAAACCCAGTTAACATTTATTTATATATTCATCTGCAACGTATGTTCTGTAGTTAGCTTTTTTCGTTTCTTAATTTTTCTATCAACAATAAACACTATTTATACCCAGACCACAGAAAACACTCGGTGTAGACTGGCTGCACTGTATGCATTATTTTCAGGTAAGTAACATAGTGTGCTCATCAGCATTCTTGTTTAACAATCATACGCAGGAATGCAAGTGATGTTAATTCCAAGAATGAATCAAATAGAGCCAAACATTGATCCAAAAAATTAATGTAAATAAAAATTACATTTTGGCTATGGCATAAGTGGAATAATGTGGTTATGAGAAATAATGCACTACTTGAAGGCAAGTCTATGGACATACTGCAGAACCTGGAAAAGAATATGACAATTTCCTGCAGTTGCTTTATTTTTATTACAACAAAAACCTCCATATAATTTGTCCATGAAAAAACACCATAAGACGTGATTCATTTGAAGAAGAACTATGTCACCACTGTGTCAAAATTAAGCTATATAACTTACTTCATGATTAAAATGTAGACGAAATACATCAAAATCAGCGTGAGGGCTTCCCACCTGGAAAACACAGTTTGGATCAATTAAGCATGGGACTTATTTTGTAAATGG
>CAFUXE010000184.1:664114-687894 GCA_903364295.1 Serranus cabrilla | reverse complement strand
CCCGCATCAGCACATAAGCTTTGTTCACTACATGGAGCTGGCAGTATGCACTCTCTCCTCAGAGCTAGTTCCTCATCTCCCACTGTCTTCTTCCTGGTCTTTGTTATTCTTGATGTCATTGAAAAATAAATAAAAAATCTGTCTGATCTCCTGTCAGCAACAGCTCTGTTCTCATTGCAGGGCGACCAAACATTGAATGGGCTGATAACAACCTGTTGGGTCTACTAGAAGGTGGAGCAAGCCCATAGTTATGGTTAGTGCTAATAAGCGGCCATTCATTAGTGTGATAAACTGCAGATCAGGTGAGGTGACAAAAATATTAAAAACAAGCACAATATTTATCTGACAAAAATCTAAATCCAAACACTGTTTCTGTCAAAAGACTAAGGCCTAAACTAAAAGTAAACTTTGTGACACTTTGTGATTTTCCTTTTTGTATAGAATTCTTACTCTAATTACTTTAGAGAGCTCATTGAAGAGACACAGAGAGCAAAAGAGCATCACCCTTTAAATGATGTCCCATTTATGCAACTGGAGTATAATGAGGCTGTAACAAATCATTTGTTATGGTTAATTAAGAATTAATAGACAGCAATGTGAGCTTCAGTGTAACTGATAAGGCAGGTCAAGAGTCTGCTGGAACATAGACGCAGACAAATCTATCCGTGTTGCTGTTTATGATGTAGGGCGATTGAATTACATGAGAATAGATATGAGTCATGGAGGAAAATGACAGACAGAGGTCACTGCTACTATGGCTTACACACACACACATGCATGCGCGTGGACACACACGCAAATAAGTACACACATTCTACAAAAGCAGAGGTTGTAGTTTGCTGTGCATGAGCAGACAGGAGAAAGCCGGCTATTGTAAACACGATTATCTCTAATCCAACACACTCCACCGTTATAATACATAATCATAGCTGTTTTTGTTGGTATTTGACCTTAGAAGGGTGCAAAATGACAAAAAAAATGTTGCAGCCATGCTCGCCACAACACCTGCACAGCTGTTTACTTTACTAACATACATTCATGTCAGTGTTTGTATATGAATCTCCACCAGGGTGTGTAACTAAGCTCCTCTGTGTGGATGAGTCTGGATGCATTTGTGCTGTCTGTATACTGTGTGTGGTAAGATGAGGAAGTAAGTGCCGCTGATCTGACCAATTTTGGCACAAACAAGGAGCTGTCATAGAAATGCAAAGAGGCATCTCCTGTCCTGAAAGATAAGAGGAGACAAATGAGACAAACTTCCGCCCAGGAGAACGTCCGTGTCCCGCGTGAAAACAAAAGAAAAAAACTTTATGTAACTTCTGTTTTTTACGAAGCTTCCATGGCCTCACATTTTTTTGTTTTTTTTTTACGTTACTTACAGTAGTAACGTCACCCTCGTAGCTGCTTCACTTACAGCATTTATGTACACTTATTTACTTACTAAACTCTCCTTTGAAATGCCTAGCCTGGATGTTTTTTGCCCTCAACCTAGGTCACTGGTTTTCGCACATAAATTAACAGAAACTGCAGCCTTTTCTACAACCACGACCCATATGTGTATGCATAATGTCGTGTGTGATATTTTTAGAATGTTGCAAGCCGCTTTTGACAAATACTCATGCAATGGGTGGTATGGACAAGCGGTCTATTCTGTCATTTAGGTTGGAGTTCTTGTGGCAGCTTGAGTTGAGCTCCTTTCTTTTGCACATATTCACCACAGACTGTATTTAAGATGGACCACATCACAACTCTCCACAAGTGAGGCCAAAACATCTCAATTGCCCCCTAATGGCAGGCTACAGTCTAGATTATAAATCCCTCAATGTTAGTGGATGGGACATGCACAAAACTCAGGGGTTGTCAAATAAATCTTTCCTGAAGATGGCCTGTGTCATTTTAGGTACTTCTTATCACCCTGATGTTCATTTGAGTATTCATTTTCTGAATAGTTTTAATTAGCTATCTAATTCTATAAAAAGGGATGTAACGTCATGATTAGCTGCTGTAATTGACTCACGTTTGGTTGGGAGAAACCTGATGCTGCCGGCTCTACTGTTTGTCACGACGGCACAGACTCTGGCTGTGGATGACAAGATGGCAGCAGCTATATCTGGGATATTCCTTGGCTTCCTTGTTGTACAGTGGGAGGAATTGTAGACATGTTGTCCATTCTTTATACAGTCTGGTATTAACCAAGATGGGATTTAGTGCCAAACAATGATATTATGAATTAATTAAATACAAATAAATAACATTCACAGTTTCCAGTGTCTCAAATGTGAGGATTTGCTTATTTTTCTCTGTTTAGTATTTTAAAATAAATATGTTGATAGACAGGGAAAAAACAGCAAGATGTTACATTGGGCTCTGGGGTATTGACTGGCCTCTTTTGACTAAACTGTAATTTCATCGTGAATATACACTGAACAAAACAACTGTTTTTGCTCCCGTTTTTCATGAGCTGAACTCAAAGATCTCAAACTTTTTCTATATACTCAAAATAACCATTTCTATCAAATATTGTTCACAAATCTATGATAGTGAGCACTTCCTCCTTTGCAGAGATAATCCATCCCACCTCACAGGTGTGGCATATCAAGATGCAGATTAGACAGCATGATTATTGCACAGGTGTGGCATATCAAGATGCTGATGATTTTTGCACAGGTGTGGCATATCAAGATGCTGATTAGACAGCATGATTATTGCAGGTGTGCCTTAGGCTGCCTACAATAAAAGACCACTCTAAAAGGTGCAGTTTTATCACACAGCACAGTGCCACAGACGAGCGTGCAATTGGCATGCTGACTGCAGGAATGTCCACCAGAAAGTGTTGTGTTTATATTTTTGTTGTGTAATTACCAGATTAATTGATAATGACAATAACTATTATTTACCGCCTTGGTGACTATCACTGCACATAGTAATTTGTAAAATAAATTGCAGAGAGTATCCAGCTTGTGTTGACATATGTCTCACTTTCTGTGTGCCAGATTATTGCTGTGAGAAAGTCAGACAATTAAGAAAAGCAAATTAACTAATGACTACACCATTATGTTATATCATTAAGCAATTGAAGGGCAGTAATTTAAGTGGGCTGGTTTCTCACCAGTATGCGGTACCATCACTTTTTCTCTGTGGGTTACTTCTCACAAGCTGCTGGTAGTCTGTTCTGCCCTCTCTCTATCAGGATCTCTGGGCAGTTTATAGTGGCTCTAAATGAACTGCAGTGTCAAACCGTTGCTGCTTTTTAATTTTATGAAATGTCATGAAGTTGCAGTTACACTCTGCAAAACTCTCTGCTTCGCTGAACTCAAACACATGTTCATCCGCTCTCTCCACTTTAAGGATGAGCAACTGGAACAATAACAGGAGACGTCAATCACACGCAAAGTCATGAAAAACAGATAAACAACAGCAGTACAGCAGATGCCAACCACCTAACTGTTGTATAATACTAGATAAATTAGATATCAGAGCCATAATATCTGTTATATCTCATCTGACCTAGGGGGACAATAATAAAACATTAACAAATTCTCTGCAGCATACCTCATGATGCACATGTATCCCCGGCAAACAACATCATTTCTGTGAAGCTGAATCCAGCTCAGTACATTTCAATTGATTTGCTCACTTGATGGAGTCTCACAGACCCCAGCTGGCCTGAGCCAACAGCAGAAGGAGCAACGTTATTTTGGGGAATTTGCTGTCACGTGTCCGAGCTCCATTGTTATTTGCAGCGGGGCTGTCAAGCGAACGCCACTAAAAATAGGACCAGGCTATTTCTCCCAAACTGTTGCTGTGAAAGCTCGACAAGAACCGAATTTTATTTTCCCAATAGAGGTGTCCAGAGCTTATTCCAGCAAATACCCTTCTCCCTTTCCCCCTACTGTTCACTTCTTATCTTTCTTACAAATAAAAAAACATTGCTCACTGACCAAATTG
This sequence comes from Serranus cabrilla, assembly GCA_903364295.1. NCBI lineage: Eukaryota > Metazoa > Chordata > Actinopteri > Perciformes > Serranidae > Serranus > Serranus cabrilla. The sequence goes on along the minus strand of CAFUXE010000184.1, from coordinate 683,946 downwards.
TTGGTCTGACCTAATAAATCCTTTACTTTAGAGTTTTTCTTTTGCAGGGGGGTGAAATAATATGACTTGTCTGTCCAGTAATTCAACATGAAACATGCAACATCAATGACATGGGGCTAATCTTCTATATTTAAAAACTGTCATTTGGATTTAAGTCTCATCTTGCGAGGAGAAACATAAAAATAACATTGTGGGACCACACTGCATTGGTAAAGAAAAACAAGGGCCTACAGGTAAACCCAGAAGCCTGATTCATTCAAACTAAGAAATTCCTGACAGGTGTTCACAATCCAGGGTAGCCCATCTTTTTGTGCCCATAGACTGTATATAAAGATTGAAAGTTCCCCTAAAGTAAAGCTAAAACATCTTGATTGCTCCCTAGTGGATGGCTACAATATAAACCCTGACCCCTCTATGTTAATGGATGGGACACAAATCACACTAAAAACTCACAGAACCTGTCAAATACATTTTAACCAAATATGTTTTCTGTTAGTTTTCCTATCCGAATGTTTGTCCGATAAGTTTGGTTAAACTAGCTATGATTGACAGCTTGCATTGTTCTGTGGGATTGGGTGAGGGGGCATTTTTGCTGGGAACTTGATATCGTTGTCCATGACTGCATAGACTCTGACATCCCTAGTGCAAGATGGGAGGGAGTGGAAAGGCCTCGCCAATTTTTCTTAACCGTCTATGAGCACATCCATATCTGCCAGAAATTAAAATTCTGGCTTCCCATTGCACAAGACCCAGTGGCACAGGGGGACGTCCCCTAGAATATAAATACCATTGCATCAAAGCTTCATATGGCCTTTCCACTTCAACTTTCAAAGTTACAGCTATTTGAACCTGCAGTCAACAGTCCAGTTTCCCCTGAGCTCCAAGAAACTCCGCTGGACACAATAGATGAACTAAACAGAAAGTGGCTGTCATTATTCAGGTCAATACGCTAATAATAGGGTGTTACTGCAAGCTATATTGTTGGATAAGCTACTGTAATGTCAAATTAACGGACAGTTGAGTCCTGTTGTTTCAACCACCTTGCTGCTGCAACACAATGTAACACAAGTACAGTGATTGTGTTATTGTGTTTTTGAGTGAACATTGGAGACTGTATGCATGGTTTGCTATTGGTCCCTGATGCCCTGTTTTAACGGATATCATGCCATAGAATTTAACTATTATTCATAATCATTTTTCACATTTGTTAATAACCAAACATGCTCCTACAAAATCCCATAAAGATCAAGTCCATTTAACTACGCAGTCTCAAATATTCACTTGTTTGAGAACAATAAGGCTTACCGTGTGTGAATGCACGTTATCACATCAGCAGCGTGCACTAAGATGCCCAAGCCTGTATCTCCTCAGAGTCCACATGCCGTGTTTCTGTGCATGTGTGGCAGTATCTATTCTTGTGCATGACAAGAATGCTCTATGACTTGAAATTTAACTGATGATTGTATATGCAAAAAAAGAGAAGAGAGACAGAGAGAGAGAGACAGAGAGAGAGAGAGAGAGAAACACAATGACAAAGCAGGAGACAGCAAGCGCTCCAGGGGGATGAAAAAGCAGCAGAGATGATAATGGAGCGAGAGAATGAGAGAGTGAGTGAGGCATAAGGAGCGCGTTGTGAAGGCCCCTTTTAGTGCGGGAAAGCAGGAATAATCCCTATTAAGATCATTAGTGTTTCAGGAGACAAAGCGTAATTAAACAGAAACAGGCTATAAACTATGTGCTCTAAATATAACTCGTCTGTACAAATCCAGTTAGACTGCAGAACCTAATGTCTCTGCACCCCAAAATGCAGGCAGGAGGAGCGTGTGTGTGTGTGTGTGTGTGCATGCCGGCATTAGATGAGGGCGGTATGTTTACAATGAGATCAAGAGAATGCTTGGCAGGATGTCAGCCTTGTAAAGCCCCAGGATTCCACATGGAAAACACACACTACGCGCCATGGGGAAAACACACATACACAGACACACACACACACACGACAAGCCCACAGAGAAAACAAACATACGGCATGAGAGCTTTTGGTACACACGAGGAAGAGACGAGCAGACACAGAGAGATACAAGCAGAGTGACGCTGGCAGCACTTAGTCTAAAGGAGAGCGGAGAGGATTTCTACCTGGGAGAAGTTTGTGTTTTTTATCAGCTTTTAATCCTCATGTCAACATCCCCCTCACTTTCTCCCTCTCTCTGTTTGTCTTTAGCTCCTTACCAGAGGGAGTGCTGTTCATTTTTCATCTTCAGTTCAGCTTCTCTGTAGCCAGCTCTCCTGATATAGTGTGTGTCTGTGTGTGCGTGTGTACAGGTGAAAGTCTGCATTTTGGGGTGCAGAGACATCACGTTTTTTCTTCCTCTGGACACCTGATATTTCTGTCACAAAACAGGATGCCAACCATATCAATTTAAAAAACCACTAAATTAGCAATAAGAGTCACAACGTTACAAGACTTACAGGGTTACAACTTCATTTAGCAGATGTTTTTATCCAAAGCAACATACATCTGGGCATTAATACAACACAAGCAAAGATCGAGTCAGAAGCCAAGGCAGGCGTAAGTGCCATAGGGTTAAGTTAAGTGTGCAATATTTCTTTTCCATTATATTTTATATCCCCCACATTAAAACAAGATTGAGGGGTACTCAGCAGATTGGAAATCTGACTTAAAATAAGCAGTATAGTGTCTAAACTCCCTGGTCTGTCCAGGGTTGTCCCCATTTCAAGATGGACTGTCCCAAGTCCCGCCAAATATCTGTAAAACATTAAAATGTCCTAGTTTTCAACCTTCACCTGTTAACTTTCCCAGTTTTCACTACTAAGTTACCGCCAACCTGCGTGTGTCTGGATAAAAAAAGCAATAACAAGCAGCAAGCCTAGCACAGTAGTGGTGTCTACCAAATAACTGCTTTGACCAAGTAGTCAGCATGTCCATAACTGGCAAACTCTGTTATAGTCAGTTTCCGGAAGAATGGTGTGCAAAACATAGAGCTTCGTCAGAACGCACATAGTGGAGTGACAACATGCCAATGAGAAGGGAAAGAGTCACGAGTTTTAAGGCAGGAGAAACTTTCCTCTCTCCTCACTTTGCTTCTGGTTTGTTTCTAAGGCAGGAGCGCTCCTGTGGTTGGTAGCACACATGCCTGTGTATCAGTTAAACCAGCGCTTCTGTGACCTGATGCTTTTACATTTATCTCACCATGCATCTCAGCCAGTCTTACCTGGTTCTGTGCAGTTCTTTACAGGTTCAGGGTAGAGCTTTGACTCATTGTCATAGACTTCTTGAAGAAGGTGACGACTCTCCCACCTCCCCGCCTCCTGAACCATGGAACTGGAAACATGATGTCCTGAGAGAAACAGAGAGAAGCAAAAGGGAAAGACATGACTGAATGGTTACACTGGCTCTATAAAGAACTTATTCACTACAAAAAAAAACAACAACAAAAAACAAACATACCAGACAAACCATTAGTGGCAGCTCTGTCCTAGGGCACTTGGCTTGATGAAAGACACTGAATGCATCACATTGCATTCACTTCGTTTTATGTAACAAAATCATTTTCACAGCGATCTCGGATATTTTTTTTTGTAAACAGATGCATTTTGTGATGCACGAACTAATGGTTATGATGCACGAGCTCTTAGTTCCGTAGTTAATTGGCATTTCTGAATACTCTAAACCTTCCCTCTCCCCACAGAACAAAGGCAGATGAGACATGCATCTTGTGTCACCACATTCCTGCGGGAGCATTAGTGCGGCGGCACGCTGAGCGCCGCGAGGCCGATCATTCCAGCTCAGTCATCTGAGTCACAGTATCCTCAAGCGCCCCACCTCCAAACCATCTCCTCTCCCAACATGCAACAGTCCCTGACTTAGGTGCACAGCACGCTTCTATAAATAGCACTGACTACATACTCGACTATATTTATCAAAATGCAACTACATGAAATGTTTGCAAAATAGAAAGGCAGTGAGATCTGTGCTGCAATAACAGCTGATGTAGTATGGCGGTACTATGGTGGACATGTTTCGCTAGTAACTGAAGACAAACAACTATCCAAAAACCGTTGTTCTTTTGTGGCTGTTTCAAAATGAAGGCTGTGTATAACCACCTTTGCTAAAAACCATGGTATTTACTATAAAGCAGGGGTGTCAGAATGATCCAGCAAAGGGCCGTTGTGGCTGCAGGTTTTTGTTCCAACCAAGCAGGAGCACAGCTGATACTGATAATTGATCAGCTGAGTGAAGACAGTTCAGGTGATTGAATGATTGGATTCAGGTGTGTTTCTTCTTGGTTGGAACAAAAACCTGCAGCCACTCGGCCCTTTACTGGATCAGTCTGACACCCCTGCATATAAAGGGTCAGTACAACCAAATTATTTTTATTAGTATCTTCATCTTGCCTTTCGAATTCCATGTTTTGCTTTAAAAAAACATATTTTGATACTTTTAAGATTTCTGCCTTAACTTCCACACAAGTATATAGGATAAAATATTCATGATTGTATCATGGTCTAAATGACTGCAGGGGTCCATGAATTTGTGAAAAGCATACCTACTGAGTAGTTTCAGTTTGACTGTTCTAAATGAATGCAATGGCTATCATTGGCCTGTATAGAAATAGAGTAAGGTTAGCAAACATGTACTACAATAATTTAAGACACTAAAAACACTGACAGGGGACTTCACAAATTATGGTTTGCGGCCACTGATAGCGCTATGAATTGCACATCATTTGCAAATGCTATCAGTCCCACTTAAGGATTGGTTCGCAAAGGACTTTGCACTAATGACATTGCAAACTTGCCCAAAGTGCAGTTTCCCCCTTTCTTTACACATGATTGCAATTATCCAAGTGGCAAATAGTATAAGTGCTCGGGAGGTTAACGAGTGTGTGTGGGATTAAGAACTGAGTATAATTTCAAGTGGATGTGTACTAGAGATTTGTGCATCCGTAGAAACAGTACTGGCCCTGATGAGTCGATTCAGGTAGGGCTTGTTCTATTTGAGACTGGCCTCAGCTCATTTAAATGCAGCAGTAATAATGTGTGAATTCAGAGAGACGCTGTGCGTATTAATGCAAGATGCGCAACAGTGTAACTTTAAATTTTAAATGCAGTATGCATGAAAATATAAATGGCCTTAGGGTTTTTTCTTTGGCAAGTGATCATAGTTTTGGCGGCATAAGGCCCTTTGAGGTGTCCATAATCAGAAATGAATGGACACCTTGTCGGACATTATCCTGTAACCCTCTGAGACATGCAGGATCGAATCTGTGTAACACATGCTAGCAGCCCAAACCATCATCATCCACTGCCTATCCATGGCTGACTGGAGAGGGTAAAAATCCCCCAGTTCCCTGTGACACTGTTGAATGAACACGTTGACCTCCAGCAGTAACACCACTGCCATCACCGAGAAGGCCCAACAGCAGCTCCACTCCCTCTGCAGATTAAAGGGAGCCGACCTCCCAACTCACTCCTTAACCATCTCTCACTGAGGCATGATTGAAAGCATATTAACTCACTGCATCCCCTCCTGGTTCACAAACACCATCTAAACAGGACAGCTGAAAATAGCATTGGTGCCTATCTGCCATTTCTGCTGAACATATACCACCAACACTGCCTCCCGGAGCCTCAAGCATCATCAAAAACCCTCCCAATCATAACAAAACTTTCAGAATAGTATTCATAACAATGTTGAACCATATGTGTAAAAGTATTTAAAAATGATTCAACAGGGGCACCATCAGTTACAAACATGTGCATGGACCTGATGCAAGGTCAATGGATTTTTAACTTTATGCTATATTACCTATTTTCTGTGGTCCTACCTGCTCAGTATTAAAGCGTCTCAAAATGTGAATATTTCAACATGACAGGAACATTTATTCATTTTTACTTCAGATTTCTTTCCTGTTGACCTCAAAACCTTTACTCTTTAATCTACAACTGCTGTACTGAGTTGGTGGCAGAAAATCTCAAATCTCAAAACCTGGACCAATCAAAACCGAAACCAGTGAAACTTGCTAAGTGCGTACTGTTCTACACAGCGATCTGAGGAGGGAATCTGCCAAGCTTTATCAGGGCCAAAGCTTCGCTCTTATATGTGTGTTTGTTTCCATAAATATGACACAGGTAGAAAAAAAATTAATTTACAGCAACACACTCAACGTACCCGTCAGGAATCTTTCCCGTCTCTTGTCTTTAAACTAATCTGTGCTCCATAAGACAGCACAGACACAAACACATCAGTGTGAGATGCATGTGCAAACACAGACAGACCCTGCTGAGTGTTTTAGGTGTCTGGTGGTCCAGTGAAGCAGAATGCATCACTGCTTCTGAGGTCACTATGGTGATGTGACGTAATTGATAAGATGCAGGGGGTGGGAGGTGCATGACATAACACTGAGTAACTCCAGCACACACACTCAACACAATGACTAACCAAAGCACTAGCACATGTTATCAGACGTGATGTGCAACACAGTCAGTCACACAGGTGAACACACTCACACTTTAACAGTATAAGCAACCACAGGCACTTTATTGAACCGGTTCCACATGGAAGATAGGAATTGGAGTGATGTTAAGCAGAATCATGTAGATAACAAAAACATGCATGTTTTTTTCTTTTCTTGGTAATTATTAATTTCTAAGTCAGATTCACATGTTCATATTCATATCTGCCTGTGAATAGCTACAATGCATACTAACACACAGCTTTCAGAACTGAGTACTTTTCCCCACAAGTGGTTGGTCTTGAGTTGTTGGACAGGTTGGGTTTCTGGCACTAAAAAGTGATTGCACCACTTAAGTCAGCACAAGAAATCTTAACAGGGACTGATCAGTTTGCAAAGAAATATCTGGTACTATTGGCGATCCCCAGAGGATGACACCTAATGAGTTTTCTGACCTCGTGACCTTTTGTCTTGTGCCTTTGTCAGCCCCAACTTTCCACTTGACAAACTCTGTGGTCCATGTCAAGGTTTTAAAATCTAATATCCTGATTGTCTTGAAATTTGCTTTGGATATTGATGGTCCCAGTGTATGAATTTTAATGTTTTAGGGAATGAAACAGAGTGGGGATTTTAGCATGTCACTAACTTCCACTGTGCAGGGAGAAGGAACCTCAAGCAACACTTGAAGCATTAACATGCACCCTTTTTTTGTTGACCTCATCTTTCCAATTTGATTCTAAATTTCCATTTTTGCACAAGGAATCATAGAGAAGCAGATGTCCTGTTTCCAAAAGTTTTGCTGGCAACATGCACAAATCTCTAGCACCACCTCGAGGCAAACATTTACATATTCGGCATAGCTAATGCTCAGGCCCTAATAGCAACACATCATACATTTTGTACATAAGTATATTGTCATGCTGATGCATTCCCAGGTAATGAACGACTCTATACCATGCAATTGTGAATATATGAGCTCATATATTAACTATCAAAGCCTTTGTGGGTTTAACAGAACTTAATTATTGAAAATATATCTGTGTATCTGAACCTAACAGGAAAAGTGGCCGGAGTTATGAAACAAAACCTGAGCTGAAAGAAGCTAAAACGCTCCTGCAGAGTTAGGTTATAATTCTCTGTGGGTTTGTCACTCTGAGTGACTCCTTTCACATCACACATATTCATTTTATCCTTTGTGCATTTAAAATATTCAGATGTGCACCTCTAAAGAAAGCCAGAGAAACACAGAGAGAGTGAAACAGATATCAAGAGAAAGCAAGCTAAATACTAGCTGAATGAATGTGGGTATATATTCCTGTAGTTCCCTCAAGATTTCCGCAGTTTGAAGTTAGCCAAGATGTGCTTTACCTGGGGAATCCTTCACCTAATAGATCTAGGTCAGCACTGTATGTCTATGAGATTGTGCATGTATGTATAAATCTATATCTTGACATATTTTAACACATTTTCCAAACTACATTCATCCAGTCCATCCATTCATCTCCCCCCCCTCTCAATAACACAGTGTCCTATAATGGCTAAAGTCTATACGTCCAAGCCGACCCCATAATGTCATATAACACGGGCGCCCAACGCTCCTCACTGTCATGTTTAATTAGCTACTTTATCTTCATTAGCCTCCATTGGCAGGCATGGGTGTGTGCATGTGAGTACATATGTGTGCACATATTTCTCTATCCATGAAAGCCCCTCTGAGTCCTGTGTGACAGAGTATGTTTTCAATGCACAGAATGTGTGTTGTGTATTTTGTACATTGTATAATGGTGTGCTGGGCCATCACTAGTCTATTAAAGTGTTGTGTGGATTTATGTGTGTGTGTGTGTGTGTGTGTGCTCCTGAAAGCTAGCTACAACCTTGTCCCTGGAGAGAACAGAATCAGGCCATGAGCACATGGCTCTTACTATACGGTGCTATAACATGCTACACGTGATACCAACATCCTTGGCTCCCCATCAGAGGACATGCAATAACTAGGTTACTGTTTTTTTTATGTCTTATTATACTAACATACATTATACATACATAGATATACATAAATATACATATGTGATTGCATTACATCAAAGGAATAATTGCTGTTATCTGTATAATCCTACAAAATGCGATCTATATAACGTAGAGCAACTGACATTATCTTAATAATAATTAACATGTAGCAGCTCACATCTGGGTGGATAGCAATTAAGCAATATCACACCATGGGGAGTGATGTACTTGAATCATCTTAGAGGTAAAATAGTTCAACAAGCACCATTTGTTAGTTAACAGAAAGAAAAAAAACATTTTGACATATTTCCTCATTTATGGCTCCACCAATCCTAATGGTTCCTCAAGTGCTGGGTCAGAACCATCTCTTAGCCACTCATATGTATCTTTGGACTGCCCAGATAAGTGGTTCTATGGCACATATACACCATCAGCTACGCCACTGATTTTGGTGAAATATATGTAATGTAATGTAATGTCCTGGTTTCCTCTCCGATGCCCCCCAGCTGCTCTGCCTCCACTTGATGAGGTGATTTACGGAATTACCTGAAGGACAGATTTACTTCCTGCTAAGGTAATTGCCTGTAGGCTATGGGAGTGGTTTCAGAAGACTCTCCGGACATCATGGCAGAGGCGAAAAAGATCAGAGGACATATAAAGAGAATAAGAAGATGAGGAAACAAGAGAGTAAATGAGCAAGAGGCCACCAGACAGCAGTAAATCTTGGACTGGCTTTGAAAGAGCTTTGCAAAATAAAAGGCTGCACATACTGTGAGCTGGTCTTCTTGTAAGACTAGTAGGTAGGCGACTATTGACGTAGAAGTCATGCAACCGTTAGCTTTTTACTTTCGTCAGCTGCTTCACACATTATAAAAGTGGTGTTCATATGTGAACGTGTGTTTGCCACAGAGCTTCTTTTCTGCCATGATCCAAACTCCAATGCAGAATCCCATAGGCGAATTCTCAATAGACCACATGGCCATGCTACCTCCGGGTTGGCCTACAAAATGACGTCCTTTCGTTTGCTCTCTATCACTATGGAATATATACTGCATGCTATGTAAGACTGGGCTTTTCCTGGAGGAGGCATAAAACACAGCCCCTAAAACAGCTTTAGAACAACGTTAGTTACAGAGGGTGAATACAAATTGAGAGAGAAAAAATGATGTCAACATGGAAATGTGAACATGGAAATAAACATAAAAGGTACCCTTTAAGAAAGAAATGTTATTATTGTTGTATATTATAGCTATTCATTGTCTGTATGTTAGGATACTACTTTGAAATAAATAATCTTGAAATGATGCAAATGTATGGTGTTGATCATAGACACAATTCAGGCAATAACTGTATTGACTTTTAATTGAATAGGCCTGATCTAAAACAATTAAAGCTACAGTGTTGTACTGTCTGTTACTCTGGGGATTACATGTCACACGGGAATAAGACGTGTCTTGTGTCTATTAGAGCGCATATGAGAAAAAGATGTGCCACACGTTGCAGCTGTGTGTGAAAACTGCACTGCTACAGAGTCCGAACACAGTTTCACAGTCGTGTTGAATGTTGAGCTAATGTGAGAGCTGGACAGAAGAGGCGGCCAATCGTTTATTAATGAACACACGAATTGAGTGGGGATAGCTTGTGTTACAGCACGGTACGGTAGGTAAGCTCAATACAGCGGGGTCAATAACAACAAACAGGCAGATATCAACAGAGCTTAGCAGAGATTCAATGTAGGTTTTGGGGAGTTTGTTGACACTGTCACACATTTATGTTTTATTTTTAACAAGTTGACAGTTTCTGTCTGTTGAAAATGACCATGTTCAATGTTAATTGCTGAGATTTGGGGCTAGAACACAATCAGACAGGCTTTACACAACCCACCAACTTATATCAACTTATATACTCATATCATGGAAAACTAAGACAAACAGTAAAATTGTTATCCAAACTGTAAAATTATTTTCCAAACTTTAAATACACTTACTTTCGGTTTTGTCAACAAATGGTTTATCGGACGTGTGTTCGAAAAATAGCGTACCTTAAGTGAATACAGTGTTATCATAAATGATGCCCACGGCTACAAAAAATCAACCCATTTAAAATAAGATGTACGTAAAGAGTTATTTGGATTTTTAATTGAGATGGTTAAAGGAAATTAGAAATGGATTTGTCTGAGTAAGGAAAAAGTACTAGAATATTGAAAAGAGAATCAGGCCACCTTCCTAACTAGAGGCAATGCAAGCATTTTCATTTTTATTTAAGAAAATATTTCTGATTATACAACTTTAAAAAATAAGCATTGCATTAATTGTTGCTTTCATTAAATGTACACGTAGAGCTGAATAAAAGTGAATCAAAGTTTATTCTTGCCAACAAAAAGACTCTGCATCAACACTTCCTGCTGTCAGTGGCAGCACCTTACTACACAGAATTATTTCTTCAGATAGTCAAGCAGTCAATGTGCTGTTGCAAATCCTGACTGTCACACTGCCAACTGCAATTCAGAAACACAGTGTCTGCGAAGCTCTCAGCTATATCCACTCAATAACTCAAGAGCAAGAGCTGTGTAAAATTCAGTAGGCACTGCTGCGAACTGCATGTCACACACTCCAGTCTCGCAGACACACATGCACGAGCTAAGCCTTGCCGTGTGATTGCCCATCAATAAATCAATACGACTACAGTGGTTAGAATGAGACCGGTACTTTGTGTTTGAAAGAAAAACTGTGTGTGTATCTGTGGATGATGGCAAAGGGAGAAATATACTGTCTATACTGTCTATTAATATATGCCTTGGATTTCATTATATCATATATATGAGTAACAAATATGGCTAGAGAAAATGTACTTGATTGCTGCTGAACATGACAGCTCGCTAATAGTCTCATTAGCTGACACAGTCAGATGCCACTCCTGCTGTGAATGCTTAAGAGTGCTGTCATCTCAGACCACTTCTACTGTATCACTCTCATCTCTCTTTCTGTCAGAAGATGCAACCCGGGCAGGGGGCTCAGAGGAGCCTCTCAGCCCAGGGACGAGGGGTCTCATCAGGGGACTGGGTGTGGAATGATCCCCTCCCCTCCTGTGGAGATTCAGCTGACGGGTGCTGTGGTCAACTTTAGGTATCTTTTGTTTCCTTGAGGAGGACATTGACATGCACACATAAGGTCTGTCTAATAAAACTTACATAGATATCTTCATTAAAATAATCTTTATTATTCATTTCTAACATTGCTCCTTGCTTTGTCTTTCCTGCAGAAAATTCATGGCAGGAATGACCATGTGTGTGTGCATCATCTGATCTAACCTGCAGAAGAAGTAGAGGGGTACTCAGCTACAACCACACTGCCATAATGCTACAATATTTACACTCAAAAGGCAAAAGCAAGCTAATGAACAAACATGATCTTGAAAGAGTGATAATCAGTATATAGAAAGCTACTGATTTTTTTAGTTGTGCTTTTTTCAACATCGAAAGGTCCATTGTGGTTGGTATTTGTTGTGATTTTTGACAATTAACTAAAATTGATATTTGAAACTATCTTGATATACACTGTATGACTAATTAACCAGCCAGCCAGCCAGCAGCTTCTGAGTCTTCCGCTGGGCCTTTTTATCTGTTGAACATGCCTGGAAAACCTCCATCAGAAGGCGCCCAGGTGGCATCCTGTTTAATTATAATATATGTATATATTATTTAATTATAATAATTGGTTTCCAATCATAATGACACAACTGACTGATGACCTTTATCCTGTAAATGCAGTCAACAGCTCTGCACTTCAGCTGCCTGAGCTTGTTCGACCCTGAAACTTGGACATTCCAATTTACAGTTTATAATGATGAGCTTACATTAAACAATGACATTAAACTAGAAAATTCCAGTTGTTGGAAATCTGGACACTCAATAACTACCAAGCTTGCTGCTGGCAAGTGTTACCTGTTTAGCTAATGCTAGATCGTTTATCTAGACACAGGCTTTTTCAAGAAGAAGAAGACAGTCAACTCCTTATCTTAGAAAAATGTTAAAATACCGGTAATAAAAAAAGACTGCAAAATCAATGGTTGCTTAATTGTTTGCTGTCTTATTAAGACATTGAATGGGCCAAAAATCCTTTTTTTTAATCCTTTCTTAAAGGATGTTAGTTCAAGCAACTTAACATCTTGAATGTTATAGACACAAAAATGTTTCATTCTTGTAATGGTTGATAGAAGGAATGAATCATGACACAAAAGAGACTTATCATCTTCAGTAAAGAAGAAGAAAATTACCAAAGAAGCAAGAAGGATTTTGAGGGAGAGTCCTGTTTAATATTTAGCTTAAAAAGAGAAATTACTACCTAATATCGTTATTCTGTTTCATTTTAATTTGACTTTGCTGACCTTCCCTGCAGACAAATGAACTGAATCTGTCTGTTATTTGTGGCTTACAGCAGATCCATGTCTCTTTGGAAGAGCAACTCCTTCAGTTCACATGTCACATACAATAACCGACATGATGTCACTTATGTAACAGTGTGTGAATGTATGATATAGGTGTCATGTTCCCTGTGTCAATCAAGCACACATCATGCAAGAAACATCCAGGTCCAGAACCTGAAGAGATTTCCGCTGCCTCTCTCTACTGCATGAATACCAAATTATGTATGAGCTTTAGAGCAGCAAAAATAAGGGTAGTGCGTGTGTGACAGAGAGGAAGATTATCATTTTGGAAATGTGTTATATGTAGCGATCTGACAAAACACACACTCACTCACTGCCTCTCCTCTCCTCTCCCTATCTTTCACACACATACACAGACACACACACATTTCAGTACAAGTTCTCTATCCAATGCAGAAACGACTTCAGACAAGATAGTTATATAATCAAGTGTATTTGCCTAAATTGTCCAAAAATGGACTAGGTGAAGTCCATGGTGTATTCTCTGTGCATATTCCTCAAGAATTGTGAGAAAAACAAGCACAAAAAGTGATTTCAGTTCGACAAAGCACAACATGACTAAACCACAGTCTCATAATAACATGTTTGGTGCAGGCATATGAGTGTATTAATGTGTTTATGGACAGTAAGGGGTAGAGTTGATAACAAGACTAGGAGACTGCAGCTGATAAGCTAACCAATAGCATAGTAGCCAAGAGCGTGCTAGGTTAAGCTCTCCAAGCTGGAGCCAGCTAACCAGACAGTTTGTCAAAGTTTAGTCTGGGAGATATTTGCAAACTGTGTCTCCTCTGTGGAACAGTTTACTCCAGCAGAGGTATCAATAGTGCAACATGGCTAACATGGGAGCATCTTTCATTGGTCACTCCAACTCTTTATTCCCTCAAGCACTGTCAAGACAGTGACAATTTACATGTCAAAGTCCATCAGAGACACAGAGCTAAAGTTTTGGCTAATTTCTAAGCTGTCACTTATTAAAACTAGAGAAGCACTCGGAGAGCGCAGACCTCCGCAGTTCAGCCCCCCGCCACGCCCCGCCCCGCCCCCCTAGCAGACAGCAAGTGTTGTAACCAGTGATAGCATCTACGGATCACCCCCAAAATGTAATCACTTGTTCTTGGTATCATTGTGGATATTTCCTGAAAATTGTATCCAAATCTGTCAATAAATTCTCGAGTTACTGGTACTGCCTTGTTTACTTCAATGGACCTGAGACAAAAGTATCATGTCTCAGTTTTTGGACATAAGGCCAAGAGTTGCTCCTCATGCTGGTTTGAGAAGTACTTACACATTTTTAGAGGACAACATTAGCAGGGACGCAGTAATGAGCAATAATCGTTTAAGCGGTTAAGGATAATGAATGAATGTTACCCCTTGGACATGTCATTCAGCAACACAAGATTGCCTTACAGTTACACTGACTTATACCTCTCATTTAAATCACATGCCTGAGAGGGGCTGTGTTGATCAGACTTCTACACAAGAGGAAATGAGCTCTGTCTTCTTTGAATTTTGTCAATAACATATAGTTTAAGCTCTTAAGACTTCTTGGACAGTCTAAACATATTGAAGTTCTGAATGCTTCTGTTACTTCATCTCCCAAAGTTCTCCTGTTTTCAGAACATAATACACAATATCTATGCCTCCTGGATACAAACTTGTAATCAAGCCAGACTTGAATAGAATGGCTTCTGGCAGCCAGCCTGCCTACAAAGCAGTGAGTTCTCTGAATGAAGAGCAGGCTGCAGATAAGGCCAGTTTCACTCGTTATCTCTCCAGTGAGGAGATGAATATCCTCAGCATATTTGTCTTTTCAATAGGAAGGGCTTTTCTAATCTCTACCATAATAAGCCTCTCTCCAACTGTCTCATATCACACATAGGCATACACACATACAAACACATACACACACATTGTTTAATTTTATTCAGAGTCATCTGGGAGTATGATTAATCTGAATGGAGTAATTAAAAGGGTAGTGGGATCCTCTGGCCCTGCTAAGAGCAGGTAAATAACACTGATTGTGTTTGCATTGGTCAGGTGAACAAAAGTGTCTAGCAGGCTAATTGCTGTAGGAGAGCTCAATCACACATCCCACTTTATCTTTAACAACAGCCAGTTGGAGAATTCAGAGATAAAGCATTAGTTAAAATCAGCATGAGGTAATATACAAACCCCTACACTGTAGGGTTGTAGTCTATGTCGTCAAGATGAAACAAATAGTTATATTCTTGAGAAAGAAAAGAAGAATGTTGATTATTGGCTCAAGTTTGTTAATACGGACAATGTCCTGAAGAAGATACAGACCAACTGAAAGAACTTTTTAACATTCTCCAAACACCCTTTTTGTCTGAAGACCCAATTTCCATAGACACTGTCGTGGATGCTGCCACTCTGTGGTATTTTACAACACATAATGATATTAAGATGAAGCATCTATATAAACTATTCAAGTTAGTAGAAGGCAAAGAGAGCCCTGCTACTAAGTTGAAAAGCATTCAACTGATACAAAATTTGAAATGTTAAAAGAAAGGTGCATTAATCTTAACTTCCTGGTTGCTGTGTAAGTCAGTCTGACTGTCACTGCTTGTGGCTAAGAGACAATATAATAAACTCCATGGATTATGCAACAATATGTGTTCAACACTACTCTATAGTTTTTATGGTAATTTTAATCATATCAATAGGGACAAAAAGCTGTAAAAGTGCTCAGATTTTGTAATGTTTATGATTCCGACGATTAGTTAAAATTCTAGGAGTTGTCCCCCCAACATCAATATCATTTCATTGTGGACATCATCATGTGCCAATGATGAACTGCCTTTGTGATGAGATTGTTTTCTCAGCCATCAATATAAAATGGTTAAGGCTTGCATTGGTGTAACAGATATCCTGGTTCTCAGAGCAACTGATGCTTCAGGAAAGTGTAACCTCAATCCATGGCAGTAAAGTCCCAGTGAAATGGAAGTTACTGTGTCTGTAGCTTCTTAACTGTGACACAATTTTCAATGAAAATTGATATTTGGCTGGTGTATGGTTACAAATAGTTAGCCTCTGGGCAGACATTGTTACCATTATTGTTATCACTGCTGTTATTAGCTAACTAATGAATGTTAGCTCTCTGCTGACTGCTTTCATAATTCACGAGTTTCTCAACAATCAAACTTCTTGGTTTATTGTCTTGCAAAATCTCTTCGAAACCTTGTTTGAACCAGTTTCATGTTACAGCTAGAGAATACAAAACCTTGATCTGACCTGTATTAATCTACAGTCACTAAGCTACATTCTACTGCAGACTCATTTTCAGTTGTGGAGACGTATACGGTCAGGCTGATGGCCTTGTGGAAACAGCAGGTCTGTCCCATCTAATGCAGAGAGAGAAATATAGAAACAGAATGTAGAGGGCTGGTGAGATCTATGGCACATCTCTGCCAACCTCTTCAATTATATACCTACTGAGGACTTTTTTCCACCAAAGATGCTAACACTGCACAATTTATCTGCAGCCTAGTCTGTTAGAATGTAAGGCTACATGCATGGAGGCTATCCTGAAAGATCCAGATCCAATGCTCTCTCTACACCAGACTCCTTTGACAAAAACTATTATTTAACCTTATGGGACAATAAAGTTTCACTTCAACAACTGCCTCGATCGGTTGGTTATTGTGTGACTTTGGTGTTTCAACACATTAGTTTGGATTACCAAAGTCATACATACACAAACAAACTAACAAACTGAGCCAGCGAACAGCAACTCCAACTAAACTCTAGTAACATTACCAATAACAATACAACCAATATTATAAAATGGTGGAAAGTTTCTTGATGCTGAAGTGAAATTTATTTTTCAAATGTAATAAACAGAGAGCAAGTCATTTGCCAGTGGAGGTTTTTTAAAGTAGTTTTTATGGGTAAATAAAATTGGGGTTGTTAAATAAAATATAATAAAATAAATAGCTGACAAGCCCTTATAAATACCTGTGGCTTCTACTGTGACATCACTTCTTTGACTGGTACTTTACACATTTGAAGTATTACTTCTGCTACTGCAGTATGAAAAATATCCCTTGAACGCTCATTTTCTGTTGACCTTCTTAATGGATGCAAAGCTGAGGCACAGCAAGCTCTTGGGAGGGACAGACTGCACGTTATTGAAAGTCGTCCCTGCATGCCTGAGGAGTGATGAGGAGACTGATGATGACAGGCAAAAATGGAGTCAGGCAGCCTGAGTGGAGGGCCACCAGACTAAAGGAAATTTTAAAGAAGTGACAGCAGAAAACTAAGGCAGCAGCACAACACGTCTTGCAGGATGGTCATCGGAAAGTCAGCGAGAAGCAACCTCCCAGGAGGTTAAGCCCTTTATTTTGAAAGGCAAAGTTCTAAAATGATGCTTTTATTTGATGAAAATGTAGAAAAATCTGGGAAGTAACCGTTTCAAATGATTGTTTGTTAAATTGTTTTGCATGGGCTGTGTTCCGGATTATGAAATCCAAACACCTCTAACTCCTGGAAATGTCAACAGTGAATGATAGTGCTAAGCTGTAAACGGAGCCTCGTGTCAGTTGTGATTACCAACACACTGTATAACAATGAGCCTCATGAACAATGCAGAGGAACAGGAGATCAGACGTTGAAGGTAGCAAGTGAGGAAAACATAAAGTAATAAAGGAAGAGAAATAGATAAAGACAACAGTAGGTCTACAGAGTCTGATACAATGGTCGCACTCCTCCTCAGGGATGGACCCCTCTCTTTTCATCTGTCTCTCTGAGCTGTGCGAAGATCCCAGAATACAAATGGCGGGTGCTAAAATAGGCTTTGGGCTGGGTGATGAATTAGCCAGGGCGTATTTGGGGAGCAAGGGAGCGACAGAGAGCGAGAGATTAGAGAGAGAGAGTGAGAGATAGAAAATAGCTCCTAATGTTTAATCACAGCTAGATCTAATACAGTACATGGCCCACAGACAAACTCAGTGACCCTTGCTTAGATTTGTTCATCCATCATAACTGAGCTCTGAACGTGTTTGTGTGTGTGTCCATATAATTTGAGTGTGAACACGTGGAAAAAAAAAAACACCCCTGAGGGAAAAAGAAAAAGCTGTCTTTAACAGACTGGGGACAATCAGGAGACAGGAACACACACACACACACACGGTGGTGTAAACACACAAAAAATCTTCAGATGAGGTTAATGTGGGGTTTGCTGCTTTTCTTGATTTGATGTCATTGTGAGCTGAATATCTTATATGGATTTTGGATGGCTCTTCAGTCAAAACAAGCTATTTGAAGACATCACCTTGCACTCTGGGAACTTCCCATTTTTCACTATTATCTGACATTTTGATAACGCACCATACCTTACTGTGCTGCCTTGGCATTGATAACTGTGTGTCTGCACACATCTGCACTGTACATAATAATAATAAAGGCTGCACACAGCAGTTAAAGCCTGAAGTCATCAAAAATGGACGTCGCTTCATGTGACACTTCAGAGGAAAAGACGTCTCATGTCCCAACTTTTCCTCTTAATGGCAAATTAACTTCCACGGCTCACTTTTAAGGCAACAAGAAGGCCTACAACTAGGACTGTCGAAATTAATTGCGGCGATTAAGGAGTTCATTTTGACAACCCTAATTGCAGGCCTTATGGTTGCCCTAAAAGTGAGCAGTGGAGGTTAATCTGCCATTAAGACTCATTCTAAACACATAACATGATACAAATATTAACACAATTAACGCATTTTGTTTACATTACGAAAGCAGTAGAAGTTTTCCTCTGATTTTATGAACATCTTTTGTCTTGCACTTGCATGAAGTGTTGATTCATGGCCACGTGGCACTTTATGAATTTCTTTTTGAAACTGCA
This sequence comes from Serranus cabrilla, assembly GCA_903364295.1. NCBI lineage: Eukaryota > Metazoa > Chordata > Actinopteri > Perciformes > Serranidae > Serranus > Serranus cabrilla. Next base: position 665,160 of record CAFUXE010000184.1, on the reverse strand, counting down.
TTGCTCTGCAGTACGCCTTTTTGATGAATTTCAAAATATGAGATTAATTAGTTTATTTTTTTTAATCTATGTGTGCAAATGATGAGTGACTGATGTCGCAGTGCCCAACAATGAACTTACCAATTAAGTACTCAGCAGTTAAAAAAACTTTTTGGACACACATTTATCTGAATAACTTACACCTTGGTTCACCTCGCCACACCTATGTGAAACATATGGAGGATGCACTGACTTGACTAGGTAAGACTTGTTTTCTCTTCTCCATTTGTGAAACAGCCCCCTGATCTCTGGAGAGGACAGCTGGTTGCAAACACTGCCACATAATATCTAATCAGCCTAACATTAGCTAGCAGCTGACCCACAGGAAGTGATCATTTAGTGGAGTAGCTGATGTCCTGTACAGTAAACCTGTGCCACCAAACTAGTTGTGTGTCTGTCAAACTACGACACAGAAAGATTAAAGATAAAAAGATTATTATTGCAAATAATTAGATTTTCTGTGATCAGGTTACTTGGGGCTACACAGTGGTGTAGTGGTTAGCACTTTTGCAAGAGGGGCACAGGTTCCAATTTGTCTTGAGGAATTATTTCAGCCCTATTCTCAAGAACTTTCCCATCTTTTCTTCATCAGCGTCATCCATCGCAACTGCCACTGCCTTGTTGACTTCAGTGGGCCTGTCAGCTCAAACTCCTCTCTCAATTTTTGCACATATGGCCCGGAGTTTCCTCCTCGAGTTGGCACAAAAAGTATGCATTTTTAGAGTACAACATTAGCGAGGATGCAGTAATTAGTTTTGTGAGAGAGGCAGGCTAGAGAAACGTATAAGTCATGAATATAAGGATTGGAAACACGTTACCGCAGCTTGTTAGAAACATGAAAGCAGCAAAGCTCATTAAAGTTCTTAAGACTCATTTGCAAGCATAATCCAGATGTACAAAAACACCTATCCCAAGTACACAAAATGGCTCAACCATGACATCCAAAATGACTTTCTAAATGCTGCATCCAATCTGCTGCTATGACACATGAAAAAAGAACTGCATAG
>CAFUXE010000184.1:651702-663182 GCA_903364295.1 Serranus cabrilla | reverse complement strand
TTTTTTTACACTTATTCCAAGTTCTTCTATGTGTGTGCTGCTTTTTAATATGGTAATGGTAATGTGTTCCTCTAATGCAGACTTAATTGTGGCCATGAGGCTGTTATTTGTCATGTGATATTCATTACTACAGAAGACTGCTGGTCATATTGTTGTTCGAGAGGTTTGATGTAAATATGATTGCAATTGTTGAGATGATTAGAAATGGCTGATCAAGTTGCAAGAGTGTTTTAAATGATGTCAGTGATAAAAGATGCACACTCATCATACGTTTCATACGTTTGTGTTTAAATACACATAACGTCACAGACAGAGGTAAGAAACTACTCCCTCATTGACTTGTTAGTTGATTCATTGCTTTCATTGTATTCTTAACACTAAAATGATTGTGTGTTACTCTTCCTGTCTTTTTGTATTATATGAAGCATCTGTAGTAAAGTTTGTAGCTATAAGGTTTCATTGCTGTTTCATAATCCTCACATGTTATAGTACAACTGGACCAATTATATTGTGTACTGTACATTCATGAAACGACACCTCAGCATTTATCATTTACCTTTTATTTTGATGGGACCAATCATAGCTTTAAATGATAGTTTTATAGTTTCAGGATTTCCAAGTCCAGTCAGTGTTTATAAGAGGTGAAGGAGGCACGGTAGCTTTAATAAAAGAGCAAGAAAAAGCTTGACAGACAATAACCAGCTGATTCAATGTGTGAATCAGGCCTAAAAATATCTAATCAGTGTTCTTAACTGAAACTGTCATTGTTATACCATGCAAGGAGTTACATGTCATTTACACGTATTAACTGCTGTATACTTTGCCTTAAGAGTGAGCAGGTGAAGTAAATGAGTTAATTTACCGTGAAGATTAGGTCCAACCACTAATTCACTATGCTAGAATATCATGTGGTTAGAACGAGTCTTAATGGCAAATTAACTTCCACGGCTCACTGTTAAGGCAACAAGAAGGCCTACAACTAGGACTGTCGAAATTAATTGCGGCGATTAAGGAGTTCATTTTGACAACCCTAATTGCAGGACTTATGGTTGCCCTAAAAGTGAGCAGTGGAAGTTAATCTGCCATTAAGACTCATTCTAAACACATAACATGATACAAATATTAACACAATTAACGCATTTTGTTTACCTTCTTCCTTTGTGGGAGGTCATGTAATGGTCAGGGCTCATCGTACACAAAGAGAGCGGCTTTGGCTCCTGCAATTGGCTCAGTGTGAAGAAAGATTAAGTCATATCGTCTGCATTACAAAAGCAGTAGAAGTTTTCCTCTGATTTTATGAACATCTTTTGTCTTGCAGTGTTGATTCATGGCCACGTGGCACTTTATGATTTTCTTTTTGAAACTGCATTGCTCTGTAGTACGCCTTTTTGATGAATTTCAAAATATGAGATTAATTAGTTTTGTTTTTTTTTATCTATCTGTGCAAATGATGAGTGACTGATGTCGCAGTGCCCAACAATTAACTTACCAATTAAGTACTCAGCAGTTAAAAAAACGCTTTGGACACACATTTATCTGAATAACTTACACCTTGCTTCACCTCGCCAAACATATGGAGGATGCACTGACTTGGTAAGACTTGTTTTCTCTTCTCCATTTGTGAAACAGCCCCCTGATCTCTGGAGAGGACAGCTGGTTGCAAACACTGCCACATAATATCTAATCAGCCTAACATTAGCTAGCAGCTGACCCACAGGAAGTGATCATTTAGTGTCCTGTACAGTAAACCTGTGCCACCAAACTAGTTGTGTGTCTGTCAAACTACGACACAGAAAGATTAAAGATAAAAAGATTATTATTGCAAATAATTAAATTTTCTGTGATCAGGTTACTTGGGGCTACACAGTGGTGTAGTGGTTAGCACTTTTGCAAGAGGGGCACAGGTTCCAATTTGTCTTGAGGAATTATTTCAGCCCTATTCTCAAGAAGTTTGTCCTTTCCCATCTTTTCTTTATCAGCGTCATCCATCAAAACTGCCACTGCCTTGTTGACTTCAGTGGGCCTGTCAGCTCAAACTCCTCTCTCAATTTCTGCACATATGGCCCGGAGTTTCCTCCTCCAGTTGGCACAAAAAGTATGCATTTTTAGAGTACAACATTAGCGAGGATGCAGTAATTAGTTTTGTGAGAGAGGCAGGCTAGAGAAATGTATAAGTCATGAATATAAGGATTGGAAACACGTTACCGCAGCTTGTTAGAAACATGAAAGCAGCAAAGCTCATTAAAGTTCTTAAGACTCATTTGCAAGCATAATCCAGATGTACAAAAACACCTATCCCAAGTACACAAAATGGCTCAACCATGACATCCACAATGACTTTCTAAATGCTGCATCCAATCTGCTGCTATGACACATGAAAAAAGAACTGCATATATCAGAAAAAATACATATCCCAAAATGAGTTAGTGGCTGTCGGTTTAAGATATGTGTATGAAGGAAAGTGAAAGTTGGAATATATCTTTGTTCTCCAGCTTATAAAGGCTCCAAAGTCAGTTTAGGGAAAGTATAGTTACTGCCTCCCTGGGAAAACCTCCAAGGATAAGGAGTGACAATGAGTTGCAAGCTTCTGTATATATATATATCACCTTTTGGCTGTGGCTTAGGGTTAGGGTTGCACTGCAAAACCTAATGGCAGATGTATGGTTGCATTTTGGATACCACAACATTTTTAATAATGCAGAGGTTTCCTTATGTAATTTTCAGCATTAAGTCTCTGAAAATCTCTTGCAGTTACAAGATTAATTGTTATTGTAACTGAAATATATGTAACTGAATCAATATCAGTTGAACTGGATCTAATCACCTTGTGAATCAGAATTGATCCATTTAAAAAATCAGTGGGCATTACCCTGCACAAGTAAACAATACACTAACATATCAGAATTTGAAGAGAGCTGCCTAAAGAAAGCCATTTCATAAAAAAAAAAAAAAAAAAAATGAAAATCAGCAATTTCCTTAATGCAGTTTTACATGAGTAACACTTAATCATCTCCGTCCATTCAGATTGTATCACTGCCTTGAACAGCGTTACAGCATTGACATGAATGGACTGAAAAACAAGAGTGTACTGTGGCTCTCATTCAGCCAGGAAAGAGGACAATATGATTCCCAGCTATCTAACTTAGAGAAGAGAGAGCTCATTAGGTGCTCACCTTGTTACAATAACACAAAGCCATTTATCAAAACCTGGACTCTCTGTCACAAAGCCTGCACAAAGCTGCTCCTATAATAAAGTGCTACATGACCATCGGATCAAGAGGGGTGTATAACAGAGAACAGGCAGGGTGAGAACAGAAAGAAGGAAAAATTGGATGAAGAGAGAGAGAGAAAGAGAGACGTGGAGGGAGAACGAAGGCAAAGTAGAGAGATAGATAGAGAGAAATCCATATATTGTAATCCCTGATGAACACCAGCTGGCCGTTTGCACCTATTGTTCTGACTGTTTCATTCATCACACACACTCATACTTCCTTTGTGTCATGCAGCTACAGTGTGTTCTTCATTTCATAGTGGTACAGTGCACAGTAGCGTTCGCATTCTCCTGCGCAGTGACAAATATTAACACATGTGCATCTATTATACTGTGCACAAGTGCAGATGAAGGTCACTTAATCCATGTTTAGCACAGTCAGAGGTTAATCTGTGTGTAAGACATGTGTGCCTGTTTGCACATTCACATTTACGATGGATGAAATGACTGTGTGTAGTGTAAAAGGTGTTGCTCGTATGTCGAATACAAAGACGATTGACATTAAAATCTTCAGTTTCCCCTTTAGCTCTTTGGAGTATTTTAGCATCTTTAAGATAAGTGTTTTGGTTCCATGACCTGCAACTAAACTATACATGACACGACCTGCTCGGCACAAAGCAGCTGACTGACTAAGTGGGGATCAGCTGGTCGCCTGAGTCCATACTATCAGGACACTAGAAATGATTGCGATATGTAAATATTCCAACTCAATATTATGATTCACAGTAATTTGTGTTTACTATTTTACCCAAAAATATTTTTTTTTTTGTCAGTTTTTAATACGTTTCATTATGCCACATGTTTAGCACTGGTGTCATTTCACTTCCTGGATGAGCATTTTGAATCCTGAAGAAAAAAAACCCAACAACATAAAATCAAAATTTGGAAATTATTGAAATAAATATTTGTAAATGTTACAAATATATTATGAGATAAAACAGCTCTGGTTTTACTCGGTTTATCACCATCAAAATAAAACGGCATGGAGTTTCAAGCCAGTACTTTAGAGGGAGTTTGACAGCAGGGCTCCACGCTGCTTAATTTTTTACATTGTGACGTCATGAAGAAGTAATGCACCGGCACTTTCAGAGACTCCAGGGGGATACCATGAAACAATCTTAAAAAGTTGAATCGTACACTTAATACAAGTATTTGTACACTGAAAATGAAACAGAGTAACAAACATAAACATGGCTTATTTGGTAAAGTTAATTACAAGCCCCAGGAAATCTATTAATGAGACTGCATGTTGCCAGAAGGGTCAAGAAAAAGGCAAGAAACGCCAGCTTTACCTTATCAGAACACATTGTTAAGTTCACGCCATTGTAGCTGACCGGCCTGTTTTCTGGAGTGTGTCAGGAGGAGGAATAATCCAGTGGATGTGTTTTTCCCAGTGTGTGTCTCTAAGAGTTGTCGGCTTTGGCAAAGTTAACGTTGATGCTGCAAGCCTGACTGTCTAATCGTCAGTACCTTGTGCACACATTGTAAATGAATTAAGTGCAAATGGTAAACAATGGGCCTCATGCAGCAACAGTGTCTTAGATTTCTGTTTTGTAAAAATATATATATACAATCTTTCATATATAAAAAATCTACATTTGATTATATGATATTCATTAGTTGAAATGTAATACTATTTTTTCCTTGCATTGGAATAAGTCCTTGCCACTGTCAAATTTACCTAAGAGCAAAAATAAAAAATGAATTAGTGGATATGCAAAATACATGAACAAACCCTGGACATGAACAAAAATAAGAGGTAATTTGTTTGTGTATCTTTCCTTGCATGAGGCCCAAGGATGCAGATATGGGATGGTGAGGCAAAGCAGCAAATAAATAAGTCAACAAACAGGCGAGCTGCGCTTGAGCAATTCTGTGAACAGGCTTCTGAAGACCGTGTGCTGAGGAGAGGGTGCAGCAAGGGGTGAAAAAGGGGAAGAGAAAGGAAAACTGGAGCTGCCGCATAGCTGGGGTGCTTCGAGCGGCACAAGGGTCGCAGCTACGGGGGGATATGCCTAAATGATAGCTGAGTGCCACCGAAATGGAGGGAGACTGGGACAAGATAAGAGGTGCAGAGTGACCACTAGATGGAGGGGGTGATTGAGAGACTACAACAGAGGAGGGAGAAATGGGATGGATAGAAAAAAGGAGTGAGAGGTTGTTTGTGTGTGTGTGTGTGTGTGTGTCAGGCTGGGGGAGTGTTGCTTTCTGTTCACACAGGCTGACCCAGATGCAGCTGAATTAGACACAGTCCTGTGTCTGAGGTGTGTATGTGTGTTTGTTGATGACAGCCGCGGTATGAGAGCTAAAGAGAAGAAGGGTGACAGAGTGTTCCAAACAGATGACTCCCTGTTTTTGAGGGCCACAGGCCCAAAATAAGCTTAGAAAATCTCATAATTAAAGGTGCTACATATAGCACTTCTACATCATTAGCACTTTTAATTCAAGACTTTACATTGGGCTTGGTGTTGAACCTCAAACTGTCAGGGAAAACAAGCTTTAAGCTAAGTCTAATTCAAGACTGTATTATTTTATGGCTCATTGTGTTCACACAATATTTTAAAGCTACAATAATTTCTCTTGTTTGCCATTTCATGACTCTACACCAGGGGAGTCAAACTGATCCAGTAAAGGGCCGAGTGGCTGCAGGTTTTTGTTCCAACCAAGAAGAAACACACCTGAATCCAATCATTCAATCACCTGAACTGTCTTCACTCAGCTGATTAATTATCAGTATCACCTGTGCTCTTGCTTGGTTGGAACAGAAACCTGCAGCCACAGCGGCCCTTTCCTGGATCAGTTTGACACCCCTGCTCTACACAGTGGGTTTATCAGATTCTCTATTTTTTTAGGTTTGTGCCGTCAATCATAATTCATAGATTTTGACATTTTTTAGTTACGTTTCTGTTTATTTTTCAGCCACATATCGACCTAATGGAAGAGAAGTTTGTTGAAGAGCGACTGTGACAGGCCTGCTGTCTAGCTTGGAGTATTGTGTGCAATAGTGAGACAGTGCTACCTGTGTAAAGAGAGAGCATTTACATAGGGGAGACCCTGTTAAAGGTACGTTTATCTGCAGGTATATGGGTTTTTGCACAGAATATTTTTTAATGAAGTATTATATTTGGGTTATTTGTTTTGGAAGAATTGTATTTATCATCTTTAACGCTCTGCTTTTCTTTTTGGAGTTTTCCCTCTGAGCATTTATGCAAGTGAAACCCTGAGGATGTTGTGATTCACGGTTCTTTATCTTTTGTTCGTTGAAGTCAGGGTGGAAGATCCTTGTTCACTACACAACAACACAGAGTTAGAACGGCTACACTACAAATGAACCTTAAATTTGGTTTCTTCCATTTGAAGTTTTTTAAGAAAAGGCCTTGGACAGTTGATATTTAGAGCAGAAGCTAAACAGACATTGAGAGTGATTACATAACTAGACATCTCTCACTTCCCCCCTCCTCTTTCTCCCTGACTCATTACTACCTTTACTGCCATTTTCACTTCATTCACCTCAACATAAACAACCTTCCCGCTTAATCTTTTCTCCCCTTTTTTTTCCGCCTCCCGCGGCTCCATCTCACCCGCTTCATCCCACTTTCTACTTCACTACTTCTCTCGGTCCGGTCTCCTCCATCAGCATCTCCCTCCTCCACCTCCCTCCATCACTGCCACTGCTGTCCTGGCTTGCTCCCACTTTTCCTCTCCACATCACTCCACCCCCCCTCCTCATTTCCCTCCACTCTTGTCTCTTTTCCTTTTTGTCTGATTCCGCTCGGAGTCCCAAAGCTTTGTGAGTGCAAAGTGCTCCTTCTGTGCTTCTCTGCTCTCTCCCATCCCGTTCTCTGCTAGCGTGCAGAGAAGGGGAACCACCTACGAGAGCTTTATATTATGTAATGAGATCATCTGGAGACTAATGATGTATACCAGATATACCAAGCAGCCATTAGTGGCTTCTCCATAGCATGACCTTTTGTCTGGCTGCTACATACATCTTTTAGGTTTGTCACAGATGGATTATGGAGGGACTTTGGCTTGAGTAGCAAGGTTCAATGATATTAAAACCTCCAGATGATGGCAATGGCATGTGTTTGCTCATATGGATAATCCTTTATCCTCTAGTGCTTTTGTCCTGAGTCTGGCTTTTACCTTGTGTTTTCAAGAGGTGAACTATGTATGTATGTATGTATAGATGGATGTATAGATGGATGGATGGATGAGCTTCGAGGGATGGTTGTGAAAATAAGGACAGATGGAGGACAAGGGGATATGAGAGGTGTGTGCACATCCACGTGTCGGTCCACAGGGCTGTGGGGGGAAGCAAAGACATGTGGGAATACACACACACACACACCTAGCACGTGTGTTTGTGTGTCCAAGACCTTGAAAACCTCAGTGTGGCCTGAGGGTAAATATTACCGACATGAGAAGAGGTCCCGCTCTTCTCATGTGGGAGTCCATGTGAAAGTGCTGTCAATTAGCACCAAACTCCGAACACATTTCTCTATCAGGCGAGGTCACCATTTTTCGCTAAAGTCCACTGATGTACCGTAAGCTGCTGAAATCATTTCTGAGTAGCTTTTACTCACACAGTTAATTGTTATTTTCATTTGTGATGTAAAGTCAAACATTTTCTGATTACTATATTGTGAATACTAATTGGAAAAACAAGCAACAAGGAAAGAAAATAATAAATGGAACCATTGCAGCAATTTGGCTATTTTTTGTTGCAATCATTTACATTTTCGAACACTTCTGCCGCCTTTATTACAGTTTCTATAATTTGCATCTCCACAATAATCAAACTTTAACTAAATTATTTTCGAAAATGTTATTTTCATTTCATTTCAAATGATGGTGAAAATATAGCTATAATAACCTGAATCCGCTTAAAAAGACTATTTTGTGACTGTGGTGAGATAACAATTTATATAAGAATTAGTTAATGGAGAATTAAGTATTACAATGGTCTACTAAAAATACAGGCTGAATATGAACAACAACTGTTGAAATTTTCAGGCTATGTCATTAAGAAACACTACAGATGATACCTAATTATATCTATCGATCAAGGACAATGAATCCTATTTGTTATCCTAACTTAAAGCATGCATAAGGACACAAAAACCCGGATGACTTGCAGGTTCTTGATGTCAAACCAGACAAAATTGAAGTTATTGTATAGGCTCTGAAAACCTTATCTAAACACATTATCTAAAAACAAATTATCTGGCTGGTATTATCTTTGATCCGGTCCCTTTACTCCCATATCAAACAAATTTCAAGGACTTTTCTCTTTTCACCCACAATAAATAAATCAGAATTTCTACTTTTCCAGCACTTAATGAATGCCGGCAAAAACACATGGCCAGATGTAGGTGTGGATGGGGGGCGGGGCTTTTAAATCAAGATGCTGGTCTCAGTAGTCGATTACTGTAAGCCACCACGATGAACGTTGATATTGTTCATCAGCCCAATCCTTGCTTTTACTATTAATATTAGTCATGTTACTATTATTATTACTGCTGTTACTTCTGATACTAGTGCTGTTACTATCATATCTATCCTTCACACACTATCATTATATGCACTGTTACTATTGAAAATCATATTAGTCATAGACATCACTATAGCAGGTATGTTTCGTACGCTCTACAGAATGATATTTCTAATTTATGATATTGGGATGAATCCTTCTAAGTTCTTATCTGCAAAACTGAAATTTTTATTTTCTAGTTTTTTCTCCCTGCACATTAATTTCTGTTGTTACATGTATGCCATTTGATTGATTTGGATAGGGTTAAAAGGCACAAACCAAAGTTAGCAAAAATAATTGAATTGTTGCGAAATCAACTAACTGTTTGATCCACTAATATTTCAGTACTGTGTTGTTATTTAATTTTAGGGTAGTTGTCTGGGGTGCGTATGGTTATTTTTTGTTGCTTCTCTTATGAATTCTTATGTGTGCATGAGTTTAGCTGAAGGAACAGTTTTCATGTCACAAAACTTGAGTGCCACAGCTGAGCAAAGAGATAATCATCCAAATTTAAATGTCTCACCAGGTGCCCAGACCTGGGAATTGTCAGGCCACTGATGATAATTTCTTACTTTCTCAATTAAGCATTAGAATACATCTAACATTCTCCGCTTGCGCCAAAAATACAAGCTTCAGCACTCAGGAAAAGTCAGTGTCAGCCAATTTAGTGAACAGTAAGTTTCTAGGCTACTAAATATAGAAAAGTGTACTCTCTATGCTAACCTTCTGGTTGAGTTTATTTTATGATATTAAAACACAAACAAGTTGAGGTAATCTACAATGTGTAGCATTTCAGTACCGAGTATTTTTCTATACAGCTGCAACAGTTGTTTTGTTTAGATCCTTACGACATCAACCTATGCAGTATGTAAAGCCATTTGAGGCAAATGTGTGTTTTATGAATCTGGGCTCTATAGATAAAATTGAATTGAATTGTACTGAATTGAAGTTCTATCACTGGGCTTTCTGGGTTTGAGATCTTCTTGGCTAAAGCCACCAAAATATTGGCTGTGCTCTGAGGTGGTGATAAATAAAGCTGTTCAGAAGTCTGGATCTTGCATATATACTTTATAAATGTTACAACTGCCACCACATAGCCCATTAATCAGAACCAGATAAAAACTAAAAAACTCTTTCGATATGAAAATCCCTGCTCGCAGTGATAAGCCAGTAAATATTTCCAGTAAAAGCATGCTCCCCCAGAGCTTGTCAGTTAGTCAGTGTCACCAGTGTCACAATACACTGCCAGACCTACAACAAATTCACACCTCTACCCTACCCAGTTCAACGGTTGCCCTCTGCCTAGTGCAGCTAGATTTCTGTTAAGTAATTCAAGCAACACAGAGCAGCATAGTTACCACTACCACTTCCAGGGGATTATTAGTTGCAGATGTTGAGCCACAAGAAGGCATGTTTTTGTTTTGTTCTTTACAGTGGTTGTACATGTGTGCACTGATATGCAAAAAGCTGTACCATGACAAAAATGTAATCTGATACATCTGCACTAATCCCAATTGGGATCTATATTGTCTTATACTGACAGCATGTTTAGTGAGGAAAGTAAAGGATCAGCACTGTAGGATATTAATGACATATTGTGCGCACTTGTTTACATCTATTTTACTGTAGCCCTGTCAGCGTGTGTGTTGATCTTACTGTACCTACATGATAAGCATGTTATTTTACATGATACATTGCATATTTCTTCTGTATATTTTCCGATCTACCATCTATTAGCAGTCACGGCTAATTTAGTAGTTTTAATCATGTTAATTTTAAAAAAGCACAAAGAATGACAATTAAAAAAACACATCAATATGCCCATGGACAGTATGTTTCTCTGACCGCCGTTGTGTCTCCAAACTGCCTGTTGTTCGGCTTGCCACAAACTTACATGCACGCTGTCTTCTTCACAATATAAACATGTAATTCATATCGGTTGACAGTAAACAACAGAGACGTTTAAATTGCACCTCACCTGCTTTCTGTGCCACAGACTTGAGCCCTACGACGAGAACGAGCAGTACCCCCGCAAAGCACATCTGGATGGCGAACAACTCCTTTCGCTTTCTCCGCCTGCCTTTGCTCCTCCGTCGGTTCAGCATCACTTCTCCTCCGACGGCCGTCTCCGGCATCCCTTCAACCACCACGCGGGCCATGGCGCTCTTCTCTGGGCGAGCGTTCCGGCAGAACCTCCGGTGGTGGTGCAAAGGTACGAGGAAACCGAAGCGAGGAGGAAGAGACAAGGATGTGCTGTATGGGCACTCAAGTTACTCGATGAGAAAAGATATGACTGGCTTGTGGATGGATTTGTAAAGTGAACCACATTGTGAAAACGGATACGTCCAGTCTCTTATTTCAAAATAAAACTCTTAACGTTTGTGGATTAGTTGGTGGCAAGCAAAAGTTTGGATAGCCACAGCCAAGAAAGATTATTATAAGATAAGACTTATTTTGTTCCTGGATGTATTTTTGTCCAAGACATTAAATAATATTTTCATAGTAAGACAATAGGCACACAGTATAATGAAAATGACTGTATGTTCAAAAGGAAACCTGCACTTCACATCAGATTTATTCTATTTAACAGACAGTAAAAGCCCACCTGCAACAGACACGCCATTCAAACAACACTATTGAATAGGTTATCAAATAGAATTTATAAAGTCTTGAAAT
>CAFUXE010000184.1:635231-645766 GCA_903364295.1 Serranus cabrilla | reverse complement strand
AGAGAGAGAGAGAGAGATTATATGGCATTAGTTTGGGCAAACTAATGCCATATAATCCACGCAAGTCCATATCAACGGTGTAAATTTGCAATGGGACAGCAATGACATAAACTGCATTAGGATAATGCAGAGTGCTGTGTTTCCAGTGTAAGTGCTTTCCCCTAAAGACTGCAAAGTCATGTGACCAACATAATGTCTTTCCAAAAAGATGACGAAATAAAATGCAAATGAGTTTCCATCTGCTAGTATTATGCAAGTACAGCATAGACACGTGACAAGATTACATCACTAAATGAGCACCAGGATCGTGGTAATGCCTCCCAACTGAGATGTCATTTTATTTCTATTTATTGGTTTATTTTAAGCAGGGACAGTGTACCATCATTGTGTTGAACCAGATATAGTGACAATGTTATGAAATATTAACATAGCACCTGGACTGTAAGTTGTCTCTCAGCCATTTTTAACATATTGACGGACTAAAAATACACTTGTATTGTCACACTAGTTTTGTTGCTGTAATGGAAAAAGCAGTTTTGTCATGCAGAGTTTTATATAACAGATTTAGAGATTGTCAATGCTGACAATCACGCCTCTTCAGTGCTTCAGAGGTTTAGGACAGTGGCTGTGGAGTGGCAGACCAGATATGTTCCAATTACGGGGAAATCTCACTACTCAGCCTCACTCACACTACTCAGGAAGCCACTGCTCCTTTGCGTCCAAAGGAGCCAGCTGAGGTGGTTCAGGTATGTGGTAAGGATGCCTCCCAGGAACCTCTCATTAGAAGTGTTCTGGTCCAACTGGTAAGAGGCACCAGGGAAGACCCAGAACACGCTGGAGGGACTATATCTCTCGCCTGGCTTGGGAATGCCTGGGGTTCCCCCAGGAGGAGTTGGAGTTTACTTTTTTTTTAACGTCAAAGTTATTTTACATTTTCAGATCCATTTTATATTCGCTAAATACAAAACATTTGTGAGTTTACAAATACATATTTGTATTTCTGGAAAGACAGATCACACATTTACACACAGGTCAATCTGTTCACACAAATAATATTGAGAAAATCTAACCATATCCTTTCATCTATAGAGTTGATCGATATTTGAAAGGCTTAGTGTGTGAGTATGTTTTTTATATATGAGTCACACACACGTCATCAACCTTTAATCCAGTGCTCAATAAACGTGTGATTACATACCTGATGCACTCACTATAGAAACGGTTGCTGTGGTGACTGAGTGTGTTCTTTGAATTGATGAGGGTCTCATGGTGAGAAACTATAAGGCAGCTTTCTGTTCCCTTTGAGAAACTTGCTATGCAGCAGAAGCTGAGCAGAGTTTATTGAGCATTCTACAGATGCGGGGGATCATTGACTCATACTACGTAGGCGGAGAATGGCTGTGCTTGCAATTATGTTTTTTTTTAACACTCTTATCTCAATATCACAAGTTAAATATCTTGTGCAAACAAGATGATTAACCAGTTATCACAAAAAACAGAAGCTCTTATTATTTGAAATGTCTGGGCCAAAAAGCCTGATGGTAAATGACTCACGGCTCATTCATGGCAGTGGCCCTGATCGAGCTGACAGTGATGGACTTGGTGAAGTGAGCAGAAAGACACATGTGCCTATGTCTGTATCACCTTTTATTTTGGTAAACAGTTATGTAATACACAAAACACAGTATTTCAGTTCAGGAAATCATTTACTACTGAAATTAAGATTTTTTTTTGTTAATCAATACATTTTATTTGGGAAAATAAAAAAAATTCATAGTTGTTTACGTGTGGGTTAATTTGGATTGGGCTTGGAGACAACATATTCTTAAAGGGGGATTTCAGCAATTTAGTATTACTGATAAATCAGGAGATCCATATCTTTTAAACCCCATCACTGCAGTCTTCAACACCGACTTGCTTTTAAGAATTTTCTGCTGAGGTAATCTCACATAGTCAGACCTTGAGATGAGCAACTACACCATTTTCTGTACAGAAAATCTGTAAGTCTGTTCAGTCAATTACATTACCTTTATCTGTATCCTTACCCGAAAAGTGGATGAGCCATAACAGCAACTTTATATTCTAAGCCTAAAATTGATATGGGTCGATCAGAAGTTGGTTTATTTATTATTCATTAGAAAAACTTTGACAAAAAAGAGGAAACACAGAGTGTATTGGGTGACACTTTTCAATTGAGAGGGTTGCAAGAGTCATGGCTGACAAATGCTCATTGTAAAAAGGAAAAGAAAATAGCTGTGTCAAACTATACAAAACAATTAAGCAGACAGGAAGGAGCAACCAAATATGTCACCAAAATACAGCACTGCAAATAGAAATAGTCCACTACTCAATCCAGCTTTCAGTATGTGAATGAAATCAATCAACTAAAGCAGTGTGTGTGTGTGTGCCAAGACTCACCCTCAGTCCGTTCTGCTAAGAATGTGCTTTGTGTTTACCTTGTATCCCAAATGAGTACAGTTTGAGTTCACAACCATAAAAAAGTCAGTTTATATCCCACTGACTATTTAACGCATGACTCAGAACATAGAGTAGAAGCTGAACATCTTTATTTGCAAAACAGAAGTAACCACAGGAGCACTACAGGAGAGATGGCAAAAGTACAAAAACAATCAACATCCAAACCCACTGAAGGCAACATGAGGGAATGGCTGGAATTAGTGGTGAGACAGACGAAACAAACTGGCACAGACACAGGGGCAGACAGAGATTTAATACACAAGGAAGGCTGGGTAATTGGGAGCAGGTGAACCCAATGAGGGGTGGGGCAGGTAATCACACAAGGCGGGAAATTACATAAGAGCAGGAAGTTAAGTGACCTGAAAAGAGAGACAAAGTGAGTACCAAAATAAAGCAGAAGCAGAAATTACTGAAACTACAAAATAAAAGTCAGGACCTCACAAAGTCGAAACACTGTTACTGTTTGATTGCCTTTATGAAGACTTTTAAGTTTATTTAACTGTTTAAGGTTTAATTCATGTCTTTTAGAAGTTGTTAAGATGATTAGAAATGTCTGATGAAGTTGGAATGGTATTTTCATTTAAATCAGTGCAATATCTACATTTCAACAAAAAAAAACATTTTAATTGCCATTGGTAGCACACAATTTGTGGTTATTATGTTTCATAAATGTAATTATGTCCTAGTGTCAGTTAACTAGACCAATAACTGCATATAGAGCTGTACAAATAAAAAAAACAGGTAGTGGACATCAGTGTTTTTTGACACTTTCAACTTAAGAGAAAGAGATGAAAATCAATTATAATAATATTTTGTTAAGTCTTGCTTATGTGCATTGAAATCCCCACGTCCACTTGCTTTTTCTGTAGTGTATGTCTTCCACCACTGACTTCCCAAAAGCACAGATTTTTACCTCTATCGAGTTACACATATTGAAATCAAAACAGTCAAGTTCACCCCAAAAAGCTCTTTCCAATATGCTTGAACATGTGACTGCACATTGATGACTGAGCACATGGCGTTTCTTACCAGTGCAGAAGAAAATGTCAATCAAAATCAAATTCAGCCTCCTTTGTGTCTGCTCATTTCACCAAGTCTTACTTGTTTACCACACCGACAGCACCATCCAGTGTTGGACATCAGGCATCACATTCCAGTTAGCCTGGCAGGACTGGATTTCATCACCACATATTTATGGAGGGAGGTCCCCTGTTGCATCTTGTCTTTTCTGGAAACGATCATCATTTAAATATCACGCACATGGAGAAACGTAATAAGGCGATTTCTCTGAAGCACATATTGAAACTCTGACGTCCCACGTTCAACAAAATAAAGTTCCTTTATTTGGCAGCCTAAAAAGAAATCAGACTCCCAGTGAGGTTTGAATATATTTAAACATCTGTGTGGTATGTATAGCCTTAATAATATGCTATTGATATTATGAGATATTTCTTTTTTCAAGGAAATCCAAGTGCAGTAAGTATTGGAGAACCGATAATCGTCTTCATGGTGGTTTTGCTAAAAGCACTGAGAAGTGAGCTTTGAATTCTTCTGATTGGTTGAAAAGGGAATGATCATGAGGTACCCATGCAAAGATATCATGCGCTGTGTGAGGGAATTAAAGATACTACAATCTCCAAAAGTGTTTTTGCAATGTTATGAACAAAACAATTCACACAAATTACATAAAAGCAGATTTCCCCAAAATAATTGTTGTAGTATAACCAAGAGGAGCTTGTTTATGTGTTAGGGTATTTTACTACCACTACAACCTTTTATACCATAGTTATTGCAAATTTTATGAATAAAATAGAAATAGAAATTACACTGAACAATATAATATATAAACACAACACTTTTGTTTTTGCTCTCATTTTTCATGAGCTGAACTCAAAGATCTAAAACTTTTTTTTATATACCCAAAATAATTATTTGCTCATATATTGTTCACAAATCTGTGATAGTGAGCACTTCTCCTTTGCAGAGATAATCCATCCCACCTCACAGGTGTGGCATATCAAGATGCTGATTAGACAGCATGATTATTGCACAGGTGTGTCTTAGGCTTAATTAACCTCTACATCTCACCAACATCAAGTCGAGTTTTGAGTTAAGCTGTCTCGCTTTCTTAAGCCTTTCATTTCCACTTTGGTCCTCGCTGTATTCTGACAAACATATTGACACCTTCCTAAAATAATGGCATAAGTCATTTTTTTTCTTTTTTGCCTGAATATCATACATTCAAATTTCTGTTAAGTTTTTTGTGTTTTCTGAAAAAAATTACTTAGGCCATTATTTTAAGTGTTGTTTTAATAAATGCTCACTTTGACCCATCAGTAATGTTGGCAGGCTAATTTAGACTTGGTAGGCTCAAAGTAAGGTTTGCGGCTCCATTCTAACATTTTTTCTCTTTTTTTGTCCAACAATGGCCCCTGATCTAGTCCAAATAGACTGAGTAACTAAGAAATACAAAAAGGGTTGCAACCGTCCCTAGTCCCTCTTTCTGTACTTAATTGACATTGCTTATTATTTCTGAAGTACTAAAGTATTTCCATGTTATGACACTTTAATGCTCTCTACATTTCAAAGACTATAAACCGGAGTTATAAGCTGTAAATATCTTGCACAGGTTGTGCAGTAATGGCCTTTCACCTCCAGCAGATGGCGCAACAAGATAAAGAGGCGTTAGGAGAGAGAGAGAGCGGCTGAAGGCGCGAGAGAAGGGAGATTGTGTTCTCCACACTAACGCACCTTATCATCCTGGCTCTCCGGCTATGCACCTGCAACATCGCCTTCACTCCTCCCCCTCCTCCTCCTCCTCCTCCTCCTTTTCCTCCTCCTGTCCTCCTCCTCCCCAGCGGTCGGGCAGTGTTAGTGCGGACTGAGCAGCGGGGGTGCGCAGGGCGGCCGGCATGCACCTGGAGAGAAACCGCCCCGCTCAGCCGTCAAAGGGCTCAACCGGACTCACAGCAGCATGCGGACTGATGCACTAACAGTAGGGATATAGCAGCAGAGCACCTGGCGGATATCGGAGCTGCAGCATGGGCGTGGGAGAGAGGCGCAGCCGAAATGAAAGCGGTGCAATTCCACGGACATAAGGGTCGGTGGGGGAGACCCAAGTAGCGTTTGGATCAGATTGTTCCGGGTGTATTCCGGGGTTTGGTTTGGTATCTTGTCTGAAACTCACCAAACACAGTACTTTTTTTTTTTTGCTGCCAACCTCCACTGTAGTTTAAAAGGATGGAGAAGGGTGCACAGCAGCAGCCGCAGCTGTCCAAGAGCGCAGAGAGTCCGGCGGAGGACATCTCCAAAATCAACGACGAGGAGCTGCTGAAGTGGGGCAAAGAGGAGCTGGTGCGGCGGCTGCGGAGGGCAGAGGCGGGGAAGAGGAGTGCCATCGTGGAGCACGGCAATCTGATGCGGGAGGTGAACCGGAGACTCCAGCAGCACCTGAACGAGATACGGAGTTTAAAGGTGAGATGGGTGGGTGCTTGTAACCGGCTCTCTGGGGGTTTATACAGGTGTGTAAGACTAGAATAAACATGCTGGTTTCGATCTGCATAGCATCAGTCAGAGAGTGACAAAATGGTTAATTAAGGTTACAAAATGTTTGGTGGTGTAGCCATCAGTTAGACATGAAATAGTGATTAATATAAGAATCTTCCCTGCTCTACAGCTTAATGTTGTTTAAGTTAAGAAATAAGCTGTAACTAATGTTACATTGTTAATGATTTTACTTAGAGCTATAATCATTAGTCCATTGACAGAATTGACAGAATATCTAAAGCTTTATAATCTTGGTCAGCAATTCTCTGGTTCCCTTTTTCTTTAATGTGAGGTTTGCTGCTTTTACCTGTTTATTGATATCATCAAACTTAATAGGGTTTGAGTTTTTGAGACTGTAGGTCGGACAGCAGAAGACATTTATTCAACTCTATTCAGGAATTACTTGACAAGAGCACCCAGGTAGCTCAGCTAGTAGAGAATGCGCCCTCTAGCTTGTGTTCTTACGGTCAGAAAAACTAATTAGACAAATTAGAATCAGCAAATCCTCACAATTGAGAAGCTGAAACCAGAGAACACACACACATACAGACAGAACTGCATGATGGGAGCACTTTTCTCACTCATCAAATGATCAGTCCCAGCAGGAATGTGCATGTAATCCCTCTCTGTGCCGCTCTGTGTGTGTGTGTGTCTGTGTGTGTGCGCATAACTAAACCAGGACGTGAACCAGAAACTGCAAGAGGACAACCAGGAGCTCCGGGACTTGTGCTGCTTCCTGGACGACGACCGGCAGAAGGGTAAGCGCGTGTCGCGGGAGTGGCAGCGTCTGGGCCGCTACAGTGCAGGCCTGATGAGGAAGGAAGTGGCCATCTACCTGC
Organism: Serranus cabrilla; assembly: GCA_903364295.1. Taxonomy (NCBI): domain Eukaryota; kingdom Metazoa; phylum Chordata; class Actinopteri; order Perciformes; family Serranidae; genus Serranus; species Serranus cabrilla. Next base: position 638,903 of record CAFUXE010000184.1, on the reverse strand, counting down.
AGAAGCTGAAGGAGCTGGAGCAGCGGCAGGTGGAGGTAATCCGGGAAAACCTGGAACTTAAGGAGGTGTGTGTCATGTTGGAAGAGGAGAGGGCTGCTGCTGTGGCAGTAGGAGGTGGAGGCGTGGGTGGGCATGGAGGCCCAGGTCGTAGGAGCTCCATTGACAGTCAGAGCAGCTTGTCTCAGCTGGGTGGAGGTGTCCCAGCACCTGGCCTGCTGCGGGATGTGGGTGATGGCAGCAGCACCTCCAGCGCGGGGAGTACAGATAGCCCAGATAACCCTCACCTCAAACCCCCTCCCCTGGGCTCCAGTGCCAGCCCAGGATCAAAGTGTATCTCCACAGAGCACCCCCACAAACCAGGAGAGGTGTGTGAATCCACAGGCAGGAGGCATAGCTCCACTCCAGAATACCACACCTTCCCCCAGTCCTGCCGCCCCCGTGGAGGGTCCCTCACTAACCTGGAACCTCGTGACCTTCAGGGATACAGCCCTGAGAGACACAGCAAGTCTCCCAGCAGGCTACCTTCAGACTCCTACCCCAAACCCTGCAGCTCTGACCTACTAGCCCACAAACAGCTGTGGATGTCAGGGCAGTCATCACCAGGCTGTGGGAAGGGCACTGCCAAGTCCAGCCCAGAGCTGAGTCAGAGACACCGGTCGGTTAACATGGCGGGGGCTGTCTGTGGAAGTCCCGAGGCCAAGCTGGCAGCGATGGGGACGCCTGAGCACCTAAGGAAAGGGCGGGTGATCGTAGGGAGTCCAGAGTCTATACGGCACCACCATCACTATCACCACGGCCCCGGGGTGGAGCATGGCAAGGGGACATATAGTAGTGGCTCCCCGGGCAGGGACGGTGGTCAGAGGAGGGCAACGGAAGAGGAGATGGCCCCCCACCACCAGAGTCTGTACAACGGTAGGCAGAGGGTAACTTTTATCTTGTATTTTTAAATTCACAATTCATTCATGACCATAAAGAACATTACAGACAGTTTAAAATGATCAGTTAGTCACATTACAGTGCATGCTATATTGAGAATATTTTCACCCCTTTACCTTGGCATCAGACAGCTCTTTACGACAGGGAGTTGAACGTTGATATATACGTCCTACAAAGCCACCAGACTCCATTGATAAAAGTAGCAATTTTACCTTAAAGGATTTGCTGGTGTTACATTACCGCCACCTTGTCTGGTCACATTTATTGTGTGACTTTCAGATCCAAACTAATGCGACGTCCACAGTATATCCTGTGTCATGGTATTCAAACTTAGCACAGCTAATGTTGACTCTAGTTAGTGCTTTGGTTCAGAATGTTAGTATTGAATCAAAGTCATAGATGACCTTGGGCTAATGTACAGAATTGAGCACAAGGTCGAGTTTACTCGCACAAATTCTCAAGAGCTAAACTAAGCTTAGACCCAGTTTCGGAGCACACACATACATATAAACATGAACACACACACACAGAGAGAGAGAGAGCTCATGTGGATTCTCTGGCTGTGGCAACAGTGGTGAGAGAGTGACGGAGATGTGTACTCATCTTTTTGTATGTGTGTGTGTGTGTTTGTAAGCAGGGGAACGTGGGTGATGCAACTCTCTAGGGTGTATGGGTTTCATAGGTACCCTAGAGGTTTGTTCAGGGCCAAGATGCACACAGGCTTAAACACATTCACACATTGGAGAAACTGCGGTAGTAGCTGACAGGCTGTATTTTAAAACACATAAAAGATACAGAGATTTTAAAATGTGTGTACAGATGCATATAGAAAGGGCCACACACATGCAGAGTGTGTATGCGTCTATTTATTTTAAATAGCTTACATTTGACAGTTCAACTTTTCTGATGCTTTTTGACAGCAGAGGACACGATGCAGGAGACATGAAATACCTAATCTGACTTCATTTCTCTTCAATTAAATATTCCAAAGCACTCCCTTGTGATGTGTCTGATCTAACGGTTTCTCTGTGTTTATGTGTTTCTGAGTGTAACGAGTGTGACTGACTTAATGAGTTGTTTCCAGGGACACAGTGAAGGGTAAAAACTTTTCTTTTTTTTTTTTTTTTTACAAATTTTTGGGGGCTGTTACCACACAGGTGGCTCATTTGATAGATGCTGTTTTAATGTGTTTGGTAGGAACACTTATGTCTAAAAGAGCCAGGCGAGGTGTAGTATGCAGTATATATCACTGAACGGAACTATTACACTGCAGAGCCCCAGACCCCAGAGCGCTGCATAAGGGAAATACAGTGTGCACTTTAAATACCACTAGGAGTCAAAAACACATCAACCAGCTGTACGGCACCGTAGCACTACATCCACATATATGTCCACAGGACAGTTGCATGATGGTGGAGGTGTTGTCATCGTTAATCCATTACATTAAAAGCCTGAGGCTGGCCAGTGGCTTATCAGGTACCTGGAGTACCTTAAGTAACAGTCCTCTCCTAGTGCTTCAAGCGCCAAGCACAACTTCACTCAGTCAATTATTATAAATCTCACCTTTCCTACACTCATCTGCTTGTGTATGTACAGGCTAATTTACATACAGAAACACCCCTACCCCTCATATGCGGACAATGCAGCCCTTTGACAGACCTAGCAGACTTTATTTAGAATTTCATGCTGTGGACAAAAGTAGCAACTAAGGCGATGGCAAAACACACCGCACACAATGGAATTTAGATCATGTAGTGGTGCATGGGGACAGCTTCGACTGAGGCAACAGGATATGGGCACAAGGCTAATTTTCTATGTAATTCTGCATTGTTACTGATGTTTTTGTTTACCGTTGTGTTATAGTATACTGGGTCTGATGCATGAATGCGTTCTAATTTTTTTTCACAGCCATGTCTGTTCTTGATCTTAAATTGGATACACTAGCAAGGCAGTCAGCATAAGAATCCTCACAATGAACACTTATAAAGGCAGCAGTCATAAGTGCAGTTTGCAAACCATAAACCAACGAGCCGCCGACATTTGACAGGGAATGTTTACCGACAAAGAAAAAGAAAAACAAGGAAATAAGATATCAGAGACTCTTCAGCATTTGTTATCCACCTTTCCACAAATTAATGACTCTCAAAGAAATGAATTAAACTTTAAACAAGAAATAAAATTCCTTTTTGAAACAAATTCTAAGCGTCGTTATCAGTTGAATAATGATGTTTTGGACTTGACTTTCCTCAACTAACAAAACAAGGGGATTTGACTAATGCAAAACAAAAATAACCCAGGATTTGGTTGCAACTTGGACCACATTAATTGAGTCGCGTGTCTACCTCTCTGTAGTAAAATGCAGTGCAGACACAGTCCCTTTTCAAAAAAGACTTTAGTTTTCCTAAAAATGTTGTCATAGCACTCAACAGGCCACTGTTAATGTCTCAGTCATGAACTGTGTTGATTCTGACAAAATCAGCAGCGAGGATATTTCAGAGCTTGGATATGCAGTTGGGTGCTTCCTTGCAAGGTGTTACTTGGTAACTGGAATATAATGATATAATGCTGTTTGCACCATTTAAAACTCTTTGCAACTGCTCACAGTCTAGGCTCCATCTTTATATTTCCCGCTGCATCACAAGCAGATGCTGTTTGCTGAAACTGAGAGTCTGCCGGCGCTGTGCTATGGTGTCCAGCAGCAGTAATGATGTCTATAGTGCTGAGTAGAAGGGCTAT
>CAFUXE010000184.1:614530-634688 GCA_903364295.1 Serranus cabrilla | reverse complement strand
CAGTTTGTTTCTCCCTCCTATTGAAGCTGATTGAAACTAATTTCAGTCAATGTTTTCCTTACGTGCCTCTTCACTGTGTTAAAAGTGGAAAATAGTGGTTTCTAAGGAGATAAAGCTCTCAGTCAGCTATTTATTTCCCCTCTTTGATTCCAAAGAATGAATGCGAACTCCTCACTCTTGTTAACTGACATCAGTCAGTTTTGTTTTGTCCTGTGATGCATAACTTTGAAATCTTACTTCCTTGGCCACTTTATTCTGGTGGCATCTGAACAGACAGCCTGCACAAGAGGCAAGTTGGTCCAAGCTGTTACACTTGTAAATGATAAATGGACTGCTTTAATGTCATGTTCTGGCCTATTGTCCATTCAAAGCACTTTTCAACACATACCAACATTCAGCCATTCAGCCCTTCCTTATCAGGAACAGTTAGGGGCTCAGTGTTGAGGGATCAAACCTTCAATTACTAGACAACCACTATAGGTAAATGAGAATCCACATTTGCATGTAGCAGGTCATGAACCAACTATAATACGATGCCCAAGTTATCAGTTTGAATGATTAAATGTAACTACCTTGCATCGTGGCCTGACTGTCAGGACGTAGAACCTAGTCACCAGGAAATCTCCCAGCTGGAGCTGACTACCTGGGGGATGGAGGGGCTCTGTCTAATTTTGTGCTTGGCTCCAACCATTCTGTTAAAAACAAGCTGATGAATGGGGTTTAGTACCACAAAAATGTGATAAAAAAAAAATTCAGAATCAAGTTAGAAAGCATTCTGAAAACATTTAGTGAAAGGTAAAATTTGGGTGAGTCAAGGATTTGATTGTCACATACTTAGTTTTGTCTTTATGTGCAGTAAAATGTGGGGTGGCATAGAGAATGTGCTTCAGGTTAGTGCATATCTTAGTCTGTATGATGCTATTTTGTATGTGTTTGCATCTCCAACAGCGAGTCCTGAGTTGTAAGCAGCAGCATGTTTGCTCAAAGCAGGATGGATGGATTGATCCACCCATGGTTTCTGGTTCTGATAAGACTGCACATTCACCTTGAGGGTGATGATGTTGGGCATAATGCTATGTAGCACTAATGTGCTTAGAGTTGGTTTGAAACATATTAAAGTTGATATTATTCAATGGGTCCTGCAGTGTAACCACAGTTTACTACACTATGTTTATGTTCTATTATGAGGATGGTGATTTACTTGCTGAATTGTGGCCTGTTAACAATCCTTGAATGAAGAATAGTCCAGAGTTCTACTCCCTCTGATGGGAAGTTCGGCAGTAATATTTTATAGTTCCTCTTGTTAAAGTCCCCAGCCCATAACAAATTCAGCTCTCATTTGCTTGCTGATGTTCGGTTTGATGGGGTTTGCTACACGTGATTAATTGCCACAATCAAATGCCAGTTGTCTGGCTGTTGGACGCTACAATCTTGTTCAAATGAATCTTTAATGGAATCTGCAGGTTCCAGGTTTACAGTCAGTGTGAGCACCCATGAAGGGATCGGCCGTTTGAAGCATACAGGCTCAGTGTAGAGGTCGTACGTCTTTTTCCATACAGACTGAATGACTGAAGATGTGAGTTTGAGTTAATGCAACATACAAGGTTGTTGAAATTGTATAGCATGAATCCAACTTGTGTTCAAAGAAGTATGTTCACCTTAACTGAACCAAATAGACATCTGTGATACAAGTCAGTTTCGATGTATCTGATGTCTTGCATGAGACGATTTGTAGTTTGTTTGCTGCCTTTATTTTACTGTGTTCCTAGCCTGGATGCATATTGCATGCAATTCACTCAAGCAAAAATATTTACTGGGTCAAATGTGCATAATATCTTTGGACTTATGGTCAATGCAATGTCAGCTTGTGTTTTAGGAAGCTGCAATGGACAGCTTTCACTATGTGTGTGTCTGTGTGTTTGTGTTTCCGACCTGAATATACATCCTCTGGCCAACAGGGGGCGCTGCACTCTAACTGATTAGTATACAGACATGAATGGGGTGAAGTCTGCCATCTCTGATTGCCTTGTTATTATGTCTTTCTCTCTGCAGCCTGTAGCCTGTAGCCTTCCACTGCTCTTCTCAGATTCCACACGAGGCAGTGCCTAATCTTTCTCTCCGCTTCATTTATCTTCTGTGCCTCGTATTCATTCCACTTCCATCTTCTTGCTGTTAACATCTGCCTGCCCTGTGCCTCTGCACCGTGCCACCAGCATGTAATACCTATTCTTTGCAGCGCTTCACCTTTTGTTACTGCCCCGCTTACAGCCGGCTTAAATCTTCATTCAGTTGCCTCCATCAAGGGCCTGCACTTTTACAAATTGAGGTCATTAACTTCAGTGGTCTATGTGCACTGCTGCCTTAGTGCACTAAATAATTGAAAAGGCCGTGTGTGATTTCCCCCCTTTTTATAGTAGTACTGGTAATATCAATACATGCTGTTTCTAAAACTAATGTGACCCTCAGGCTGTCCGGGTGAGTGGGCTTGAGCTGAAGGTTGTCCTTTCATGAGATACCTGTGCATCATCAGAGATGATATTGGATGGATGAAGTGTATAGCGCACAGCAGAATGATGATAATAGAGGGATTACAGAATGACATTTCTACAGTGGCCCAGTGCTGTAAGAGTTCCTTTACACAGCAGTCTGTTGTATGCAGTCAAAATTTTCAAGAAGTGCTGTGACTACTGTGTTTCTATGCCAATTGGAACCATCACATAGTCAAATCTACTGTCATCAGCAAGTGACGTCACTTGCTGATGACAGTAGATTTGACACTTTCAGAGCAGCACTGGATTGTGTAATGAGTTTTGGGTAGTGATGACACTACAACTACATTAGCGCAGTGGCCTGTCCAGACATTTTTGACTGGGGTGGCCCAGTTGACAGTTGACATTGCTGTGACATCAGGATTATGTTCTCGAACATGACAAACTTCCCAAAGCCCAAAAACAAAAGACATTATACAGCTATCTTCAGAGGCTGAATAGGACTCTGTATGACTAGTTAATTGATCTTTATGTGTAATATAGGTGGAATTATCCTTTAAATACTGAGCTACATGCATAACATTTTGTGACATTCATTTTGCCGTAACAAGAGGTGGTTTGAACATAGCCAGTATTACCCTACTATAAGTTTACATCTCTTTGTGGTGAAGCTGTTCTCTTGAGCACAGCTGGTGTTGCCAGCCCTGGGTGGATATGTGCTGAATCAGATGGGAAGAATTAGTGGGCAAAACTCATTAGGCTCTGTTCTTAGCCAGAACGCAGAGCAGGCTCCAGTACAAACGACTGCAGATTCAGGATAAAGTCTTTATTCTCACAGAAGAGAAGAATAGAAGACTCTCCCTGCTTCATTATGAGCCCCGCAGCTCTAAGGATTGAACCATGCATGGCAGAGCTGATGACACACGCATAAATGATCGCACATTACATATGGACACAAGTTTATTTAAACACACACAGGTCTATGCTTAGACATTTGCATGCACACTTGCAAAAATGCTCACACTAACATGCACATACATTATAAACATGCACTCACACACATAAAATATAGTTTTTTTCCCCTGAAATCTGCACAACATACAGTACGTTTTAGCTGATTCTCTGTTTAGTGTAAACATTCTCATGTGGTTAGATATTAAGCCAAACAATTAACTGGAACTGTATCTGGAATTTTACCACTAGTTGTTTACACCTGACTCATTAGCCTCTCCACAGAGTAATACAATGAGACTGATGACTCCAGTTTACTTGGTTGGTATTGCACTTTAAGCTGGTTTGCCATCTGCTAAAAAATAGCTCTGATCTAGTTTATGTGTGGAAAACACTGCGCAAGTTGGATTAAACACTAAGAAACCATTAGCACAGGTTGTTGCTTTTTAATTTTTCTGAATGTGAAATAGTGACAAATGCTGATCCAGTCTGTGATGACATCAAACCGGTTTAAGCGCCTACACCAGACATGACCTGCGCAACCAGAAAAGTTCTAACTGCAACTGTAAGCGTCTAAAGTAGGATGAATTTTTAATAGCACAGATTCACAAAGCTAACTTTTTCCATAGCATTTTATACTTTATGTTCTCAAAGAAAAATAAAGAAACAGGTTCAGGAAGTTTTGCTTATTGACTTTGCTTATATGCATTAAAAATACATCAATACTCATTTATTTATTATTTTGTATTAGGAACTGTATTCCTAAAATATTTTTATGTGCACGCTTGCTTTTAGACTGTATGTTGTACACTGACTTTAAGATACGTGGTAACACCAGCAAGTGTTTTAAATGTACTATTATAACCTCTTTTATTGATTTATATATAAATATTTGTCGTGTGTTGAAAAGCATGAAAGAAAAAACACACAATTTGAAACTTGTTATTTCTTCTCCATATAAAAAGCCTCACAAAAATGATCATTTATGACACCCAAAGCTAGGACATCCTGTACCAGTGCCAAAAGCCTGTAGATAAGGGAAACAAAATCAATAAATAAATGTGTAAAATAAGGATATTTCCTTTACATCGTACTGTATGTAGCTCTGCAGTGACCTTACTGTAGGACCTTTTAGCATTTCACTGGAAATGAATCCTGCATCTTTAACATCTGGAACCACATCAGCACTGTAGCAGATCTATAAACAAAACCATAATGCTGCCATGAAAGTCTGTGTCCTGCTGTTTAACCCCCCTGTCAGTCAGTTAGTGTGTGTGTAAATGGACAGAATCATCCTTCATATTAGCATTGGAGATTTGAACAGCATGCCCTCATGCAAGTTTCAGCTCTTGTGGGTCCCTCTCCCTCTTTTCCTCTCTCTCTCTCTCTCTCTCTCCTTGTCTCTCCCTCACACACACACATAGACACACACACGCACACGAGGCTTAGGGGCTCTTTGTAACAAGCTTGCGCTGTTCAGATAAACCCATTTAGGCAGTGCTGGTCTAATTGAATTTGTCTGCTCCAGACTGAAATGAGTGTGATTTGTGTGGTGTGTGTGTTTCTGTGTGTGTCAGTGCATAACGTGAACCTCAGCTGCTTTGGTGTCAAACTGGAATGTAATTTGTGCCCTCCACAGATCCTGACAGTAGGAGGGGTGGGGGGGTGGAGCTGGCAGTGCTCTCTGTGTTCGTCCATCTACACACTGACATTTTCCATCCGTCTCATCCATCCTCTATTCACTAATCATTTCCTCTCCTCTTTTATAAATCAGCTCCTTTCCTATTCTTCCATAGCTCTCTTCTTACAGTGTTTTGGCTATTCATTAAAATTAAATGAATTAAAATTCCTTTTCATGAGCTGTCATTCAGCATTTTTTTTTACAAGGGATGCAAGGTGATATCTGCAGTTCATCTGCATGAGAATCAGCTTGGCATCTGCTGCAAATGAACATTTCCACCAATATGACAGCGCCGCTTTACTTTTGTGCATGCAACACAAACTATTATTTTAAACTAGTATTTCCACATTATGAAGTTTTCCTAAAGGGTCCAAAACAGAAAGCAAAGTTGCCATTTGCCAAATGGCATTCCTTCAACACTAAAAATATAATTACCCATTGGCAATAATGTACATATGACCATATTTTGATTCAGAGTGTGCATAGAGAAGGGACACTTTACAGACAGGTGTGCTGGTCAGCATCTGTGTGTGTTACAGTCAGAGAACAGGACCAGGAGGGGCTGAGTAGGACATTTTAGTAATTCACAACTTGTAGAATTAGCTGTAGGAGCCAAATCAACTCAACATCTTAAGAGTCATCCTGACCATTATATCAAATTTGTGAAGAATAGAGAGAAACAGGGAGTAAACAGAAGCAGGAGGAGGGGGTCTTGACCCTCGTCCCTCCCTCTACTTGTTTTATTGGCCATTGGGCAATCAGTCAACCAAGTAATAAATAAAACAAATAATTTAATTTATTTTTTTATTTGTTTAAGTTGATTGGCCCAAAAGACCTCCTGGCCAGATGGTCAGTCCAGCTCTGCTCTTTAGTCTAATGCGTTTCAGTCCAGTGGGAAATTTTCAGTATCAACATCTGCAGATTAATTTCAAACCCTATGATGAACTAAAAGAGGTCACAATAGATGAATACATCCCTGTTTTTGTCATTTTCAAGCCATTTTGACTGAACAACATAGGGACAGGTAATAGGTGAGAACTTGTCAGTCACAGCACACAGGACTATAGCAGAACATTCTTAGGAAAAGGAATAACAGGTGGGAGCAAAAATTTAGTGAGACCATTCTAGTTTAGCTGTTATACCCTGCTATTTTATTGTTACTATGATTTTGATCCCTTTAATGTCTTTCCTCAGCACACACCTTCCTCTGATCTCCCTGTTGTATTGCCAGCATCCTACAAACTGCAATACATTTCTGAGAAGTCCCAATTTCTGGACATTCAAACTTACTCTCTCTGCCCCAGTCACTGATGTGATTGCTGTCTGTCGTCTGGATACCCTTAAGCCCGGGTCAATTGGTAATGTAAGGTCACCACAATGCACCGATTTTAAAAGAGATTGTATTGTGGTTATTGTATTACATCCCTTCCTATCCAAAATTCCAGCAAATGGCTTAGAGGATTTGTGGCTCTTACATCACACCCGGGTGGTATCATTTTGACAACCGATTTAGGAAATGAGAAAGCCGTCTTTTGTCATCATTCATCTGCTAATGGACCCGCAGATAAACATGCTGAATCCTCTACAATGGCCGATCTTGATTACCTTTACACAAACTTTACACAGTTGCAGTGATTGAGCGCACCACAGCACCTTTGCTGTGCCGTCATGTGCACAACTGCAAAATTACCTTGCTTAATTAATTCTAGGCTATGTGTGTTTCTGTGTGTGTGTGGAAAGAAAGTAGGTGTGTGTGAAGAGTGCATGTATTCTTGGTGTGCTATTGTTTGTTTACAGGGTCAGGTATGGTGTTGGCTGCAACAGATGGCCTGCATGCATGTTTGGGTGTATGTTATACTGTCTGCATGTGTTTGTGTGTGTTTTTTTTTTTTTGTGTGCATGTGTGTGTGTTGCAGCAGTGCCCTCGGTGCAACTGAAAACACAGCAGTTTTTGTTGGGCTCAGCTGGGTCGATCTCACATTACTGTGCATAGGCAGAAATTATGTTCATGGTGAGCTGAAGGCACACACACACACACAGTTTCTGTAAAGGGACCACATAATATATTACACTGCTGCTGCTATTAATAAACACATTTGTGCAGTCTGTGGCCTAGAGGTTAGTAATCGGGCTTGCAACTGTTGGGTCGCCGGTTTGAATCCAAGGACCAAAGTGCCCCCCCAACATAGCCTCAGGCAGAAATGTTCTATTCCTTGCATGTTGTGTTCACTTATATGTATAAAAAATGGGTTAAATGCAGAGGTTGTGTCACTAATTAAGTAATTAATCTTAATCTCTATAAACCTCATATTGTGGATATGTGCAGCTTTTTGGCTGTCACCAAAAAAACCAACCTGACAACGAACCTAAGCATTTGTGAGTTTAAACTACTTAAGAAAAACTTGCTTCGCTTTCTATTTTAAATGTCACATGCAGCATATTAATATTACTAAATCTTATCCTTTTTAACACAGAGACATTAGTATTGGACAGCCATCGCCTGTACAGAATGTTTTTTGTAGATGACAGAGGGAGGGTCAACAGTTTTAGGAACTGATTCTCAAAGGTTCAAATTGACATGGTAGAAAAAAACAACCTCAATGTGTAATGGCACATGGTTCATTAATGCCATCACAATTACTATGCTTTTAAAGATACATCGGACACTCGGCCACCATGACTTTTTGCTATTGAATGCTACGAGTGAATGGCAGTTAGCTGCAGTTTGAGCTGTTTATCAGCGCTGCTGCTCCAGCTGCTCAGACAGAAAGCCCACAGTAACGTAAACAGTGCAGAACTCTAAAAAGTCACTCAGAAAACCTGGCACAAGAAAGATGGTTAGTTTTATTTCAGGTCATTGTTATTTAGTAGTATTTGTTTTCTCATCGAAAAAAAAAAGACCACACAAATTCATCCCTGCAAGACCTGTCCACCTTTACTCACACACCAATATGGCAATAAAAAAGGTGAATGAAGAGGAATCTACACCTGTATATTCTGTTAGTATTTCATGGGAATGCATTATAGATTATAGGGCATATTATATTGGATAGCCAATCAAAACCTGGAAAATGTGCTTAATCATTTTACATATTGGTCTAACACAAACAATACAAAAGAACAAATGTGTGATTTTTCTTTAAATATTTATTTGTTGATCGACAACAAATAATATAAATATACTAACCTGATTGCCAATATAATGATTTAGCTGCTGACATTCTTCCCATAATGCATTTCTGCCTTGATAGGGTCTGATTTAATCTGTATGATGAGCCCCCATCAATAAAGATGTTGTAGGTTGGAGAGGTCACAATGAGTCACAAACGTAATCCCTCAATAATCAAATGATTCTTATTCAGGGTTAGGGTTACATTTGTTTAAGTGCCTCTGACGCAGCATGCCCTCAGGCATCGTAAAAATGATTGCTCTACATCATGTTGTAATGACGGACGATGATTTTGTCCTCTAGACAGCGATGGCAGACACAGAGATAAGATGCTATCTTTGGATGTTGTAGTCCGAGATTGTACATACAACCACATTGCTGCGTCTCATTCAGAGGCTGGACCTAATGTCTTGTATGTCATAGAGGGTTGAAAAGGCCTGTCTAAAATTAAAGGCTTCTCCAAATGTGGCTGAGAATTAGGGTTTTGTATTGTCTGAATTTGGAGGAAACAAAAGCTGTTTTATAAAATCTTTTATGGTGCATCCATGTGTCAACTCAAGAGGAGACAAATATGATGGATGTAAACCACCAAGAATTGCATTTTCAGCGATTGTATGGTGAGCGCCTCTGTTCTCTAAATGGTTGAGTTACACTCTTATAGATAGATAGATAGATAGATAGATAGATAGATTTTTAGTTTTTTTTTGTTTCATGAGGCTTTGATTATCCTAGAGGTTACAACAGGTTATTTTGTACAGAGATTCAAGAAATGCAATTAAAAACTGTGTAGTTCTGCCTTAAACTGCATAGAATTAGCATAAAGTGGGCATATCTGTAAAGCAGGGGTGTCAAACTGATCCAGTAAAGGGCCGAGTGGCTGCAGGTTTCTGTTCCAACCAAGCAGGAGCACAGGTGATACTGATAATTAATCAACTGAGTGAAGACAGTTCAGGTGATTGAATGATTTGATTCAGGTGTGTTTCTTCTTGGTTGGAACAGAAACCTGCAGCCACTCGGCCCTTTACTGGATCAGTTTGACACCCCTGCTGTAAAGGAAATGTAAAAAAATATGATGAAAAATACTTTTAGAAATAAGATAGGTTTAAAATACAGTTGCGCTTTTCTTAGCATAAAGGCAGATGGAGGCCCAACATTTGAAGATATTAGTATTTTTATGTATTTATAGCACCCTGAACTTAACCAACATGATGTCCCCAAGACAACATCCATCCTGACTTTTTGTGGAAACCAGGCTCAAGGCTCACAAAGCTTCAGGAGCTTTAGTTGTGTGGTTAAAGTGTATAAAGACAAACATTTAAATTCCACCAGTTAAATTCTAGTAAAAATGAAGCAATGCCTGAAGTGAGATCATGGGACACACTGACAATGACAGTGAGTTGCAGGAAAAAAGGCTTGATTCTGATCTAATATTGCACTTTCAGACTCTGGTTTTAAACCTATCCAATTCTATTCCTTTGTCTATTTATTCCTATAGTCTTGGTCTGTTGGTTTCATAATTTGACTTAAAATCTGCTGCTGCAATGATGAAATTTCCCCACAGGCATAATTAACTTACATCTCATCTCTTCTGCTCTCCACCATGTGGGCGTGTTCCCTCATCCAGCAGTGGTTTGTTACGATGAAAGTCCAGCAGGGCAGAACGGAGGGAGGGTTCACTGGCTCTTATCCTAGTTTAAATTCCCTGTGTGTGTGTGTGGAGTTGACCCTCAATCCGCTAAACCCACTCAATCTGTTCCCCCAGACACTGACAACTGGTATGTCTATGTGCGCGTTTGACAGAAAACAGGAAATCAAATTTGGTGTGTGTGGGCAGAAGTTTCACACCGAAAGAAAAAGAATATGTCGTCAAACTCCATCACTGAGACTTTTTTTAAACTTCAGATTGAACTGAATAGAGGACTGTGGGACGACTAACAATGTGTGTGACGCATGCTGATGGTCTGACGCAGGCTGTGAGTGTGCGTGTATGTGTGTGTTTGAAGAACACTGAGTATTTACCTTGGTGATGTGTCATAACAGCTATGTGCCAAGCTGAAGGTCGCTGTGTCTTTCAGGATCGCTGTGAGTAACTGTTGGTGAAGCACGCACATCCCTCCCTCCTTTCTCTCTGTGCTGCCTCCTTCCTTCATTTCTCTCCTCCTTTTGGCTATTTCACCTCACCATTATTTCCTTATTCCACAACTTTGTCTTCCCCAAAAACTTTCTCTCTCCAAGAGGGTCACTTTTTAACCAGCTCCTTGTAATGGCCTTTTTTCATACAAGTATCAAGAATTTGAACAGGTTAATGTCCTTCTTTTAAATCATATCCCCGAGTATCAGTACACTAGAAACACAACCCAGGATCCCTGGGGAGCTTATAGCAAGAATTTCCTCAAGATTTTTGAATAACAAGGTATAATGTCATACATGACCAAAAAATATGTGAGCAATTGGCATTCGTCAGCCCACACTGTCTCCAGCACTGCTGCTGTTTGCCAGATTGTTTATTTTTGTTATGAGGTGTAATGAAAAAGCCGATTCCCTCCATCGTTTAGAAGTAATGGAAGTTTGTTGTGTTCTGCACATGGAAAGCCGATCTCTCTCCGACAGTGTAGTGTTCAATTCTTGTTCCCATTTCGCTTTTACATATAGTACATTTCTTCCATTACGTCTTTTTAAACTCTTATCCAGTTTAGAAAAAAGTCTTTGTGGGGGTTCGTTTATGTTCATCCTAACCCAGATGAGCCTGGATATCTGCTTGTCCCACACTGTAGACTCGGATTCTGGGATCCTCACTGTGCTTCTCCATCAGCTCTAGGAAAGTTACTTTTAAGTCTTATCAGATACTTTACTAAGGTACTCTTTATTGAAAGTAACAATTATAGTACTTTCAAAGTTACCTATACCTTAATGCTTTTTAAATATGCTGTTTGGTGTGTTGTCACTTCTGACGTAAAGACGTTGTCTGCCTTATTTACATTTATGCTAGTTTTGCTTAAACATATTGTAGCAACTCAATAGCTAATCTCATTGTTCTACACGGTCAGTTCTGTTATCCACTTTCCTCAGCAGCTAGCGATAGCTGCTCTCTCTCACTTGTTACATCAAAAAGGGCAGATCCTGAGATACCAATCTAAGTGAATGTAGAGAGGAGGATTTGGTGGTTAAAAGCTGCAGACAGAACAGGTCGCAGTGGAGCTGACGGTTGACCAGCTGTCTCAGTAGAGTGATCCTGCTTGAAGTCAGATTGATTTGGATGGTAAAGATTGTTCTCGGAAAGGAGCCTTGATTAAAAACTGTGTGCTCCAGTATTTTTTGATAGGAATACTTCCAAATGGATCATGCTTATTCTTTGTTCTCCATTACAATGAAACTTAGATAAAAACTCAGACTTGCTCTCACTTCTCTACCCAATTTACAACCATGGCACATTCTGAGGGCACACACATTTTAATAATAGATAACTTCAACAGACCTCAGGGCTAGAAGTTCAGGCAATATTTTTCAGCAAGGAGGATTAATGAGAAGAATGTCAAGGTGCGTTTCGTTTGCAGTTTACACAGGCTTAATTGCTGAAGAGGTCTGTTGACACAACAGCCCAGACTGTGTGACTGTTAGCAATTAGTCTCACCATTGGTGTCCTTCTGAGAACCTTACTATTTAATTACCACTTTATAATAAAACAGTGCCACACTAAGTAAATATTAGTAACACTTTTGAATATGTTGTGTCTTTTAAATGTGCTTTCTTCTTCCTTTTCAATATTTACCTATATGTATTTTGCTTTAAGAGTGTATTTAGAAAAAAACAGCAGTGTGATGGATTATGTTGTTCAGATGACATGGCCCGTGGTGTGATCAGGAGCCCTCTTTTGGATATAAATGTACTAGAACATGATGTTACTGTCTTTCCCTTGACATCAAAGGGTTAAACACACCTGCATCTGCTCCCTGTGCCGCCTGCAGCCCCCTCAGACATGCAGGCATTGAGTGTGTCAGAGTGACAAGCAGAGAATCAGTAAATGCATCTGTGTGTGTACTGTAGTTGTGATTGTGTGTGTGTGTGTAATTTATTCTTCCAGACACTGCATAGCGTCAGGATATTTTTGAAGCTCTGATTAGAGCCTGGCACAGCTGTGAAACTGGGAGGTGTGGGGGAGGGGTCAGCACACTTTCCACTTCCTGTTCTCGCTGTCAGTCAGCTCTCCTGTTGGTAGGTGCGTCAGTGCAACAGATCGACACACACTGTTTAACACACACCCGAGTACACATTGCAAGTAGTTTCTTCTAAGCTGAGCTTGCAAAGTCTTTACCATAAGGAAAAATTAACACTTTTAGGGCCCAATCACACAGAGTGCAGTGATGTTTTGTTGTTGCCAGGCAACTGCAAACTCATCTGTCCAACATGTTCTTACGGGTCCCAGCTTAGTTAAGGGTTAAGACTCTAAGACCCTGCATTATAACCTTTAACTAAATATAGCATTTTCTAACTGCACGCTCAAACTTAACCATTTTATAATTAAAGCTGAACTAATCAATATATTATATTTAATCAATTATTCACTATCTATACTCCTATTTAGGGGGGAAGCTGGAGGCAATCCCAGCTGATATTGGGCAAAAGATGAGGTACAATGCTGCTGCATCATTCTCACACTGTGATTGGCTTGATACGAACGTTTGATGAATCACACATGAACTCTGTCGTTAGATGATATATACGCCCGAATATGCGCTAGTTTCTACGCTCGATTAAAAAATGAGAGCCATTGTGTCGTTTCTATGTACTTATAAGGCCCCAAGGCTTTATAATTTGGTGCATCTGCACACAACACTGGTAAGATCTGCGTCAGACACATGCTGTAGCCAGAAACATTACCTGGTAATCATTAGGTCATTTAAGGAGCAACTGAAATCCCTCACTTCTCCAGCTTTTTGTTATCAGTCAATTATCCGCTATAATGTGTGACTTTAACAGGGTTTACTCCAGCTTCCTCCCACAGTTGTTCATTTTTAAGGTTTTTTCACATTAGTCAGTATTAAATAATAGATTAAGAATGACACGTTCTTTACTTGATTGATTGTGCTAAAGTGGGTGTAGCAAGACTTTCTCTGAAATGCAGCAATTTGCGTCAGTGTCCTTAACACATTTTCTTGTTCTCTTTCTATCTTTTCTCTCTTTACTTAACTTTTAATCAGATACTTGTTGTCTACAGAAAAAAAACCAATATCCTGAAATGCCAAGGCTGCAATAATTATTAATCAAAAAGAGAAAAATCCTGCAAAAGCCTCTTTGGTCAAGGAATGACAGTTATCATCTTAAATTGCCATCAACTGTGTGTTTTTATGTTAAATATTCTAAGAATGTCCCTAGATTTTAATGTGTTCCTACAGAAATGTACAATTGCAATCACTCAGTTTTATGATAGCATTTGAAAAATGTGCTGTAAAAACATAGTGTTTCAGAGATGGTGAAGTATGAATGAGAAAATATATGTGGTCTTTGAATGCATTTTTGTGAAAGCAAAGAGTTGTGACAGTGTGACTTTAGATTTCACCAATGCATGTTAACACTTGGGAGAAAAGTAACGCTTTCTGCTGCTAAACCACATGCATAGATGGTTATGTGTGGTTTTCTATTGGGGACTTACTGATATAAATGTATTTTATAGCTGATTATTGCTCACCATTCAACTTCCTGAATAGCCTCCTGTGCATTTATGCAAATTAATGTTTGTCTTTGTGAAAACCCAGCAGAAATACAGTTGCTTTGTTGCTAATGGAGGAGAACATTACCCAGGGACAATTAATTTGACAGTAGCATCATTGCAGAGAGAAAGAGAGAGAAAGAGAGAGAGAGAGAGAGAGAGGAGAGAGATGCAGTGAATGCAGTGTGTGGGTGTGTGCTCACAGCTGAACTAGTGATGACACTCTAATTTCCTGCAGTATACAGTAGTTTACGCTCCACCGGTACTTTTTCACCTCACTGTAACTCAATACAAACAAGCCTGTTTGCAGCACTTACCACATAAAAGGAAAACAGAGATAGGAAAGCAGTTTGTCAGGAACAGTTTATATTCAGGGAAGTGTCCTCTGTGGATTCTACAATGCATTTTCTCAAACTCCAGCCTAAAAAATACCATTATGCATATGTCAGCAACTTTGTGTTTTAACCTTTTCCACTCCACTCCCAACTGTGGACCCATTTTAGGAGGGACAGGAGATGTTTCGGGGTAGATAGCAGGTCAACAGTAGATGACACATCAAAATGGTAAACACCATCTGAAAGCTGGAACATGAAGATTAAATTGAGCAGCATTATGTGTCAAGCTGTTTGAGTCAAAACTTTGTTTGAAATGTTAGTTAATTTAAATTGTTAAAGTCTAAAAGGGAGAAGAACACTGTTACATTTTTCTTGGGTTGATATCATTTCTTACACAGATTTGGTGCAAATTTGTCTTTTTTTTACTGGAACCATTGCATCCACAAGACTCTCAGCTTTCCAGTCATACCCAACTGATGCAATTCCAAGACAGTTTAGGGACCCCAGTATGCAGAAATATTCAAATACAATGGGCAAGAATTACACAATGTTCCCAAGACTGCATGGGATAAGCGTAACATATGTCATATATGTATATATATGTCATATGTAAAGGGGAAACTCATGGATAACCATAGAACCCATTTTAATTAAAATATTTTGATCTGAGATCTAGGGATCCCTCATTGAAAATGGGCATGCCCTTTTTTTCTCACCAAAATTTAGCCTAACTTATTAAATCCCATTCCTGACTAGCTAGCATCACTCAGTTGGTGCCAAACATGCTGCTACAGCCCCTGAAAGACAGAAAGTCAGCCAAAAACGTTGGCGTTCTCAGGAAGTTGAAGAGGTCAACGTACCAGTGATGTTAAACCAATTCAACCTGCTTGTATCACACTCCCTCTGAGTGTTACAATCCTATGCTTATTGCATGCTGCTAATGTTGTATTAAGTTAGGAATATTAAAGAAAAATTGGATTATGACTATATTTGAAAAAAGAAATGCTTGAGACAAGGGATGCATATACTTTACATATACTTGCCAATACCAATTACTTAGTCCCATAGCTCTGTAATATGTTTTCTTTCCGAGAAGTTGAGCTCTCTTCAAGTGAATAGCAGAACCTGCTGGTGCACTGCCCAGTTGATGCTTGCTCATCTGCTATCTCATCAAACATACTGCCCAGACTGCTGCTGAATTGGGTCTCACGTAGCTTTCTGGCAGGTGGTTCTTCTCACTTCTCTTACCTGTCTGCCTCTCCTCCAGACACCTTTCGCAATTCCAGCACCACCATCTCTTTGGCCTTTGTAGCAGATGAAGTTTGAGAAAAAAAAAAAAGATATCTGCTGTTGTGTTTTGCATATAAGATTCATTTTGTCATGTCCTGTGGGTGGAATACATTTCCCGGTTGTAGCAATACTTTCTTTTACAGCCCCATATTTCATGATGCAGGCTGATGAAACTAATAACATGTATGGTGGGGGCCTCCTTTTTATGAGGAGGTGGGTCAGGAAGGTGGCAGAGCCTTGAAATATTTGGCAGGAAAGTCATCAAGTGTTCACCTGAGGGCCTGGTGGATTATGGGAGGCTACAGTAAAATCAGCGACACACACACACACATGGGCCCAGATGAACAAATGGAAGCACACATACATGCATTAATAACACACGCACACAACGGTGAGACGGTCTGGGAGGTCAGGAAAGGTCCCTGGCAAAGTGCCACTGAGGCAGGCAGCTTGTGTGGGTGTATGCAAGGAGAGGCTGTGCGTGTAAATGTGTGCGTGCATGCATGTGCTTGTGTAATGTGAAGCTGTGTGTGTGTGTGATCAGGGGTCCTGTGTTCAGGACAGGCCTGCTAACTAGGCCAACAGCTGCTTCCCTGGCAATTCATCTCCAGTCAGCTTTGAAGCCCTTTTTTCCCTATTATTCCCACACAGAAACATGTTGCATATTAATGGAGCTTATGTTCTACTACACTGACCATCACACATGTACACACACCATCATCTACATGCATGCACGGACACACACTCATTTAAAATCCCTTTGTAGAAGCCTACACGTACAAAAAAAACCCCCAAAAAAACGTGTCCAGGTGTCGGCTCCAAGCCTGCTTTATGTGTTATGTATTCAAATAGATGCAGCATAATCACCTTCACTGTGTGTGTGTGTGTGTGTGTGTGTGTTTAGCAATGTGTGTGGTTCTGATTTTGCACCACCGAAATTAGACTTCGTTTATATTCAAAAAAGCCGCCACTCTGTTCCACGACCGCCTATTATGTGTGTGTGTGTGTGTGTCTGCACTTTGATGTTGGACGGAAGGACAGTACTGTCATTCAAAGATATCCTCACTTCCTGTCATCACCATTACGTCTTTTCTCAACACAATAAAGAAGAACAATGTAATGCAGAACCAAATGCTGGAAAACACACACACAAACACACACTACACACTCTACTCTTCCTTCAACCCTTCCTTCCTTCCTTCCTCCATCCATCACTCTCTCTGACACACACAGTGAGGTGCATTGAAGCGAAGCAGAGCTCACAGCTGTGAACCAACCCAGAGGCATGTGTGTGTGTGAGTGTGTGTGTGACAGCCGGACCACTGAGACACAACCAGAGGCGTAAGCAGGTCAACATGAGAACCAGGGCAGTATAGTTGTATGAAATGGAGAGAGAAAAAGAGGTGGAGTTACACAGGTCGATCCAAATAACTGTCTTCTGTAATTAGAATAATAATCATCTGCGCGCACACACACACACTGACTGGTTAAGCTGTATTTGAGGGTTGATAAACGACCACAGTTTGTGGTCAGCTTCTCTTCCTCTCCACAGCTGCTCGGCCACATGCTCACTTGGAGTTGTACAACATGTACAGCAGGCCTCTAGTTTCACCGTGGTAACTGATGGAAATGGTTGTTATGCTGCAGCAGTGTGAGTTCACTGAACAGAATCTCCCCTTTGCACTGGTACACACTGCCAGGCTGGGATTGGTCATGCTGCTGTGGGTGTATGAATATGAATATCCCATCTACACTCTTCAGCTTTGACTGGTGCAGTAGCACCTGTGACATATGAATGACGGAGAATCCTTGTACTCTATAATGTTATTCTGATATCTATTGAGAAAAATGTATAGAAGCTGAAACTATGATGGCTTTAGGCTTTGTCGAGCCAGGTAAGGCAAAGTAAGTCCGGCTCTGTGGAACTTCAGCCCGTATGAGGGGTGTGGTACTCAGTCCCTGTCAGACAGGTATCATGGCGGGGTTATCTACTCTCTTTCCTCCATTGACACCATTTCAGATTTCCTTATTTTTCACAATAATATGATGCAGCTTTCAGATAACTGGAAAAAACTATATTCTGTATTGTCTTTTACTAGAAAATAAATGATAGAGAAAATCTTTTGCTTTGGCAACAGAAGCCTAATAGCTCATTTTAATATTTAAAAAAATACTTTCTACAGCTTCTTGTTCTACCTGTTACAGAGTTGTTTTGCATTTACATTTCACCTTGTTGAATACCACTTTCTGCTATCACTCCAAACTGAGTCTGTGGTCGGGTCACACAAAACTGTCACCCTCATATCTTAAGATGGTGGCACACCATGGTGCATTTCAATATGCATTGCAGAAAACATCAGTGCCATGGTTATTATGCACACTTTTTCAGGTGTGTATAAAAGCATGCCCCTTACCACAGAATTTTCAGTTTTATAGTGCTCTGCACTCAACCACTGAACCAGCAGATTGCCCCGATCACCTAATTTAAAAGATTGATTTATGTTGATGGGGGATACTGCAGACTAATACCTTGTTGTGCACTTCCCCCATGGCTTCCCCAGGACAGGGCACTCTATAGGTTTGTCTTTGTGTCTGTGTGGGCGACATTAAAGAACTAGAAAAGCACTTGGAGAGCGCAGGCCTCTGCCAAGGCAATAGGGTCACTTACGCAATACCAAATTGCACAATATTTCATCCACTAGATGGCGGCAGTTTGTGAAGGCAATATGGTCACTGACATAGTAATATACATTTACAATATAAATTCCAGATGGTGTTCTTGATCACCGATCACCACCAAAATCTGATCACCTGTTCCATGTCCAAATACACACGTCTGAAAATTTAATCCAAATCTGTGCAGTACTTTTTGAGTTATTTTGTACACAAACAAACAAAGAAACAGACAGACAATTGCAGGTGAAAACATGACCTCCTTGGCAGAGGTAATAATAAAGCGATGTCAATGTCTTCTGAAAATAAATAAAGACCGGCTTTGTTTGACCCATTCAGCACCATTCACGCTCACCCTAAACGGACCTTGCATACTTTATATCACATCTGTTACTCCAAGCCTTTAACATTGCCGTGGATAAGATTGCATTGGAGTTAACTGAAAGCCTGGTGCATCTCATACAGGCGCTAAAAGGGTGCCTTGTGTGTCGGTACCACACGCTGAGGCCCTGACAAAGCGTTAGTATCTGATGAGTTGGAAGTGAGCCAGGGTGGTAGCGGATGTTTGTGCTGATGAGCAGTGAGGACTTTTAGAAGTAAAACAAATAAACCAAAATAATTATGACGTTTTTCCAAATATGTTGAATGTTTTCTGTATTTGGTGTATATGAACACAGTTTTAAAAGTTATAAGTTTGGTTCTGTTTTATGTTATGAAGGTTACTCCACCAGTGATCTGATCCTGCCACTCCTTTAAATCTTGGCTGTTGCAATTCAGGTTATTGATACAGTCCTGAGTACCAAAAGAATTTCCCAGCTGAGAAACAGCATTAAAATCACAATTTTATCCAATCTGCATAAATCCAATCAGTATTCTTCTTCGGCACACGGACAGTGAGAGAAATGTTTGTGTGATGTGTAAAACACCACCCAGTTTGTTTGTCAGATAATGAGAATGAGCTGACATCTTTGTCACAAACACTCTCCTTCTGTTGCTACCACAAAAGAGCTGCTGGCAGTGAAACAGAGCAGAATTCAACAGCAATTTAGATTACAGCTTTTTCCCCCACTAATCGGTGTAATTATGTGTGTGTTGGACTCACAATATTTGGCGTGGCTGGCTCTATTCCTCAAACTGCCACATCATTCAGCTGGTAGTCTCTGAGATGCAGAAAGGGTCACAACTGGAGGAAGGGAAGAAAAACAACGTCCATTTTTCCTCATCAACGCAGTAGACATACATTTTCACTTCACAAATCATTTTCATAATCGTTATTGCATCGAGTAGCCTGTCAAGGTCTGACTGTGAAGCTTCTCTCTTTCATGATTACATAAGAATTTTAAAAAGCTGTTTTGCAGAACAGACAGCCTATGACAGAGACTTGAGACAGACTGGCATATCTATGGTTACTGCCACAAAAAGAAAGGACAGGAGATGATGATGGGTAACAGGAAGTGCTGCTAGTGGCTGCCCATCCATGACAGGAATCAAAGTGAATTGACAGAAAGAGAAAAGTGTCCGTGTCATTCAGTCAGAGAAGCAGTTCAGAATGAGATACACCCTTAACTGTGAGTGTGTGTGTGTGCGTGTTTGGAATAACTAGCAGCAAACTGCCTTAAATGATGAAGCCGCCAGCCAGCAGAGCTGGGATTAAATTACACATGTTCAAGTCACAAGCAGGCCTCAAGTCATTACCATCAAGTCACAAGCAAGTGTCAAGGTTATATCAAATATCTAATCATATCGCAGCAACTCGATGCATTTAGTCATGTAGACATGGTGAAGACGAGCTGCTGAAGTTCAAAGCACTACCATCTCTAGGGTTTACAGAGAATGGTCAGAAAAAGAGAAAGTATCCAGTGA
>CAFUXE010000184.1:600041-612463 GCA_903364295.1 Serranus cabrilla | reverse complement strand
ATGGTGCTGGGTTAATATTTAATGATGAAGCAGTTCCTAATGGGTGAATAAATCAGCCTCCATCTTTACCTGGAGAGGACGGATCCCTTCATTCTGCTGAGCTCAGGCTCCACACATACACACAGAAACACACTTGCATCCACATGAGGTAATAACATGGTTTCCTTTTTGTCTTCCAGCTTTGATGCCTCCTGACCATGATATGCCTCGTGATCAGATTCTGCTGTGACAACATACACCCCAGAGAGAAAGAAAAGTGTTATTAGCAGGATTGATGGATCGATGGAGGTGGATTGAGGCATAACTGGATGGAGAAATGATCATAAAATTTAAAATCAAGTAGTGAGGGTGAGAGAGCAGATGAGTGAAACAAGGCGCCAAAACACTGGAAACACTTGAACACTCTCTCTGCCTCTTCTGCTGCTGCTGCTGCTATGCATTTCCCATGGACCGCCAGAAAAGACTGAATGTGTTTGGATAGGCAGGGGCTCATCCCTGCATTGCCAAAAAAACAAGAAGAAGGAAAAATAAGTAAGACAGATGAAAATTTTGTGTTGCCAACAAAATAGTCCTACCTCTTTGGAAAGACAGAGATCATGTGAATGGAAGAACCTGTACATGAAAGAGTAACACTGGAGGTTACAGCCCCTTCTTACAATCACAACGCCAGTGATTAGTTTAAAACTTAATACCCAATACTAGCTACTTTAGAACCTGGAATTAAAGCACAAAAGAAGTTGCTAAGTCATTTTTAAATTATTTTATTTAGCAATTAAAAGAAAAAATTTAAAATTCATTTTTTGTGGCCTCATTTATAGTAACATTGTACTCATCAAAGTCATTGCTGAGATGTGGGAACAACATTGCGTCAACAGTCTAACAGGGCAGGAAACACAAGAGGTCAGACAACTGCTCATAAACAAACCAGTTTACCTGGATGATCTGAACTGCTTCATATGGAGATTATACAAAAGAGTAAAACTACACTGACCCACAACATGCAGCAGGGCTGACCGGAGCCACACCATGATGGTCCCTAGCTGCTTGTGTTGTGGTTGTGCAAGTGACTGAAGAAAAAACATCTTGCAGTCTTGCTGTTTTAAGTTTTTAGTGAATTTTAAACCTTTAAAACATAACTTACATCAAGCAAATTAAATGTATTTATGACCAGAATTAAGAAAGAAGGATGTGGTGCGTAGTTCAAAATTGGCCTGCACAACAAAATATGGACATTACTACATATTATAGATAAGAAAAAAACAGCAGTGAGTTCATTAAAGTCCAGATGCAGAACACAGGCTGTTTTGTTTGAACCTCCAATACACGATCCAGGTGCTGCGCCGGGACAAATTGAATGGTCATAGCTGCTCATGGCTAAGCGTGACATGAGTATTCCCACCTTTATTGAAAAACAGCATAAATATGATAAGCTGTAATGGATGGATGTAGATGCTTTACACTACACTTTAAAACCTGGCTGAGCACTTGTGTTTCTTCCCATCAGACCACACCAATTAGAACAGAGATGATTAATTAATTTGTTAATCAACAGAGAATAATAAGCAACCATTTTGATAATAGAATAATTGTTGCAGTCAATTTCCATGCAAAAATAGTGAAGAATTCTGCACATTCTCAGGTTTCAGGATTGTCATGTATAACAGTTGAGTGAATACCATTGGTTTTTAAATTTTTAACAGAGAAAATATGATATCTGAAGATGTCTACCAAGTAGTGATGGGTATATTTCTCCTTAACAAGACTTAATTCAAATAATTAATGGATATAAATCAATAGAATGAAAATTAATAAAAGCTATTGCTAAGTTACAGCCCTAAACTTGATGAGTACAATGTTACTTTTACCTCTGCAAAGGGAAGGTCACGTTTTTGGCTCAGTTTGTTTGTTTGTCAGCAAGATTAAGTATAAGACTACCGGCCCAATTTTGGGATGGAGCATGGGCCAAGGAAGATCTGAATACAAATGATTTTGTCCCTATCATTAATATTCAAGATAGGGCATGACATTGGTGGAAGCCAGGTTGTACTAAAGACAAATTATAGGCCTATTTCTAAGATCTGTCAAACAAACAGCTGTTTTCTTTGTGCGTATAATGTGGTTAGAATTACAACACAGCAGTTAACTCAAAATAACAGAATTTAAGACAGCAGTTACCAGCACAGATAACATTTACCTTCATTTGATAATAAGGCAAACAGGGAGGCAAACAAGTCCCAGTTGCCATATTTGGAAGTATGGGTAGCATCTGCGAGAAATTTAATTCCTGTGTATTTCTGAGGTATTTACCCAGGGTGCTGTAACTTTAAGGGTTACAGAGAAAGCATATAAGGATGTGTGTGGGGAATATAAATATGTTGTTGTTTAGGGGAGAAGAAAACATTTCTCATTTTCTGCTCCTCGTTCAGCTTTCGTGTCAAGGTCCATTCCTATGCCGGCAGTGTTAGAGTATTCTAAACCGTGTGTCAGCGTTCAGTCATATATATGGTGCTGTGTGTATGTGTGCTTGTCATTTTCCATAATCCCAAGTATTTAGACACAGACAACATGTCTTGCGCAACATTTTATCACAGCGTGTGAAGGAGATATGCAGGTGTAGATGCCAGAAGACACAAAAAGATCAGGAAAGGATTTTGCAGTTTCTCTACGAATGCTTCAAGGCCTGGAATGAAAACACATTCAATTATGCAGTATTTTTTTATTTTTTGTGGCTCTTATGGGAAAGATGACTCTTTTCTGATCTTGTGATGTAAAATATAAAGAGGAAATATTCATTTAGGGCTGAAAGATTAGAGGACAATATATAGTAGTAGCTCAAAAGTGAGCAATGTCACTTCTTCCTCATCCTTGATGAGAGATGTGCACGACCAATGGGAGAACAGTGGGAAAATGGCAGCAAGTAAAGAAAAACATTTACTTTGGGCAAGTAGGTTTCTGTCCCACGTGCCTAGAAGAAACCCCATTAATGCTGAACCCTGGTATATTTATAAATTGCTCTTATTTTCTATAAATTGAACTTAAGATCCTCTCAATTATGAGTTTTAGAATAAAGTCAGAATTAAAATATATCTATTCCACATGGCCCTTTTTGTTGTTCATAGAAAATTACACCATTTGGTATCACACTTTCAGTATAAAGATATTACTACCTTCAGTTAACCTATAAATGTGCTCATAGGTCTTGGGCTCTTTTGAAGTAATAGAAGCATATTTTTAGTTTATGGCAGAACTAAAGTGCTATTTTCTGTGGTTGTGTCTGGGAGACTTGGATTTAATGAATAAATGCTCCTGCAAACACACACACACCTTCCAAACTCTGTTTTGTGCTTTGCTTTCACAGAGGAAAATAGATTGCACTGAGAGCACGGATGCCCAAATTCAAGGTCAAGATTTAATAAGAAATGACTGACTGACTGAGCAAAACAGAACTTGAGGTTGTTGTCAAAAATATATTTAAAATAATCCATTAGAGACCCACCAGTGCCCATATGTTTCGTGACAGGAAGCTTAGATTCAGCAGGATTAGCATTAGGGGGTGTTTGTCCTCACTAAAATACGTGAGGTGATTAATGTCAGAATGTTTATTTTCTCTTTAAATGCAGAGTATTTTCACCACCAGATGAATTGATCAAGAGTTGTTGTCTTAATAAAACTGGATGCTTGGATTTGTGGAAAATGTAACATTTTACATAATGGCTCACAATAATATACACATACAGACATACACACGTACATTTATCCTGAATTCATACTGTATAACCTCTTCAACCCCCTTTTTTTAGATTTGGTGACAGAAACAAGACAAGAACTATAATATATTATCAAAGACTTTATGTTTTTAAAAGTCAAGAGTAGAATATCTGCTTAGTTTTATAAATATATAACTACAGTTATTATTTTTGACTTCTTGGTATTATATAACTAATTATTATAACCAGAGATGTATGTATAAGCTAATAAAGTGTCTTTATGTAAAATCATTTCCTTTGCAGAGAGTCTTCATTGTATTTGTGTTCTTTGGTTTAATTCATATATAGACCTACAGACTGTGCTGTAGACTATCTGTAGACTGGCCAGAAGTGGGTGTGGAAAGGCAAAACAAATGAAAAACTTTCACAGTTAGCTGGCTGCAGATACTTTCATGTGTACATTCCCTTGTTGTGAATGCAATCTGGGTGATATGGTGTTTCTAATAAAGCATATTTGCTAATATAAATAAGCTGTACATAAAGATTACATTGGAGAGATTGGTATTTGGTTACAATTTTTTGTAAAGAGCATGCACCTTCGGGCCAGGTTAGTGCTTCACACAAAACAGAAAAAGTGTGTGTGTACTGTAAATATATATAAAGATTGATCTTGGAATTTATTAATCAATTTCCATCTTAACACCTTTAAACTGTGAGACTCAACATATTTTGCCATTTGTTTGACCCATCCACCACCACTCCCTCCCACTCTAACTCACCTTCTGTCTCACCATCAATTATTACTACCACATCACCAAGTGACGTTGTTAAACCAGAGAATACGTGTAACCAGCATGAAAAAGGATCTTAATTGACTTTACATTGGCGTTTTGTTCGTGCTTCTGGCACATAATTTCAACACATTGCCTGCCACCAGCACATTTTTATGTTTTCAAAAAAACTTGCTCATAATTTTGTGAGAGCGGGCCGTACATCTAGTCAAAAAATGATATCCAGACAAATAATTCATAGAACTCTAAAGAATCTCCAGTGTAGCATTGCGGCTCATTATCAACAGCTACCTTAAAATGTGCGCAATTAGGATCCAGCTCTGGCCATTTTCTGTACACTAGTTATCTAGAAGATGATCACGTTTATTGCTCTGTGGCAGCAAACTTTGCTTATGGTGAACACACACACACTGCTGCCCCATCAATAACATTCTCCGTATGTGTGTGTGTGTGTGTAGTAAGCAGATTAAGCATTCTTTATCTATTTTATTCAATTATCACAATGGTGTATTTCTCTGTATGTGTGCGTGCTCTGTGTACAGTGAACAGATGGCTGGCTGGCTGCCAGAGGAAATGGTCCCCTATTATTTATTAGCTTGGATGGCAAAGGATCAAACAAATTTAAATATGAGCCAGCCATGCAGAACACACACGCAGCATAATATACCAAACCTGCTATTTATCCATCTCTCTCTCTCTCTCTTTCTCTCTCTCTCTCTCTCACAAACACATGCAGAAGAGGAGGTGACTTGCTTATTAAGGTGTCACTGTCAGCATATACAGACTCTCACTTTCTGCCTCTCACATATACAGTATACAGTTCTTGTAACTTCACTCTGCAATGCAGCAGTGTTGGGCTCTTTGTGTCTCTGTCAGTATGCCAGTGTGTCTGTCAGTATGCCAGTATGCATGTCTGTTCCAGTTCCTCCACGACTGTCTGTGCTGATGAGTCACCCTGTCTCCTCGCCTGTCTGTCTCTGTCCTTTTTTTCTGACAACATTCAACTGCTTTCAGATATTTCATGATTTCTGGTTACTCAGTTAAATGGCATCACGCTGTTCTTCTTAGCTACTGAGAAAGTAAGTGTGTCCCTGTTCAAACTGGGCCAGGAAACCTGCAGGACTGCTTTCTAGCCAAAGTTTAAACTTTGAGAAATCCCCACAAATTTTGGAAGGATTGAAAGACTGACAACACATCCACAGTATGTTTTGCTGCTCTTTCACAAGGCATAGTCTCTGGGCTTATTGTAATTTAAAAAAAAATGAATAAAGAATCCCACACACAATGCACAAATGAGATTTCATACAATATTTGATAGTTCAGTAGAAAATCACTTTTTAATTAAGATCTGAAAGTATTTCACATATATTACTCAGCTTTCTATGGTCCCAGAAAATGTTTCTATGAAATGGGGTTAATGGGGTTATAGACAGCGAAGAGCCTGAAATATTAAATGAACATCATTCTATAGAAAACATTTCCTTGGACCAATGAGATGAGTGCTATATACAATTTATATTGTTTTTGGTTGACCTGTTCCTTTAAGATGTTTAGTACTGGATGAATGAATAACCTAGACATCATTACGTAACACAAATCTCCAGAACCAAAATTCGGTTGACAAAGGACAATGCTAAAGGCACTTTCGCTTTATAACTGTAGCATCCGTCTCCAACGAAGTATTGATACCAAGCTTAGAGTTTTACAGTTTGAGAGTTTTATTTGACGAATGTGGACACTGAAGTGTGAAAATGAATTTGTATCAATTTTAGTTCTTAGTAAATAAAGTAGTATAACACGTTTTTAAAATCCATGTCACCACTGATAGATAAACCTTAGAGATCCAGGTCAATCAAAAGGTTGTGGATATATTTATATAAGCCCTAGGTTTATACAGTTAGAGGGCAACACAACCAAATGTCATATCCTGTTGTTTTTAATATGATGACATACTATTGGATGTTTTATGATACACTGGTAATAAAATATGGTATGCTGGCTGTCTGACTTAGATTTGGATGCACTTTGTTCTACAGTCCAAGTATGTAAGTCATGAGTTTCTTGGCCCTCCTACTGCCTGCCCTGAGGCTGAGGGCCTATTTTGGGTTTTGGCATGGAGATCTGGAGAAGTGGGCAGTTTGATGTCATTTAAAATGCTCTTTTCCTATCTCTCTTTGTTCTGAATGGGCAGTCATAAGTGAGCAATGGGCAGTGAGGCAGATTGTAAAGCTAAATGTAGGCATATATCCTGTGCACATTAGTCCCTTACATCACTGGCATACACACAAACACGCAGACACACACTCCTTTCTGCCTCATTGACCGTGCTTGTTCTTACATAATTGTCTACTGAGCCGTGAACAACTGCTGGCTAACATGACCTCGTCACAATGGTAACAGACCTAAACTCCCATCCCATGCCACGATGAGATTATCAGTGTTTCTACTGTCTCGGTCGCTGGGTTCCACTAATCCTGGATTGTGAAAACTAATTTTCCCAAGAGTCACTGCAGGCACTCTGCTCCAAGCACTCACAGAATCTGTCAACAAATGAACCATTTTGACTGAGAAATGGTATGTAGCCAGGAGGATCCTCAGAAATAAAACTCAACAGGATCTTCTTTGCTATTTCATTTTGTATCCCGGATATTTAATAATGGGATGCAAAATAGTGACATCACTTTACATTACGCAATATGAGACATGGCGTGCTCCTGTCCCTCATCATGTCTTCAGAGGGAGTAGTGAGTTATAATTCAGGACAGCTTCTCAGCTTAGGGCTTTAGTGTGTTTTATGTGTGTGTGGGGGTTGTTGAGTGGGTGTGTGAGAGGCAGCAGCTTGTAAGTTTGTGTCAGAAATGTACACTGACAAGCTGCAGTCTCTGCTACAAAAACAGTAACTACAAAAGAAATTCTCCTTTGATACATTGCCAATTCCTTTAGAAGACCGAAGGGTGATCAGCACAAGCCCTGTGCTTAAGGCTGGGGGAGGAAGACATATTTGGCATCATTAGGCAAAAATCCATTACAATTGTTCAGTATATTATACATCAAGTGTTGTGAGCTCTGCCTGAAACGGCATAAAAAATGACTGGATCACCATGAGTTTGTGCCATGGTGAAGGGTAACTTTGGTGGGTAGTCTACCAAAATCAGCATCATCACCTTTCTTATTTAAACCAAACCATGATAAACAGGCTCCCACAAAGAAACAGACCTTCATTACACATTAGCTAAAGACTAATCCCAGCAGAACAACAACTCTCCTGACAGCAAATATCCACTCCCTCGACAATAAACTGAACTACCTTTTTAACAGTTTTGTAACTACTGCCTATCACTCCAGTGGGTGGAAGGTATTTCAGTTCATTTCCCTAAAAAATGTAGGTATTTAGGTATCTTTATAAAGGTAACTATCAACCTCTGTTATCTAATCTCAAACACAATATTGAAAGTTGGAACCTCCAAACCCTCTCTTTAGCTGGTATAATCAATACGATTAAGATGAATGTGCTCCTCAATGTCTTCCTGTTTTCTTAACAAAATCTTTTTTCTCTCATGAACAGTCAGATATCAAGACAAACTAGGATAAGTACAAAAGGTGTTAAAGGCCTTGTTCAAAGAGAGCTATGGCCCTTCCAAATTTGCCTTGCTGTACTGGTTTAGGAATGACTACTCCTAGATGGACGGTGTTGAAGATGGCATCCATTTCGTCTCCCTCCTTGGATGCATTACTGTGGTCCAAATTCCCATTCAATCACCCTTTTTCAACCTTCACCTCAAATCTACTAGTTATCGATTCAATTAAAATCTAGAACAAGTTTAGGCGATCCTTTAACCTTACAGATCTCTCACATGCAATGTTAAAGAACTGATCGACCTGTCACTGACCAGCAATTTTATTATTCTTTAGACGTCACGGTTAAAAAGAATGTCTCTGTTAAAAAGGCCAGCAGTTGGACTCTTCTGCCCTCAGATGCCCTCAAATCCTCATTACTGTTCAGATTCTTTAAGAGATCCCTGAAGGAACAGAGTCATTTCCCACTAAATCTACATATAAAATTCATCTTCCTGAGAAAGTGTTATAGTTGTACTTGTCAGTCATGCTTCATGTGTTCCTAATGATTCATTATATTTTTTTAATTATTCATTCCACTCAGATGCACTTTACTTTTACTTTGTGAATTTACAGCCTAGTTTGTGAATGCCTTTTCCTTTCAGCTGTATTGAGATCAGTTTATTCATACTGCAGACTTGAAGAAATCAGCTCAGAGTGTTGTTGTCTGTGTGTAAATACATTTATTCAGCACCAGCCTGTTGAATCAATGCTGACTCCACCTGCAGACTACTGAATTTACATATAACCTTTATACTCTTTGTGTGATTGATTACAAGGACATACACCACCCACCTCTCCACCACACACTGTACATGAGAACTTCAGCCTCTTACCTAATTGGCTCTTCATTGAGAGATGATTCCTGTTGGAGGCCAACTTTCATTTGTTGTTGCCCAATGCTGTAATAGGCACCCCTTGATCAAAGTGGGAAGCAACACTGAAGAAGACATGCAATTACTGGCAACACACACATGGGAACATGGGTAAGTGGTATTGGAATTAAAAGATGTCTAAGTCTATTTAAATGCACTGTGGCTTGAGTCAGCCAGTGGTGTGAATTGTTAATCTGTGCATGTCTTGCTTCTTAACATAGACCTAAGAAAGTCAAACATCCTGTGAATGCCTGGTCTGTAGTTTGTTCGTAATTATCCTGGAGGTCACAAAAGGTCATTTTATACAGTGATATCAAGTTTCAAAAAGTGAAATGAAATGGCTAGTTTAGGGACTAACAACATTAATAAAAGAGTCTCAACTTTCCAGCCACAAACCATACATGCAATTTCAGGACTGGGGACCCCAGTATGCAGAAACATTCAGATACAGCATGTAAAATAACACATTAGTGCTGCTGGATAAAAGCTGCATGGCTTTGCCCCAAACTGCACGTTATGGCATGTTCACCGGCCGAGGCACCATTTAAATGGTAGGGACACCGCAGGCATGGGCCGGCGTGGTAATGATGCGGAACCACTGTGTGAGTGTGCAGGTTGATTCCAGAGAAGTGATTGGTTCAAGCCTTCAAGTTTGTGGTTTAAAAGGCCAGTTTACCTCCGCTCATGTGGGCTTTCCTCCCTTTCTCCACTTTCAATCTGACTGACGCATGATGTGGTGTGTAAAAATGGAACTGACCTGTTAAATGATTCAACAGCCTCGGTTTGGCAGATGTGGGTAGCATTTTGGTTTTGCGGTTAGGAGTTTCGAATAGTAATTTCTCCTTTTGTTGTTTCTTTGTTGATGTCAGCACCGGTTGAAAAAGATCCCTTTAAAGGGCAAAAAAATCTTTGTTGCTGGTGTATTTTGGGAGTTGGGATGAGTTGGGGAGTCTCCCTCATTCATTCATCCTTCCTTAGATTTCTCCTCAGTCAGGTTATAACATTAGCCATGCTACTGGCATCACTCTAGGGATGACAATGTCTCCATGGTATTTTGTACAGACATTTGTCATCCCCAGAGGACAAATCCTGATGCCTGTGGTAATCCTCAGTTCTTCCTCTAGCAACACCGTGAGGTTGTTTTTAAGGGAAATATCTCAGCAATTGGATGGATTTCCAGGAGACGTGAAGACTTTGAGTGTATCCCAAGTCACTTAATTGCATCCACTTTTCCCCCACTTGCGTCTTTTCCTTGTGTTTTGCGCGGAGAGACATAAGGAAAACATGCAAAGAGAGAGGGAACATTTTTGACATCCTTTCTTCTGAAGCATCTTGTAAAGCGATGTTTGTTTTTGATGACAGAGTCATGGCTGGATCTGCTGTCAGCGTCCAGCATCTGTCATTTTTATTAGTTTCACACAAACAATAGCCCCACTCCCTGCTGACAGTGGAGACATATCTACTTGTATTCATTATTTATCAAAAGATGTAAGCCATCATTAAGTGGAATAAACAAACACCAGTTTGATCGGTTCCAATTAGAATTTAGCAAGACTAGATGTGGAAAACGTTACACGTACACATAAACACACTATCTTTATGTAGTTAGATCAACTGTTTATAAATCATTGTTTCAGTACATTTGTATGATTCTCAACTACATTTTGTATCATAAATTCTTTATCTATTTGATCTATGGTTTATAATTGTTCAAATGTATTTGTAAATTGCTCTAAACTCTCCTATATTATACTTGTGAATAAAATCCTCAAGTGCATTTAAAACTGCCATATTATTTTTACACTCTGCAATAGCCAACAACCATTCCCTTATCTCCACAAATCATTTAACATTTAATTAAATTCAGTCACAAAATACATGTATAATGCCAAAACTAACTACCTTTTTTTGGACTAATTCATCTATCACACACATATTCAAAAATAAACATGTAAAAGATTCCCACCGCATACAATAACTTGAAGAACTAAAAAAGCTATCAAAACACTATAACATAATATGCACAACATCTGATGGATGGTTCCTCCAATCCCCTGCCAGCCCACGGTGTGACAAACAATCTGGCTTATATCAAATTCCCTCAGCTTAGAATACGTATAGATCATAGATTGTCTTTTAACTAAAGAGTGATGGTGTTTTATGATTTAAAGGCACTCAGTTGATTTCTAGATGAAACACAAATCGGTCCTGGTGAGTAGAAACGACAAGCATTTGAAGTGATTCTGCAGATGGGGGTGGCAGGGCCTGAAATGACAGCAGAGTTAGGAGCTATAAACAAGCAGACTGAATAAATGAATTCATAACCATAACAACCCGTGTAGCTTCAATATGATAACATGTGGACATTAGCATTTAGCTCAGTCTGATAATAGATGAGGATCCATTACAGAAAAAGAACTTTATACTTCGACTCCATTACATTTTATAGGCAAATATTGTATTTTTTACTCCACTATGTTAGGATTGCACCTGGTTTTTCCTCTCCCTCTTCCCTCCCCCCTCCTTTCTGTGTGAGCAGGTGAGGCAGGCTGCAGCAATCATCTCCACACCTGCAATCACTCAGCAATCACCTGGAGTATTTAAGGCCGGCTCTTCTCTGCAGTCTTCCCCAGTTCGTTGTCAACCTTCGTATGTTTGCATCGCCGTAACTTCAGCTGCTGACCTGCCTCGCCTGCTGCTGTCTGTGCCCACTGCAGTCCAGCCTCAAGCTGCATCCTCCTCAGCCTGCTCTGCTCCACCGCCTGCCCCACTCCTCTGACACCCAATCCTGGATCTCCTCCTGTCCTGGTTATCTGTGGTATCAGCCAGTGAGTACAACCTGTTCCATGTGGTCCAACAGCAGAAGACCTGGGTTTAAACCAACTCTGGACTAATAGTATTATTCATTCAGTGGAGCAAATAAACTCTTTTTGAACTGAGCTCTGTGGTTGTCTGCATTATTGAGTCCACCTGTTGTTCTTTTAACACTATATTTAGCTGACAGCTTTAGCTGCTTTTCGGGTCAAGATTTAACGTGATCAGTTTTAAATGATTATGTATTTTTTATACATTTATATTAACATATATAAAGGAACTAATGAGACACCAGTGGTTCTACAATTCTTGGTACATTGCAAAGCAATAATCCATGATACATCATGATATCCATGTAACTGACGCAGAAATAAGAGCAAAGAATACACTGAGGCTGTCAATTGCGTGTTAATCATGGCCAAATAATCCCATGGATAGCCAGCTTTCAGGATATTAAATGTTCACCTGTATAGGTCCTAGTTATTCCTAAACATAACCAAGTAGTTTTGTTTTAACGTAAGCCACATGTTCCATGTGTTTAAAGCTACAGCACTAGTGGAGCGTCATAGTTTAACACGGGGGGATAAAAAGTGATGGAAAAGGGTCCTGACCAAGTGCCT
>CAFUXE010000184.1:562300-587863 GCA_903364295.1 Serranus cabrilla | reverse complement strand
ACAGTGCAGGTAAGCAGTCTGCATCGCACTTTCATATGTTTGGAGAAATACTTAAAGCATATAAACAAGTGTAGGCAACACCCGAATCCGCTGGATTTATTATTGTTCATATTAACAGAAAAAAATATTGATGAAGTAATTTCTTATGAGTTGTTGGCTAATTTTACTCGAAATTTTCAGAGGCTGGCTCACTTTGTCTCAGTTTCATGCACTGTCAAAAGTGGATCTTCTGTTATTTGTTCTTAAAGCGTATTTTAATGCATGACATCCAAAAAGGTTACTGTGAGCAGGGAAGAACAGCATCTCATTCTCTCCCCCCTGCAGGCATGCAGGTGTGACTTACTATGAAATTAGTGTTGCCAGTCATTTAGTGGCCATCTGACCTAATGTAAGCCAATGTAAAGCCTGACATAACATGTGTAAATATGCCAACAGTCTTCATAATATAGCAGCCTGTGGTAAAAAATACAAGTGTCTGTTAGTGCTTGAATCCTTGGTCAACAGCATAAGTATATCTCTGTCTTAATACCAGACATGCATTGACCTGTAATAGCGTAATTGGCAATACCAACACAGTACAACACAGTTAAGAAAGAAAGAAACTATACATATAACATAAAACTATATATATATAATAAACTAAAAATTCAATAATGGTCACACAGTTTTGGTCGAATTTCTAAAAAATAAAAGCATAACTTCTCTACTCATAATAATAAATACAATTTACCAATGTAACGATGCCAGGAACAATGCATTAAAGTCTAAACGTTGATGCATTGTGTAGCTGCGTTGTGAACTTGTCAGTGCAACACTATTTACTGTTACTGTGTGCTGGGTACAGCTCGCTTTGTTGCATGCTCCAGTAGATTGAAGTACAGATAAAGAAAGAGTGAGAGAGACTGGTAGGACCAGAGAAGTTACATTTTTGCAAACACATTTCAAACACATTTCATTATTTTTTTTTTACATTAGTAATAAATGTTTTGTTCCTAGAAATAGCCTGGTCCCAAATAGCTAGCATGCTAGCAAATGACACATTGGCATTGCTTGGGGATGCAACTATCAGTTTTATTTCTTGAGGTTCAAGAAAGTGCAGTGTTGAGGATGAAGTTGTTTGTAAGGGAGCACTTGGGAAAGCTGTAAGAAAGCTGCAGGTGGACTGTTTTGAACGGGCACTGCACTACTGCTACTGCAATCTGCCCAGATTGCTCAAAGTAGTTCAAATTTCATTGGGAATAGAGTGTGTTTGTCTTGGTGTAAATATATTGTAAATAAATTATGCTGATGATATGCTATTCAGTCTAAGGGGATATTTGATCATGTGTCAGTCAGTTTAAAATGCAATTGCAGCTGTAGCTTAAGAACTCCTTAAAATGCAAGATGTTGAAGTTTCCCCAACAAAAACAACTGGATTTGATAATATTAGTTACAAAATTCAGTCGTTGATTTGATAATAAGGTTGATCCCACAATGCATACTTCAGTGCTTAGGGTACCATAGAACAGTTTTATAAGATAGGTGGTTCAATCCCTGGTGCTCCTTTCACACATGTGAATTGAAGTGGTGGGGAACAAATTTTAAACACAGGCATTGTTTCTTGCACTATTGCCT
Organism: Serranus cabrilla; assembly: GCA_903364295.1. NCBI lineage: Eukaryota > Metazoa > Chordata > Actinopteri > Perciformes > Serranidae > Serranus > Serranus cabrilla. The sequence continues at coordinate 586,249 of CAFUXE010000184.1, read as the reverse complement.
TCAGCCCAGTTCAAGTTAATGTGATGGATTTCTTGTCTTTTTAGTACGTAAGTCCTTTTTATTGTAAGATTCCGGAATATGTTGTGAACAGATAAAACACAAAAAAAGACCCTTACCATGTTGTATCATATCTAACTGCAATGCAGTATGTACATATGTCTACTCTGGTCACGTCATATTGGCCTTGATCTTATTTATGACCTAGAAAAATCCATGTTGATGCTACGAAAGGCTTACACTCCTAGCTGAAGTGTAAAATTGGAGTACAAACCCTTTACCCTGCAGTGCTAAAAGTTCCAGTCTTCATAAAATTTATACATCAATGCAACAAATCATTCATGAAAAGACACAACAAATGAAAATATGTGGGACAGTGACTGACGTGAGGTGAAGATAAATGTGGGAGTTCCTGAGTTACTGGATAAACTGGTAATGTAAGACGTGACAGCGTTCTCTTAAAAACAGCAGGAGTGTGTGTACAGCTGCATTTGTGGAGTTACTTTGGGTGAGAGTCCTTGAGGATGGAGCTGTCACTGTTTGTGCTTTTCCTGGTTACGTTCTGCGGACGGCCGATTTGGATGGCAAACAACTGCCCTAACGAAGACAACAAATACTGCCCTAACTATACCGTGATTTCCGAAACCCCAGTATGTTTCAGATCAGATCACATTTTACTCTTTTTCTGGATGGTATGTAGCAAAACTGTTTCTGTTGTCTACAGGAGTTTGAGAAGCGTGAGTATGAGGCTACTGAATGGATTTGCGCCAAGATCAAAGGCACGGAAGACTCTGATTTCCTCGCTGCACATTCGACACTGAAAGAAGCTGTTGGCAGTAAGTCAGGATGAAAGCAAATGTTTTACTAATGCAGTCGTTTGGTTTTGCAATGCTAAAATCTAACTTGATATACCGGTGCAATTCATGTGCTGTAATAAAAAAAGTAAACTGGGGTATTACTAAATTTAAATGAGTCAGTTAATCAACATGGTTTGACTGAAAATAAGGGAATGATGAGAGAAAGATGAGCAAAGCATGAGACATTGATTTACTTTCTATTGGGTCTGACACACCCTATGCAAACAACAATAGGACCAAAATAATTTCTGCCATTTGCCACTGCACCTCAATGCTGCAAATCAAGCCAAGGTCTCATTAAATGGGCGAGGCTTATTATTAAAAGAAAAGTAAAATGGTGGAGAATTAAATTGCTGGGCAGTTAAAGTATTATTGTGGAGTATGCAGGTAAACACACAATAATATATGTCAGAATTTAATAACATGAAGCTGTTTGTCCTGCAAAAGATATTGAACTTGTTTTAACTTTTATTGCTCCAAGAAATGTTATAGTTGTTTGCTGTTTTACCATCAACAAATTTAATTTAATTACAGCCCACAACGTACAATGTAATTATGGTGTAATTTTTTTCATATATATGACCATCCTCTGCTCCTCTGCCTACATACTGTCTTCATTTCTGTAAAGGACATATGACAGACAATGAGAAATAATAGTTAATATTAATAAGCTACTGTTAGGCTACAAAATTAACTCTTCATATAATTGGAATTCTGATATGAAATTAAAAACTCCCATTGTTTACTCTGTACCTATTCTTTGTAAGATCCTCAGTAACTAGATATATGCATTGGTATGTGCTGTGCTGGTACACCATTCGTACAAAAGATTTAACACGGTAAGTTGTATTCTTAAACGAAAGTAAAAATATTTTAGTTTGTCAAAGATTTGTACTAAAGATATCTTCTGCCAAATGTTTCGTCACTTTTGACTGGATGACAATCAACTTAAAACCTTGTCTGTGTGCCTGTTGTGCCACATTGTGCATGTGAGATTCTCATCAATTTACCATACTTGTCTCTTCCAGATGATCTTGATAGATTTAACCCCTGGCCGGTGCTAATCACTGTCACAAATGACAACAGGCTGATGTTATGCTGGTTCCTTCCATCTGACGTACCCGTTCATGAGAAATCGACAGTCTCACGGGAATCAAGACCCAAATCCATTGTCTATGTCAAGTAAGCAGCACCAATAAACACATACATTTTTTTTTATAACCATTTTATTTAGTTCAGAAGCTAAAAAGTAGTAATGAGACCTTTTTTGGTGTCAGACTTATTGTAGCTGAGAATTAATACTGTTTACTTGCTAGTTTGTATATTTGAATGAACAGATAATAAAATGGTCAAAAGTAGTACCAATGAATTCTGATAGTTTCATTTTCTTTGCTAAAACCTAAAAGGGAAAAAGAAAATGCAAAAGTAATTCAACAGTGGAAAACCAGTGAAATTGAAAATGTTTGCAAAACAAAGCAGAGTTAGACGAGAGAAAGCAATGTTATATGAACATGACACACACCAACCAATGATGGCTTGACAAAGTATTTGATGTAATCACAAACCTTTTCTTCTGCCATTGTTTCCCTGTCATATAAAAGGTATTTTGACGGCATTCCAAACATCAGCAATGGTCAAGCCAATGCAAAGAAGCTTTGTGAAGTCTTGAACAAACCTGGGAAAACCTGCACTTTTCCCTTCCCCTACTCTGGAGCTGGCTATGAGTCCTTTTTCGCAATCTACCACCACAATGAGATCTGGATCGACGAAAGCCAGTAAACTGGACATCATAATCTCTCTGTACTACTAAATCAGGGTCTTCATTGTTACTCTTTTGTGATCACTAGGCACTTTTCAGACTTATTGCACTAGCAAATTGTATTGCATCTCACTGCAGTCTGGCAGACAGAAACAGTCATATGTCGGTTTCTGGCAGTCTGACATGCTCACATGCTTCTGTTGTATGTTGGTTATTGATTTTTGTTCCAATCATATCTGCAGTAAACAAACAATAAACTGTAGATGGTGTTACCTTTGTTTACCTGTGTGATTAATGTCAGAAGCTGTTCCTTCCCTTCCCCCTGATGAATAGAATGTTGACCTCTTGTCAGCCTGCAGGGCCCTCAGGCCAAGAGTCCTAACTGAACGAAGGCATGTCTGCTGTCACACATATTTGCGATAGATATCTACTTCCTCCTTTCTTGTTCGTGCAAAGGCAGGTAATCATTCATTGTTAGTCAAAGGAGGTTATCGTATTTATGGCATTGTATTCCCCTCTTACCTATTTGATCCTATTTTTACACCCAAAATGCTTTTCTTATGTTTATTCACCTTACTTGGATGTCAGACAGACTATAACAGTCACACTGAGATCTGTGTGTGTGTCACATCCTGCACTGCCCACATATTGCCTGAGCAGGCAACAGTGAGGGAAAAAGTATTCAGATTCCTTAAAAGTAAAAAAAGTACTAATACCATACTGTGAAATTACTCCACTACCAGTAGAGGCCCTGCCTTCAAAACTTACTTAAGTAAAAGTGCAAAACTACCAGCAACAAAATGTACTTAAAGTATCAGAAGTAAGTAATAGAAGGCAATAGTGCAGATTGGCCCCACTAAGATTGACTCCAGGTAGGGATTATTTTAATTACATTATATACTGTTATCAGGTTAAATTAGCTTAGGTTAAAGCTTAATGTATCGGAGCAGAAAATTATACCATGTGCCTCAATGTAGTGGAGTAGAAGCATAAAGTATTCCTATACAAATCAGCTGACTATTGCAAGAGGTCCTTGAGATGTCCTTCTGTGATGAAGGAAAAAGAAAAACAAGAAAAAGCTCATGCCAGCAGTTCAGAAACATAGTGTTGTTAACTCTTATTTTTCTGACTATGAAGTTCTTTTGATATTATTTCTTTCTCACCATTGTGCTTTCATTGTCAAGTTGATTCTGTATTGTCTTACTTTTGAGTTGGCAGAAGCACAAACTAATAAGTAGAATCGAACAAAACAAGACAAAAAACAAACAAACTTTTAAACAGTCTTTTTTTTTTTTTACAAGACAAACAGGCCCACAAGTATCATAAATACCATACATTCACAATAAAGGTACGACTGTCCAGATCCCCACTTGAACATCTCCCTCTACCTGTCAAAGTTGTGTTTTAGTCATGTGCCCGGGCCACGCCCATGTCCTCTTTGGTTTACTTCCTGTCTTTGTTCTTTTCCCACCATTTTCTTTGTTCAGCTGTCTCTCATTGTGTGCCAATCAGTCTGAGTATTAACTTTTTATTAATTTTGAGTAGTAACCCTGCCTTTTCAGTTCAGTTTGTCAGATTGTCGTGGTGTGTGCTGTATGTTGCCTGACCTGCTTGTGAGTGACTCTAAGTTTGTATATTGAGAGATTTATTCTAAAGGTTTTTTCAGTTTTTAATCCTGCTTGTTTTTGTTCTTCTACCTGTCATTTTTGGATTATCTGCCTGTATCCTGGCTGGCTGCTTGCCTGTTTTGAACCCTGTCTGTCACTGGACTTTGTTTTGCCTTTGCCTTGTTTTGACTTTGGTGGTGATCAGTGATCAATGCCAGTGTACCCCAAAATACATGATTTCAATATAATCCTTCAATTGTGCAATTTGGTATTGTGAAACTGACCATATTGCCTTGGTGGTCTGTTATACTTGTAGCTGGCAGAGCTGGTAATAGAAAGCCTGATAATGTTAGCAAAGCAGGTATGAGCCAAAGGTGAGAAGCAAAATAGCTTGTGAGAACATACTGTATCTCACCATTCAGACGAGATGGAAGCTCAACTCACTGAAGGGTGTGAAAAAGGGAATAATGGGAGCATAGAGGAGAGGTGAGAAGGAAAAAGACAGAGGGAAGTGGATGTGTTGATACGCCGCAGTGGGAAGGAATCCAAGAGAAAGATTAATGTGTGAAATGTAAACCAGTCTCCTGTAAATTATTCTCATACACACCTTATTTGCATCAAAAAATATTGTGCATTCTTGATGCCCTATAGTAGTTATTATAATTAGAGCCGCAATACCGTGTACGTGTGTTTTGTAATGGTTGGTGCTGACACATGAACCTGTTCTGTGGTTTAGGTTGGAGATGTTGTTTACTCAGTTATTTTACTTCTTGTGCTGGTTCATGAAGCTCAGGGGGTGCATGTGCCACTCCATCACAAACATCTAAATGCACAGTAGGATGCAGATTCTAGAAATACATCTCATTGTAAGTTGCTTAAAATTGCCTTAATATCAGTGTAGGAAAAAACTGTCGTCGCTTTAAATGTTAATATACAATCTGATTGCCAATCTGCACAAGTGCATTATTGACACAGACTATGTCATATTGTGACCCATTAATTTTTATGTATATAACACTTCAAAGCAGACTAAAATGCATGTTTCAGAAGTTTCCGTTTTGGGAAGTTACACAACATGATGCCAGTAAACCGCACTTGTCTTTTCAAATAGGGGGAATCTGCTCACAGCTTACCAGTATGTGACAAATGTTGTGTAAAGCCTTTTGTGTCTCCAGAAGGAGCTGTCTCAAAGTTTGAAAATAACCTGGGGGTGTGAAGTTAGAAAGAGGTAAGTTTCCCCATACCTCTGCAACCTGCTCCTTGTCTCTGCTGCAGGCTAAAGGCTCCAGGTTAAAATACTTGCTTCTAGCATAACAAGCCATTGTCTCATTGTGGGTAATTAAGGCATCAGGTTTTGAGGAAGGGAGAGAAATGTGTGGAATAAAAGACTATATCTCTGGTTCTGCTGCTGTTTTGATAACTGTATTGTAATTCATTGTGCAAAAACCCAACAAGCAGAACTGCATCTATATGATGGAAACATGTACCACAGGACAACTCGCTGTAGTTTACCTGTGATTTCATGATAGAAAAGTGAAATGTCCCGTGGCCTGCTGCATGTTGCACATTACAACCACCATGTTTTACTATGCAGTTATTCATATTTCATAGTGGACAGAGGTTATAATGGGTATGATTATTTTTTTTACATTGAAGTATATGAGGTATTGTTGAAAAGGCCCTACAGCATGGCAGAGAAAGATGCTGAGCAGTGCTTGTCACCCCTCTGCCTTTATAACCCTGTTTGTGTCAGCAGAAGCACACACACAATCTCTCAAAGGTCTTTATGACTGCTCTTGGCTTCATAGATCTTCATAGATAGGCTAACATAGATCACTGCGTGAAGGCCAGTGTGCTCTTTTATTTTATTCTGCCTCTTCCCTCTTTGTGTGTGTGTGTGTGGAGAAGAGCTTTATGCTGGACAGAGATATAAAGCAAGAGGAAGAAATAGAGACATGAAGAAATAACGAGGAGCTTGGGAACAAGATTGTTCCCAAGCTCCAACAAGCAGATTACCAGAGGCCGTAACTCCTGCGCCGATTAGCCTTTTCTTGTTTTACAGGAGGCTCATATAGTATTTAACGGCCTGTTTCTGAAAACAATAGATGAAGTGTTTTGCCATAAGTCATTCAAAAGTGCCACAACAATGCTACAGCTCTTGGTTAAAATGTAAATATAATGAGAAAGGAAACCATACCTGTGCACACTGTGTTATACTGTTTTATCTTATAACAATATGTAAAAAACAAATAATGAAAGCAATACATACAATTTATAAATGACCCTGTGTATAAAACCAATTGTGAAAAAGTTAGGGCACTGTGTAAAATGTAACAAACACAGGATGCATCAGATAACACATTATTTCGAACATTAGATATATTGCTTGTCAGCTTTCAAATGATGTTTTAGACAGCCTCCCAACTTTTGGCGAGTCCGGGTTTTAATAGCCCTTTATTTACCAATGACAGACAGAGGTGTAAAGTATTGCCTTGTGCCAAGTGTTTATTCCACTGACAAGATTTCCAGTATAAACAATGGTTCAATTTGGATTTAGACAGGATACATTTGTGGCTAGTTGTGCTACAAACGTATCCCAACACTCTGGTCCATTGACTGCACTTTGAAGGCCATTGGGTCTGCAGTGACTATTTTAACCAGGCAAAAACAATCACCCAATAAGCCAGCAGCAGGTGCAAAATATCAACTGATTTGTGACCAATTATAAAATATCCATGTAGATTATTATATTAAAAAAATGTTATCTCATTAGTGTGTTCTGTCCAGGTGCGCCGTCTTCCTCCCACAGCCCAAAAACATGCAGCTTAGTTGTGGTGACTCTCAATTGCCTGTAGGAATTAATAAACAGCTTCAAGGCCTATAAAAAAACTGACATTTCCTCATTTATTGATCTGTTGGCTGTAGTGAGAACCACTTTTTCTTTGTGTCATCATATGTCTGTTTTGGTCTCTTTCACTGTAAGTATTTCAGCTCAGTGCTTCAGTACTGGTGCTGAGTGCCATGCAGTCACGTGATATAATCTAATTCACCCAGTAAAATTAATTAATTTGACATTAAACTCTTTGTGGTACAGATCAGGTCTTTTTCGATTCTGTCCAATGATTGAAACATCTTATCAGGATCATCATGACAGATCGTGCAAAGAGCAATGTAAAATCGATGTTGCAGTGTGTGAATTAATGTGATGCATACAAATATATTTTTTTGACATTTGGAAATACCAGGTGTGATTGGAATATACGTTATGCTATGGGTGACTGGGTTATTTAACTGATATGAAATTTAAAGGAAAATCTTTTAGCTGCTAACTGATCAGCCCATGTTTTCTGGTTTCTGTAAAGAAATTGTGTGACTCAGATATTGGTCATAGTCAGTCACTGTTTAGTCAGTCAGAAGAATGATATCATTGGGGTAAATAATGTAACTATTCTGACATAAGCAAGGTCGCAATAACCCCATGCTGACAGCTAAAAGCTGCAAGGGATTGTGGGGGGAAAAAATAAGACCATGGGATACTTGTGAAAAGGTTACAAGTAACCAAGGTAAACAGCTTAGGCAGCACATCTGAAGGTTAATCTTGTGGATGTGCATGTGTGTGTATGCCTGCTCACAGTTTCTCTGTTCATGTGTTCCTCTGCGCACACACAGTGGGTGGATCACAATGTGATAGACTTGTAAGTCGTCTGATGCCATTTAGCCAATTTATGCTAACAGAGAATGACATTGGTGACAGGGTCCAATTCACTGATCCGGCCCACTGACTGGTGAAGAGGCCCTGCTATTGATCCACGCTCATACACACTGCCTGTTGTCAGAGCTTCAATTTCACTGGAAATTAGCTGGATGACACCTTGAAGATGTTTCAAGCTCTAGAAATTGCTTTGGGGAGTGAGGGCTTACACGTGAAAGCTGAATACTAAACACAGTCAGGCCCACCCAGTTTCCTTTCTGGTCTTCTCAGTCCAAACCTGCACTCACGCAAAGCTAAGACACAAGAACACATACAAACTAATTGATCATCGACATTTTTTTTCTCATTATAGCCTATGTTTTAAGATGAACATTTCTACCCAAAATCTTGTTTCAAAAGCTGTTATTCAAATAATGAGTGTCAGGACAACAAATTCGCACAACCGAAACAAATATATTTCCACATTTAACATTAGAGTCGGGGGCGGCTCTTTTGTGTAGATTTCGCATGTTCTCCCAGTGTCGCCGTGGGTTCTCTGTGGGCACTTCAGCTTCCTCCCACAGTCCAAAAACATGCATCTTAAGTTAGGCTAAGCTTAAGCTTAAGGCTCGAATAATCGGTTAAGGATAATGAAAGAATGAAACAACATTAGAGTCTAATAAGCACATCAAGCAAGCAAGTGCAACAACACAAGACATAGCAAGCCACCTAATATCAGCCTTCTTGCTTACACCAGTCCAACTCTGTCTAGCTGTCTGCAACCTTATATTTCATTAAGCTCTTTAAAAGCCTGTCCAAGGTTTACTATCTTCTCTTTTTATTTTCTGTCAACATAATTTTTTTAATTCTCAGTTTACATCAGTAGTAAAGTAACATGGCAAATAATACAGCTTTTGAAAGTGATCATTGCACACAAAGACTTCAAAATAGGTTTGAAATTATGCAAACTGCAAGAAATTGGTAGCCATGGAAAAAGGATTGAGGTTGCATTGACAACGATTTAAAATGAGCATAAAATAGGGAGATGACTTGCAATTATATTACATAATTTACTTGTAAAACAGGAAAATAGAAACAAAGACCTGGATTTGCAACATTCCTGTATTGCATGAAGGCAATTTTGCAGTTGAGTTAAATTTTAGGATTAACAGTAGAACTGAAATATGGATATTTTGTCATAAAGTGGTACTAGTATTTAAATTAAATTGTATCAAATCCAGATGTATTGTGATGCAGAGAGATATGATGACTCTGTAGTCTCTTATATAGCAACTGCGTAACTATTTGCATTATGTATTTCTGATAGATAGACGACGCACACATAAAAGACTTACTGTCTCTTCTTCTCTTTGTGAGACTTTTATGACACGAGAGTAGTCAGTGAGCTGGCCCAGTTGGCTCGTGAGATATTGCAGTTATTAAATTTGGGTTTTATTGTTGACAGTGGTCGTCGTTGGTCGGGTGAGCAGTGAGCAGTGTCCCGTGTGAGTGAACAGAGTGATAAACAGACACTGACACTGCCAGAGAGGAAAATAAGATGAAAGACTGAAACAGAGACAGAAGGATGGAGGGAAAAAGACAGAGACAAAGAGGCGCTTTCAGCAAGCGGAGAACAACAGTGATCATTAGTCAGACATCCTGAGCCACATATTTCAGTTTGATCACATCCCCCTTTGGTTTTTAAGAGCCTGTAAGCCTAATGGACCCATATACAATTCCCTATTCATCTCCATGTGTCAGTTTTATGGATTGCCGTTTAAACATAATTCTTCTAGTAAATGGAAGTCTCACACTGACTCTATGTACACATTCATTTAGTTCTGTGCAGAAACTAATGACTGAACAGTGTGTGTGCCTTTCAAAAATATATTTGTTCTGTCAAACCTATTGATTTTCTTTTTTCCCTACATTTACATTTTTTTGTCACACCTTATTTTTGACATACTCTGTCCTTTGTTGTCATAGTTGTTTCTGCATGATCCAAAGAAACATGTTTTCCCATTGTTGTGCTGTTCCCCCTACGTCCCACTGATGCCATAATATGACAGAGTCATTAACAACAAAGATATGAATGAAATACTAACTGAGTGGTATGCAGCACATGCACCACATATACGACTAATTTTCTATCATTCAGGCAGCAGATTGGCTTAGACTTTGACTGTGGACATATTTTCCTTCTTTTTTTAAAGCAATGATTGTATAGCCTCTCAATAGCTCCCAGAATTAAGCAAGAAATACTAGCAGCCCATAGTTGCAGCTGAATAGTTCATATGTGATGAACTTTTAAAAGTAGACGTTTAAAGAAAATAGATTGTACGTTTTTAGCCAATTTTAATAAATTACATATACATTAAAGACACATTAGAATGCATAAGTGGGACCACAATACAACAGATCAGGCAGCAGTAGTGTAAAAAAAGAGACTTGGAAGAGCTGCTCCTTTTATCCTCAGGTGAAGTGATGGGCTGCAAGCTCCAGATTCCATTGGCCAATGGTGCTAGAGACGGGAGAATTAGCTAAAGTTGAGGACCACAGAGCCTGAGGAGCAACACAGCACAATCAGTTACAGGTTCATGTTTAATAATAGATAAATTCAAATACAACAAACAAAAGCTGACTGACAGACATAGACTGTAAAAATAACAGATGACTTGCTGTAGCTTAGGATATAAACCTGCCCCTCAATGTTAGCAAATAGACCAAACTAAAAAAAAACCCAACAACCTCAAAGTACATGCCGAATAAATTAGCCGAAGTAGATGTCTGAATATTTATTTCTAGTTAGCATGTTGTATGGTTGTCATCTAAATGATAATATGATATCCAAATAGGTTGTTGATTGTGGTAGTTAACTAATATGAGGACAAAGTTAAAAAAAAAAGAAAAAGAAAAAAAAACATTCAGGCACAGCATGGGCAAATAATAGTTGAAAAAGAGAGATCACGATAAGAAGCACAAGAGCGAGAGAGGGAGGATACTTGGAGTCCTGTCATCCAGGCAAATTGAGATGAATTGTCTCAACATAGAAGAGCAAAGGCTCAGTAACATTTCAAAGGAATAGTGGTGTCACGCAGACTGCAAAGTCCCAAACACCACACCTTAGATCTTCTCTCCTCTGTTTCTTTCCATCATCCCTCCTGTCTTCCCTCACTACCTCTTTCAATGATTTTAACTCTAGCTCTCTTTAATCACCTTCTCCCTTTCCCTGTCATCCATGTTTCTCTCTGATTGGCGCTTTACTAAGATGCTTCATTAGTCACATGCTTTCATCTGTGGGAACAAGATGACCAAGGGCAAAGGAGAAGAACCTCTAAGTCCTAACTTACATGTGTGTCTAAGTCTTATATCCAAAATACACACCAATTAAACTGACAGACAAGGACTCCATCTTTCCCTCACATGCAGAAACCTGCAGGATCTCACACACCCATCCTTCAACAGTGAGGTGTTATACATTTATGTGTCACACTGAACAGCTTCCAGTCTAAGTATAGGCACATAATAAAGATCCCAGGAGCTCACATGCCAAATGAGGCAGCATCAGATGGCAACTTGGCTGAGAGGAATTATTGTGAAGCCCCAAGATCCACTCTGAGAATGACTCATCATGGGATGCATTATGGGGCCGAGACAGCTGTGTTGCTACACCTTACTCTGTTATAAATCACCAGTGTTTGAAGTTGATGTCATGATTGATTACTTTAAATTGCAGTAATTTACTTTGATCCATCCCCGTACCCGACATGTTGTCAAATTCTCTACTTTCACCTCAAACACAGATGGATAATTTTGTTAAATATAAACCATAAGGTGTATCATGCCAGTCCTCTTTTTAACATGCTGCTGCAAAACATATCCTTAAGATCCTTTAAAAAAAAAAGAAAGAAAAAGACTTGACAAGGCTGCTATCATTCTGTATTCTTACTAATGACCCCAACCAACGACATGTTAAGCATCAGTCAAGATTCAACATGTTTTATTGACAGTCTAGGATGGTCCTTTATAAATACAAAACAATATTGAAAAATTCAGAAATACAAAGTTTGTAAGGAAACGTTAGCAATATTTATACTCCCTTTGCGAAAAAATGGATCCATCCATTTCAAACGAAGCAAACATCAATGCCCATATACTGCAATGGATGTTAAAGTGGCTGTACACAGAATCACAGCCTATTGATTGCCTTCACACGGCTCTCAATATTGTAGTGTCACCATTACCCCAGTGACAATTTCAACATTCTGCTTACTTGGATTGTTCAGTGTTTATGGTCCCAATCATAGTTTAGCATGCTACAATGCTAACTTACAAATGAGCCTGATGATGAGACTGATGGGAATGTCATTAGTTGTGCAATTATTTGTCATGATTGGTAAAGTCATAAAACCCATCTTTTTTTTTGTTTGTATGTCTACTACTTTGTGATCTTTGGTGACACGGATAGTTTTTTGGTGTCTATCCTCAAAATAAGGCTTTGGTTGGACTGGCCAGCCAATCAACATGCAGTAGCTAGAGTCATTCTTCTTCTTCTTCTTCTTAGTCATGGAATAGTTTAATTAAAGTATTACAGTTTGCAAAGTCAGATTTGTCAGCCAACCTCCTTAAAAGTTTTAGAGAGTACAATGTGTTGAAGATAAAACACATGTTCTGTATTGTGGTGCCTCTTCAGTGATGGATTTTTTTCAAGCATGTGAAGTGCACAATTGCGAAACATTTTTTTCCTTTTTTTGCTGTCAGCCTGTGCTGTATCTCCTGAAATTATCTTGACAAAACATCCAGTATCCACAGCAGTAAGATACACTAAAAGCAACAAAATGGGCCTTGAGAGGCAAAGTGCATCAGTAGTAGCTGGTAAAGCACCGCTGATGGGATTTCTTTCTTTATTGTGACACACACACAAAAAAACATCGCTCTCTGTGCTTTTTGGAAGTGGATTTGAATCAGTGATGTTCAAAATTTGCCTTTTTCTTTCCATTCCTTCACACCTTAATTACAACAATGGAGTGCAGTGCAACAATATGTTAATATGTGCAATATATCCGCCCATTCATCACCCCACCCTCAGTGTGCATTCATGTCAGTGTGTATGGACTTGCATGCTCATTCAAGGGTAAAAATCACAGTGTCTGTGTGAGCGTGTGACTAAGAGCGAGAGATGAGACATGAGGCCTACAATATGATCACTGCCCTTGTCATCAAACATTGAGTTGTATAACATGAAATATTGAGAAAGAAAGTGCATTTTGCTGCTGTTGCATAAAAACCTTGTAATTCCAGTGTGAAGTAACATTTTGGATTGTCCTATAATTGCTGAGAGAGTTGAAGTTTCTGTAAACAGTCGGTAAGAGCGATGCTGTTGGACGTATGATAATGTCAACAATGATTTCTCGCTTTCCGCTCCATCTGTGCTTCTTGAACATCTGCTGGAGAAAGGTGAACTCTGAATTATACTGAAACAGGAAATGCAACCTTGAATATACACATGACATGGGCTTTAATAGAAGTTCATATCTGCAGGATAGAATTGTAATACATGAAAGCACCAGCGCTGGTACGAGGCTTTAAAAAGAGCTCTGACATCTTTAACTACACTAAGTATAAAAACTGGAAACGAGAGAGTCCACCTATGTCACTGGCACAAGATTAACGAACAGCCTGGAATTACGAACAAACACAGATTCAATTGGGCTACCCTAATTACAAACCACTACTTGTAACTTAATGAGTGGGCCTGTTTTACATTACAGATAAGGCACATGCACTGTAAAGTAGCAGTCAAAAACTTGAGAATTTTTAAAGTTAACCCTTTTGTTGTCCTTGGGGCCAGACAACACAAGTGCTAAGTCAAAAACGGGGTATATTTAAATGTAAACAAGGTCTATTGAACCTCAATTCCAAAATGAAAGGAAAAATTGTGGTAATGGGTTGGACTGAAGTAAGACTAAATGTTTTACACAGAACTGATTGACAATTATTACTATGTGCTTTAAATAACAATCAAACCAGACAGGGTCATTTTTTACCCCAGAGGACAAAAGTGTCACTATAATCTCTATGTGTTTCTCTGGCATTAATTGTAAATTGTAAGGTATTAGCTGTAGATAAATGTACGGTGGCTGAGACCCGCCATTGCTGCAAATAAAAGAAACTTAAAAAAAGAAAAAAGAAAAGTTTGCACAATGATATATCGTTACAAAAATTAGGCAACCAATTACTTCCACCAGCTCCCATCACACATCAAGATCTCAAATCTTTAATTAAAATGTAGTGGATTTCTATGTCTATTAACTTAAACCGTTTCCAATACTTATATTATCTAATAAAATTATGATATATTATATATATCACGGGCCACACATTGGTATAGTGGTTAGCACTTTTGCCTCACAGTCAAGACTCTTCTGTGTGGAGTTTGCATGTTCTCCCTGTGTGTGCATGGGTTCTCTCCAGGTACTCCGGCTTCCTCCCACAGTCCAAAAACATGCAGCTTAGGTTTAATTGGTGATTCTAAATTGCTCATAGGAGTGAGTTAGAGAGTGAATGGTTGTCTGTCTATATGTGTCAGCCCTGTGATAGACTGGGGTCCTGTCCACAGGGTGTACACAGTTACAGTTTTCTGTGACCTTCATAGAACCAGAAAATTGCTGTATGTCAACTACCGCCAGTTGCAACCAATCCCAGTGCCCTCTAAACTCAGCAAGTCACACTAAAACAAACTAGATTATTAAAAAGCACCAGAGGTATGGGGAAAATATGTATGTTTCATTTGGTTTAAACTGTCCCTTTAAAACAGGAAGATGTAGATGACCTGGGAGGAAACCCTATCACTGACTTACACCATTTGCATTTTATAGTTCTCTCCTCTCCTCCTCTGGGGAATCGTTAACACGTTAACGCAGCATTTTCTGCAGCCTTAGACCAATTAGGCTTGATTGATATGGCTTAGATTACCATTCTAACTGTCGAGGTGGGTTAATGAGAGGTAGGAGCCCACCCTCTCTAACCCCATGCTGTCTGCGGAGCCTCGGGCAAAATAGCAGTATGTAATGGATGATGGCATCTGCCTTTGTAATGGCAGCAATGAGAAGTGTGTGTGCGTGTCTGTGTGTGTAAGAGAGAGAAAGAAAACAAGATATTGCATACACGCTATCATCTGAATTTCTGGCGTTGCAGCAGCACTAAGTGACACAACACGCAATTGCTTTTTAGGTGGCTCTTTAAAAATAGAAACCAGGCCTGGGATTTACCAAGAATCCAGCTGTCGCAGAATCCCAAAGCTTGTCAATTCAAAAGTCACGTGAAGTAAATAAGCAGCTAAAGACACTGTGTGCAGTTCTGTTGCTTTTTTTTTTTATTATCCACCATGACACCGGGGTCGCGGGGGGCTGGAGCTGATCCCAGCTGACATTTTATATATATATAGAGGCATTCTTGAAGGTCTAGTGGTGGCTGACAGGTTGTTTGGAGGTAGTTCAGACTCCAGTGGCTACATCAGTTTCTGGTCTAGTGGGACATTGTCATCTGAAAAGTTAAGAAGGAACAGGCAAAAATAAGATAGTTGGAGTTGGAGCATGGAGGAATCAGGGATAGGGCAGCCCACAGGGTCTAGGAAGAATTTCACTGCCATGAGCTTGGCATTGGACTGCTTCCTCTGTGGGCGCCTTTGCACCGTTTTTAACCCTTTTCTGATGTGACATGTGGAAAGGTTGCAATCAAGAAGTAGACAGTCTTTCCTGGGATGTTTTTTTTTATGTTTTTCCCATCCCTGTGGCAAGGATTTGAAAAGGCAGTCTACTACCGTCATATGTGGGTTCATAAAAGATCTGTCTGAGAAGCAAGTTAAATTGTTTTTCATTCTTTTGCCATCATTTTTAAGAGAGGAGTGTAAGCTTCAGACCCAACGCTGAAATCCTTGTTTGAGTTGGTCTGTAAAGAAGGTGAGCTCAAGAGTGTTCTTTTTGGCTATTTATTTTAAAGATGGGTTGCTGTTAAAGCGATTGGCTCATGTATTCAACTGTGTGCAAGTAGACTTTATTTTGTACAGGTTAAAGTTGCAGCTCATCTAGACTCCCTTGTACCTGATTCCAGTGGTTGGAAACTGCTTTAATAGCTACTAATTGATTGTGTGGGGTGAGTAAGTAGAAGACTAAGGTTCTAAACATTAGATGTTATGTCCATACCTCCCTGACTCTCAAGGGACCCTTGAACATTTCCATTAGACATTGAAATCTATGCTGCGTTCCTGTTCCTGTGCTGAACTGACAGTGTTGAGTTGACATGTGTTTTTGTCACTACAAGTGACATTACAAATCATTTCATCCATTGTTGATATTGAAGTATTTATTGTAGCTTTAATGTGTTCCATTACATCAAGTAATTTTTTATATAAAGTGTATGAAAGCTATCAAAAGCATTACCTACCAAAGGTCCATCAGCACTACTTGACCAGTTGAAAATGGCATTTTTCAAACACAGGGGCTACAGCCCTGGATGTTTTATGAATAGTGAGCATGAGCAAGAGATAATAGCGGCAGAGAAATAAAGAGAGAGGGCGCGCCACTCTACACAGAGGTCAGGTTGGCATCTGGTTGTAGCTGGCTCGATTCACCAAGACTGGGCCACACAGTGGTGCTGTGGTGAGCACTGTCACCTCACAGCAAGAGGGTTCTCCCAGTGTCAGCGTGGGCTCTCTCTGGGTCCTCCGGCTTCCTCCCACGGTCCAGAGATGTGCAGGTTTCATCTGCATCTTTATTCAACACTCTTTAACTTCAGAAAAAAGTTTAGGCACTCATGTAGTAATCAGTGACTTCAGAGTGGGACTGCATGAGAAGAGTGTAGCAGCCCTTTCTGGGACTGACCCGCCAAAAGAACAGCTTGTATTAGTGGTGAGGAAAATGCCAGCTCTCCACAACCCCAACGTCAAGATGCACCTCATTCATTTTGAAGATTACTTTTATAGCATTTCGGCCTCACCTGACAGCAACGACAAGAGCATGACAGGACACACGAGAATAAGGAGGAGCACACGGATGAAGTGTGACAAACGCCGAGGGCTGATGCGATTCTGCAGTTCTCTGCTCTTTTCACGATGACTGGAAAAGAGTGATGGAGGCAGGACAGGAGAGAGAAACTCAGAGATGAAACTGAAGGAACATAGCTGATAAATGTCTCCATGGGCAGATGTATGTCTTTACAGGTTGATGGATGGACTGAAATGTCCATCTTAACGTCTCATTAATGTTACTGTAAGTTGAGCAGCAGTGAATGCACCATGGTAGATTTTTTTATTTGAACAAAGTAAAATGTGTCTTCCCTGCTAAATATCACATGTCTCTCTTCCTCTCTGCATGACTGACCCATAAGCAGCCACAGCGGTTGAAAGGCACCGTTTGTCATGATTACCTCCTTTTCAAGTCACTCAGTGCCATGCTTGACTTGGCATCAGAATGTTAAGTGCCCCTCAAGCAAACACACACACACACACATGCTACACACACGCTCAAAATACACGTACACATGGTCATTGAGGCATGGACAGCCACAGTATTTCAGCAGGAGCTATTGGTGTAATGATATATGATGAATGTTGACAAGGTGTTAACGTTATAAATTACCACTATGACAAAGTGGTAACATGTCAGGTTGCTTTTGAAAAATCTGTTTGGTTTTATAGGAGAAGTGTGTTATCTATATGCTGCATGTTTCTCAGTATGTCGCTTTGGACAAAGACTCTGCCAAATGAAATGGTAACATTCTAACAGTATTATCTACTAATACTTGAGTCTATGGATACGGGTTGAAACATTTGTTTCTGTTGAAAACAGGTTTGGAAATACTTTTATTTGCTTTCAGGGTAAAAATTAGATGAGACCCGAGACCCGGGTTCAGATATTTAATGGATCCAGGGCCACCTTCCCCTGGCTTCCTCCTATTCTTGTTCGATAAATGCAAAGCCTCCTGCAAGATCTTTGGGAAAGCTACTGTATCTTTTTTGTCATTGTTCTCCAAATAATCGATGAGATGAGTCACAGCTGATGTCATAGACTGACTTAATCTACCACAGTGAAGTATTTTAAGGTGCTGGATGTTATCATTCAAATTTTTATTTTAAACTCCTGGAGGAATGCTGTGTGCGGGCCAGAGGTTGACATCCAAAAGTAATGAGCTTGAAAACTTTACCATGATCTGAATTTTAGAAAACCATTATAAACTCATGATGAGGATGAGTCAGGGATTTAGTTTGCTGAAAAACCCCTTAACACCCCTCATTCCACATAGTTTACCCTGCAAACATTTGATTTAGGCTATAGGAGACAAACACACACACCACACACAAACTCGTACAGGAAAAGAAGCAGACAGAGATTTTTAAAAAAAAAAGAAAGAAATCCTGAGAAAGTTCAGATCGTTCCTCTCATCTTTGCTGTACTTGCAGCTCCTTTGTGTGACTTATTTTTATCACAGTAAGATAAGCCCAGAACTTTGAGTCAAACAGGAGGAGTGGCTGCGTCTCTGGGAGGACAGTAAGATTTGGACTTCTGAAGACACACACTGGTGGTGAAACACAAGCAGTTTTGGATCTATCCCTAAAATGACTGATATGACCCAGATTGAGTCAGATATTTTTAACCTCATTCACTGACATCGCCACATTATAGCCCAGATACAAGTGGGGCTAGGCAGAGAGCAGGCCATAGGAATATCAGTAATTGCATGGGTATTGAAAAATAACCTATTTCATCATCATCATCATTTAACAATGAGTTTACATGCTTCTAAGTTTCTAAAAAAATCCCTGGTCCCCTATCCACAATCCTTACTAAAAGAGATGCTAAGGAGTTTATGTAAAAAAAAATGCTTGTCAGCTTCTATGATACCACTTGTGTGTTTGTTAAGGAGCAGGGGATGAGATGTGGTTAGTCTAATTTGGCACAAAGACTAACCTGACCTTATGTTTGCTGGTCCATCTGCTTCAATCACACCAAGGTCTGTTTGTTCTGCTATGTGAATAAGCACCAGAGCCAACCAACTGAAGCACCACAGTGTTTCTATGTGTGTGTGTGTATGTTGGTTAGCATGCATGGTCTCCTGCTGGATCAAGGCCTAAAGGAATCAGAACATTTGGTGAAGAGCTGTGACACCATGTGCCTTATATAGGCATGCAAGTGAGAGGCACAGTATTACAAATGGTGTGTTTTCACATGAGCATTTGTGTTTTTTGCTGCTTGTGCATGTACTTGAGGGAAAGGGAAAGGTGGAGAATGTAATGCTTGGCATCAGACAGGGTAGTCTGCACAGTGACATGATGTCATCGGGGACAAAGCACAGGGGGTCAGATACACACCCATTGTGAAAGCATTTCCATGATATTAATCCCTGGTTTTCAGAAAGATAACATCATCATCATCACTGATTGTTAAAATATATATTTTTATGTGTGCCCTAAACGAATACAAAGCCAAGCTCAATCACTTTGAAATCTTATACAGACATACTGCAGAAAAATACAATAATAAATATAGATTGCTTCATTGCTGTAAAATGTCAGTGTTCCTGATTAAACCACAAAGCAACACATAATAATCAATGCAGTGATGCAGAAAAGTTGCTCATCAGTGTCAAGTACAAACAATGAAACGAAGAAGGTGTCTGTCCTTATTGAATAATTGCTGAACACAGTATAAAAACAATTATTAAAGTTTATTTATATATTCATTTATTTGTTGAAGTCTCCATTGGAAGGCTGTAGAGGATGTCAGCCTAAAGGACATCAGGATATGCCGTCATAAACGGACAGGACCGTTAGACAGGCGCCAGCATAATGTCACTGAGGTTATGAACTGTCCTCCCCTCACAGATGGTCGAGTCTCTCTGTATGAGTCCACCAAGCAAGGCCACCTAAAGGCCATCTTCCAGACCACCTCCCTATCCAGCTAACTTAGCAGTTTTCCCTCTTCTCTGCATCATGTGTTTCCTGAACATTTCTGTAAGTAAACTCAAATCTCCCCCTACATGAAAAGTCAATGTCATACTAATATCATCCTTCCATCTAAGTATGTCATTCATCTCCTTGTAAGAGCACTGGTCATCTCTCACACTGACCACCGTATTGCCCTCCAGAAAGCTTTTACATACATAGTAAAACCTTTGCAATTGATCAGCACCAACAAACCTTGAATTCTGCAAATGAACTGTGACTCACACTGCTCCCTCAATAGCTCTCTTGATTTTTTGTCATAAACCAAAACAATTCTTGTTTTTCATGACAAATGCTGCAATCCAGTTATCATGAATGAATTGACTAGCCTAGAAGATTAGTTCAATTTTCTGTCCGCGAGTTGGTGATCCGAGTCAATAAAAAGATTCGATATTTCCAACACTAGTCAGCAGGCAGCAGCAGACATGAGTTGGCGGCTCTGCAGAACACACAATGCGGTCGACCGAACTCGTCCATAAATAGTTAAAAATGCCAGTGAGAATAAATGTTATAAGTAAATGTGATGATTGAATGTATGATGGATTCATTCATCCACCATATTTATGTTTTCTGTGTATTTTTTGTAACATTGTTTTTTGCTCCTAGAAAAGAGATGACAGTCAGTACCAGGCTTTTTGTGGCAGGCTTTTGATCGCATCTCATTGAATTTGAGTGTGTTTGTGATAACCTGTGAACTAGATTGGGTTAATAAATAAAAGCATAATGTTTTTTCAAGTCATTTCACTCATGTTTTTTCTTTATGCAATAGAAAAGGCAATTAAAATCAATGAATAGCGGCACTCAGATAACACAAGAGTAATAACAAACTGCTCTCTGTGGCTTCATTTTGTTCCATCCAGCCACTAATCTCTTCCTGCTTTTCTCTTTCTCTCAGTCTTCTTCTGTGCCCCCATCCAAATGAAGACGGCAGATAATTGGCCCGTGTTGACCGTGTTAATAACAGTGAAACATATCTCCCCCTCTCAATGCGTCTCACCCCCTTCTTCACAAATGTCACATTCCAGAAATGAGTTTTTAATGGGCTGCGCTGGCTTCTATGCAGTGGCAAACTAATGCGGCGACATTTTAACGCCCGTCACCTTTTCCGCCATTACTCATGGTGCAGGATTAGGCAGCGAGTGGCCTCTGACAGTGTGATGTAGTAGACATAAAGGAAGTGAAAGAGCTTTCTTAATTAGAATGGAGGAGGCGTCCTATCTATAAGCTCCCTGGAGTGTTAGGGGGCATGTGTGGTGATGTTGCAGTTGATTTGTTAGTGATTAAAGCATATCTAATCACTTGGCCCTTGTGTCTGATTTCAGATAACTCTATACCTCGTACAGTGTTACAGAGCAGTACAGTATCATTCTGATATGTAGATATGCTGTATATGAAACAGTGGACAACCTGTTACCTCCAATTGGGGCTCATCTAAAGGTAAACATCCATCGGTTCAAAGAAACAAGGTCACACAATGTTATTGAAGGAAGTCAAAATGCCACCATTACGGCAAATGCATCGTGCTTATAAACTCCACTTGTAATGTACATGTATTGTATGAATAGGATTTTGTTTTTTAATTGTTTTTGTCAAGAAATACTGTATGTTGAGGAGCTTGCATAGAGGAATAGACAAGCGAATGATGTCAAGGAAAACTATAATGTTCTCTGCTGGACAGAGGTGAGTTGTTGTGTTAATGTGGCGCAATGGGCGCAAAGATTTCCTATATCAGTCAGTTAGAGGGAGAGCTGTGCTGTATGTTCAGGTGGTGGAGAGGGTGGTCAAAGTCATATACACGGAATATGATTCTGTATTTGTGGCTCTTAATGTACTGTGCATACAGTCTAGATTTCAAATGATTGCAACATTTGTGGCATAATAAACACAGAATGCAATGAATACAAATCCTTTTCAACCTACATTAACTTGAGTAGAAAGACAAGAGCAGTTTTGGGGCAAAAAAAAAAGTCCTGTTTAGATGTTATAGTAGACAGTTACAAAAGTAACTAGATGCATTTAAATGCCGGAAGTGAAGTAGTTACGAGGGGTAGTGATTTAGTTATGTAATAACATGATGCATGGAAGAGTGATGAATCACATTATTTATGTTTTCAAACTTTGTCCTTTTCACAGCATGTTTTCAGCTCATTCATTTTTTTTCAATACATTTTTTTAAGTACTTTAAAAATGTCTTGTTTAGTGTTCAGTGTACTAAAAGACACTCCAAGGAGTCGGCTGTTCAGTTTTTCCGGTAAGCAACGCAGATTTTGATTTAGTGTTAAGATTTTATTATCTCCCAGTTTCAAAAAACAAAGATGGCGAACGATGTAATGCAAGATGGCGACAGCTGCAACGCCAAACTCCATGCTTCAAATGGGCTCTCCACAAACCAATGGGTGACGTCACAGTGATAACATCCGTTATTTATATACAGTCTATGGTAGGGACAGTGCACAAAATTGGATTTTGGCGTATGCTTTGCATGTAATTTGAAGGTCTGAAGTCGTGTTATTTCTACACAGATTAAAGAGAATGGGCTGCAGAAACAAAAACTTTTATGTGAATGAGGTATATGTGGATATGACAGTATATACTGCTGCATAGATTTGTATTCTAAAGTGATAATAGTATAAAACTGTTCCTATTTTGATCCTGGCATTTCTATCATACATTACTGTGGTAAGAGGGAATCATCAGTGCCTGCTGTGTGAAATTTGATTAACATGCTGCTTTAAAAATCAATTCAGCTTAAGTGCTATCCATTGACAAACAGTGTTGCTCTAATCAGTGTTGCAGTAAATATGGAACCAGTCTTATGAATCACTCCAGTGATTGAAGCTGCCTGGCTAACATGAGCGGGCTGCTGTGTACAGTAAACACCTCTCATCGTTGGTAAATAGCAGAGGAGCCATTTAATGCACACAGGATTTCCAGCCTGTTGGGTAAATGCTTGATGCTTCACCCTCGATACTCTTTTATTTCTTTTTCAGCATCCTCACTGAGGACTACCCCACCCAGGCTGCCGTTTGCCAAATGGGAAATTGTTGCAGGGTAGGGGGTTTCCATGGTGACCGGTCTCAACTTCTGATGTGTCAAGCTTAGGCTGCAAACACAGATGCAGCCCCACACACACAGATACACAAAGGTGTGACTGTACGGCACAGTGAGAGCAATGACAAACAGCATTGATTCTCTCCCTGCTGCCAAGATAAGGTTAAGAAATTGCTTCAATAGGCTGCTAACAATTACCACTCCATTAGAGCAGATAGCTGGTGTAGGGAACAACTTTACAGCAGACACACACACACACGGCTGGCTTCCTGCCATCCATATACTATCATGATAACTACTACTTCTGCTATCACACACGAGGTGGGTGCGGCAGAGAGTGATCATATTTATTTTTTGATTTTATATTCAGAATGTGCATATTTATTAATTAAAGCTGAATAATTAATAGCCTGTGAAAAGCAAGGGCATCCCTCACACACCCGAGAGCAAGAAGCTGAGCACAAAGTGAAAATGACATGTGTTTCCACTCTCTGCCTCATCAGCTTAAGGATACGGATGGTTTTCCATATCTTCTCCATCTTCTGTGATTTCAAACAGAATTCCCTCCTTTTCATTGGCAGAGGGATTATGTCATCGATAGAGACATTGGAGCTGAGAGGGCTTTGCAGGTGCAGCCCTGCATTTACTCTCAATGCTACTGCTGCCATCTTGTGATACTAAGTGAATATTACAGGCAAGAGGTTTCTTACATCATTTATTCATTATCCTTAACCGCTTAACCGAACTCGGACACGTCACCAGACTATCACAGGACAGACACATATAGAGACTGACAACCATTCACGCTCTCATTCACTCCACACTCCACTCCGTGGGGTGAAGTAAAAATATGTATTTTACTATCGTGTGATCATGAAGATGAGAATTACATTTTCTTTAACAACTAGAAGTTCAAACAACTGACAGAAGATGTATCTGAAATATTGCAGGATTGCATATTTCTTACAGTTGTAAGAAAAGTCTAT
>CAFUXE010000184.1:538341-561747 GCA_903364295.1 Serranus cabrilla | reverse complement strand
CATCTTCTGTGATTTCAAACAGAATTCCCTCCTTTTCATTGGCAGAGGGATTATGTCATCGATAGAGACATTGGAGCAGAGAGGGCTTTGCAGGTGCAGCCCTGCATTTACTCTCAATGCTACTGCTGCCATCTTGTGATACTAAGTGAATATTACAGGCAAGAGGTTTCTTACATCATTTATTCATTATCCTTAACTGCTTAACCGAACTTGGACATGTCACCAGACTATCACAGGACAGACACATATAGAGACAGACAACCATTCATGCTCTCATTCACTCCACACTCCACTCCGTGGGGTGAAGTAAAAATATGTATTTTACTATCGTGTGATCATGAAGATGAGAATGACATTTTCTTTAACAACTAGAAGTTCAAACAATTGACAGAAGATGTATCTGAAATATTGCAGGATTGCATATTTCTTACAGTTGTAAGAAAAGTCTATATTTGCATTTTAAAATTATGCTTAACGCTATTAACCTCATTAGTATTTTAAAGTTTGACTATTGGACAGAAAACAATGTCTGTTAATGTCTGGCATTTGATGGCAAAACAATGTCAAACAACATACATTATCATGACTGCATGTTTCTGTGGGATCAAGCATAATTTATGTGACAACCTAAAACAAAGCAGTAAGAAATGATAACATTTAGACTCTCATCCTGAGCTTTACATCACAAAAATAAGGCAGGTAAATGAGTGAAGCAAAACAACATGTAACTAAGACTCGGCCGTCTTCTCACTAAAATTAAAGGAGGAGCCAGTGTTTTACTAAAGCTGTAAAGCTGCCTTCCTTATATTTATGACTTTATTTTCATGATATCTGAGGATCATTGTCCATGCTTTGTTTAATTTGTTTTTTTGGTTGTTTGGGATTTAGTCCTTTAAGGCAACATGATTCCTCATGCACTGCAAGTTAAACTGCACACAGCACTTGGATGTGACTCCACCTGGTGCACTGATTGCCTCAACTGATTTCAGGTGTGGGCCAACACCATGCAGCAGAAGTGGTGACAGTCTACTCGCTGGAGGGTCACACAGCAGCAGCAGCAGACACAAGCTGCTTGTCCTAGTGGTAACAGCAGTCTGAACACACAGGCTTGGAAATGACAAGCAGGTAATGATTTTGGTCAATGGTATATGGATGCTATGTGTCTTATATAATGAACTTCTTGTTTTTTTCATACTGAGTTGTTAATAAAGACAAGGTGTTGTTTGATCCAAGTTTACTCACAAATTGACATACATTTGAACAAAGGCCCTTTAATTCCTTATGTTATTTACTTTAAAAGATTTTCTCAGTACAATTATTACTCTTATGTAATTCTTTCGATGTATTTGTTCTTTGATATATTCTGATTCTACTGCAGCACTGCTGATGCCAGAGTCAACTGTGCCAAAGTGTTACGGTTCATTCAGAGCCTGACTCGTAAGAAGCCTCTGGAGCCAGTTGGCGAGGAGTCCAATTTCTGCCGATGCCTGACCACCGTGGACCTGGTGAGTCTGGGTGTTGGCAGCACACTTGGAGCTGGTGTCTACGTGCTGTCAGGACAGGTGGCCAAGGAAGTGGCCGGCCCCAGCATCATTATCTCCTTTCTGGTCGCAGCGGTGGCTTCTATCTTTGCTGGGTTGTGTTACGCGGAGTTTGGTGCCCGGGTCCCAAAAACAGGCTCTGCTTACCTTTATAGCTATGTGACTGTCGGAGAGGTGTGGGCTTTTGTGACTGGATGGAACCTGCTGCAGTCTTATGTCATTGGTAAGTCAAACATGAAGTAAATGTGCATGTGCGAGTTGAGTCTGTGTTGAGTACCAAGATTGCCTCAAGTTCTCCATCTAACATGTTGGCATGTTGCACAGTATGTAACATAATCACTTTACAGTAACTATCAGGATGTGGTGGTGAAAAGTACAACAGAAGATGTGAAAAAGTAGTTGGGTCAGAGATACAATAAAGGGAATACTGTAGTGAGTGTCCATGACAACACATTTGTTGTCTTCAATCAAGTAAATTGTTTCTCACTTCAGCTGGCAATGACTAGAGACCCAAGACTTTATGTTGCTTTATGAACTCAAGTTTAAAGTAACTGCCTTTATGTTTAAAAATAGTTTAATGAAAATGTTTGAACATTCTATTTCTAGGAAATATGTTAAGAAATATTTTCTGCTGTTGGTATTTTAGTATTAATATGGATTGCTTTAACAGGAATTCTTATTTTGAAGAGCAGAAAGTAATCTGAGAGCTTGTCGCTCTAAACAATTATGATATAAACGCAAGACTTCAGACACAAGGCTCCGTCCTGTCTACTTTTCCATACTGTTCGTTGTGAAACTGCAGCATATTGGACAGAAAAATGTTCCGTTTGAATGCTGCCCATTTTGGTCATTATTTGAAGCTTCCACTATAGAACAGCTGCTGGCCACTGTTGTCTTCAGACTATTGCTTGATTGAAGCACAACACCTGGCCAGCAAAAACTTCCTCCTTTTAATTGTTTCTCATACTGAGACCAGGAACATGTATAACAGCATGGCAAGAGGAAAAGTTTTTTTTTTCTTTAGTTCACTACATAACTCTGTAGTTATGGCAACTGCTACAAATTAGCTTTGATCTGCCTTTATCTGTTGTTGCTGCATTGTTTTATACGTTGTGGATATGTGAAAGTGGGACTTCTACTCCTTGTGTTGGATTTATGGTTTACTTGTATTTAGTGACCCCTCCCCTCGCCCTTATTGTTGTTCTCTGAATGTCTGTTATCCTGAACAGGTAAGATGTGCAGCACAACTCGCCATGACAATGTACCCCAGTAAGACCAGTAACCAAAAAAACTCAGGGCTATGTCTAAAACAACCTTGCTACTACACTACAGGCCTGATATTAGCAGATAAACCAAAATAGACCAGCTATAAGGAAAGTGATTATCGTCACCTTCCTAAAGCAATGACCTATGTCATTTTCTGAAATTGTTTTTTCTGCATAAATATCATATATTCAATATTGGATCATTTTTTTGTTTTCTGGAAAAAAAGAATGTGAGCCATTATTTTAAGAGGGTATCAATATTGTAGCTTACATTTGTCAGAAGTGTAAATGAAAGGTGTTTCATGGTGTTTGCAATATCAACTCTCTACTGTCCCCTAGTGGCCAAACAATTAATGAATGCATGTTTAAGAAGTTTGTATGATCAGTTATAAGTTGTCATGTCAGAGTTATTGTAATTCTGAGATCCCGACTATATAAATGCCATTTGTCAACTTTCATAAAACTGTGGTAAAGTTCTAATTAGCACTTTACATGAGAGTGCCACTAAATCTAAACTTCATCATGCTTTTTGTTCTTCTCAGGAACCTCTAGTGTAGCGAAAGCCTGGACTGCGAATTTTGACGATCTGATTGACAACATTATTGCTGTAACTCTGACAGAACATACACCGATGGACTCCCCTGGCTTGGCTCTATACCCAGACTTCTTTGCTGCTGGACTGATAATGCTGCTCAGTGGTAATTTAATGTGAAAGTAAAGGATAGAAGGTGCAGCATATTCTGCAAGCTGAAATTCAGCTTTAAAGCCTTTTTTTTTTTTCTTATTTCAGGGATTCTTGCATATGGTGTGAAGGAGTCAGCGATCCTGAACACAGTTTTTACTGCATTGAACATGGCTGTATTGGTTTTTATCATCATCACTGGTTTTATAAAAGGAGACCTCAACAACTGGCACATCAGCCAGGAGACTATACTGAATTCAACTCAACACACACAGTAAGACTTCTCCTTTTACACTTATCATTCTTTGAAATTCTAATTATTTATATTATTTTATGTAATTCAGCTCAACAAAATAACTCAATGCATCAACTTATGGTGGAAATGTCTCAATTTCCTCTGTCACATTCAAGCTATAAAATGCTAATGGAATAATGCAGTATGGACATTCTGTATTCTTTTTTAAAAATATATTTCTGTAAAAAGCCTCACGTTAAGTATCGAAAGACAAGTTAACTTTTTTTTTTTTTTTTTTAAATGTCATGCTTTGGGGCACAAACGTTGTCCAGCAGTGTGTCAGCCAGCTAAGAGGATGTGAATTTTCAAATCAGAAAAAAAAGTTGTGATGTAACAAGCGTGACCAGTTACTGTATGTTCTCAGTGTTTGAAAAAATTTTTTAGCTGCTGCCTTGTAAATGGGGAACATGTACATTTACATAATGATAATACAAAAACTTTTTCCCCCCAGGAACCTTACATCAGCACAAAATGAAACCGTTGACTTTGGTGTTGGGGGCTTCTTCCCGTATGGCTTTAATGGTGCATTGGCAGGGGCAGCTACCTGTTTCTATGGCTTTGTTGGATTTGACTGCATTGCAACAACAGGTACTGTTGAGTACATGCATACGCCAACATTCGTACCAAATATTTCATAACTGCAGTATTGCCCTTGATTAGTTGCAAGCGTTGAGCTAATAGCCATGCTCTTTCAGGGGAGGAGGTGAAGAACCCAAAGAAAGCCATACCTCTTGGGATCGTCATATCCCTGTTCATCTGCTTCTTGGCCTACTTTGGTGTGTCAGCTACTCTGACTCTTATAATGCCCTACTATCTGCTTGACAGCCACAGCCCTCTACCTGTGGCCTTCGAATACATCAGCTGGGAGCCTGCCAAGTATGTTGTGGCAGTAGGATCCCTCTGCGCTCTCTCAACAAGGTACTGCTCTTTAGTCCTATACATTCAGGAGACGTTCAGGACAGGGTGAAGTTTACCGCTCAGCCAGTCGTGTTAGTTGTTGTGGGAGAAGATCTGTGTAGTTGTAGTGGAGTTTATGACAAGTTATGTAAATGTCTGAGATTCAGTTGCAAGTGTAAGGTATTTATATATTTTTTTTCTTGGCAATTAAGCTAAAAGAACTGCTTGCATGTCACAATGTGAAAAGTACTCAAGTATAACCTTTTTCATCATTATTTAGCTGCTCAACGATTAGATGATTATAACTAGAAAAGCACTCAGCGCAGACCTCTGCCAAGGCAATAGGATCAGTTATGCAATTATATACGGATTAGGGGTGTCCCTAACGATTATTTTTTAATCTATCGATTAATATAACAACAAATTAACCTTGGTTTAAATTTTAAAAACTAAAATCATATTAATCATCTTTTGAAACAATGACTATGACTAACAACTGTTTTAACTGGTAAACTATGTTTTACATCCAATATAAAGTCTATGGCCAGTGCATTATCTGGTCCTGAAACAGATGCATAAAGTATATAGGAAATATAGATTCATGGCCTATTAAAATTAGTGTAACTTCTGTGTCACTGCTGTTATATTAATGATGCCTACACTGATGAAATAATTCACAGTATGTAATATCAACACTTGGAGAACTGGAGAATCAGTATTTCTACTTAAAAACTGGACTTGAAAAAAATCTGTCATGACCATTTTATTTTTTTATCACTTTATTTAAGTGTTGAGTGACAGGAAATAACTGAAAGGGCTTACAGACTGTACGGATCAAATGTGAAACGGCTGAATAAAACTTAGATGATGATGTGGTGTAGAATTATTTTTAACAGCAGCAGTGACACAGGGGAACGGACATTTAACATTACAAATTCAACTACTATTAACAGCAACACATTTCTGCTGTTTATAATCAGAATATACATTACGTTTGGGCAAGATAAAAAGTAAACGGGACTTGCGGTGCCGTCTTGCGGACTTTCATTATCATTCATGTAAGAGTGTATTTTAGGAGTACACTGACATTAAATATTACATCCACTAGATGGCGGCACAGTTAGTGAAGGCAGTATGGTCACTGACCAAAAATATACATTTGCCATATAAATTCCAGATGGTGTTCCGGGTCACCAATCACCACCATAATCTAATCACCTCTTCCCTGTCCCAATACACACTTTATTCGAAAATCATCCAACTCTGTGCTGTCCTTTTTGAGTTATTTTGTACACAGACAGACAAATGCTTGGTAAAACATAAACTCCTCCCTGGCCCTTGGCAGAGGTAATAAATTAGTTAAACCTTTTGTATTGTCCTTCCAAAACCTCAGCCAAATGTATTCATACACATTACCACAAGTTTAACACTATTCTTTGGAATTTATTCATGTTCCCCAAAGGTAATGAGACTTAATGCACACTTTTTTTTTCACATATAGCAAATCAACTGGTGTTCTTCTGAAGTAGCGCTCTAGTAAATATGTCAAAGCTGTTCATTCCTTGACAGAAATGTAATTCATATGAAAGTATACGTCTAATCTGGTTGGTGTTTTTCCACAGCCTCCTAGGAGTAATGTTTCCAATGCCACGAGTGCTCTTTGCCATGGCGAGAGACGGACTGCTCTTCAAGCCTCTGTGTTACATAAGCTCCAGACAAAGTCCTGTCGTCGCCACACTGTCTTCAGGAGCTGTGGCCGGTAATCCAATTACTATACAATCCGGAGCTATATGTAGGGTCACAGCTTTTGATAACCCTCTGGCTTGAAATTAGATCTACACAGAAGATTTAGCTCAGTGCCGCTAGGAATCTTGTTCATACTTGACCATTCGGCACCTCATGGTTCCTCCAATGCCAATGTGCAGGGCCAATGCAGAGAGCAGGGCGCCCATAATGTGATGAGGCATCTTATCACAGAGACCTGAAATCTGTCATAACAATCTTTACCAAATATCTAGTATGTTGTTAGTAAGTGACTTAATGACTTAGTGTCTTTCCAGAGCTGAATGTCACATAATAATAATGTAATTTCACAGAAATAAGGCAACCAACATTAAAATGATGAAAGAACCACAAGAAGTTTTCCAATTCAAACTGGATTCTGAATTTGATGTGGCGCCAGGGAAAAGAAATGGAAAAACCTAATGGAGACCTGGGAAGATCTCTTTCTGTACTCATTCCCTCACTATAACCATATGGTAGAGGTCATGCACAGCTACTGGAGAAATATTTAATTTGTAGTTTTAACAACTATGCCATGTGACATAAAAAAAATAATCTAGAATGGAGCTGAGATTAGGTGTCTTTGCTTGGTATTCTGCCATACCTCTGCATGTGCTTATCTGCAGTTTTTAAAGACTTGTTTCTCCCAAGTGTCGGTTGTGTGAAGATAAACACGTTACTTACTGAACATGACTCATGGTCATTAAAAGAAATAATGTAAGCATTTACTAGGGTTCCTTTTTAATAATCCCACATACTTTGCTTTGGTCAGTAGCCTAATGTGTGTTTGCTTCCTTTCAGCTTTCATGGTCCTGTTATTTGACTTAAACGCATTGGTTGACTTGAGTTCAATTGGGATTATCTTTGCCTACTCTCTTGTTGCAGTGTGTGTTCTCATATTAAGGTATGTACACTTGGAGGAAATAGATGTGCATGTAATCTGCCACTACTTTTAATAATTAAGATTTTTTGACCTGCAGTGATGATTTATTCTATGACCTCTATCATTGCTTGTACTAACTGCTTTTTTTCCCTCCCAGATACAAGGAAGACACAGGTTTTGCCCATAGGCCTGAACCATTCTCCGTAATAGGGTTGTTTAGGCCTCCATCTCGACCCACCCACCGCACTTCTAAAAATGTCAACATAATCACCATTATAATTAGTAAGTAGTCTCTTATTGTTTTCTGCATTCACACTTGTTGCTATCTCTACTTCTAACCAGTGCCTCTTTACAGATTTCACAGACGTCCACAAAAACATTTTATCCATCTGAAATGTGGCTGCTGAACAAAATTCCAAATGTTAAGGTTTTCCTTGACGCTCTGATTCCTCTCCAGTATTCCTGGTGACCGCGTTATGCGTGCTGTTGTCCGAGGGTATGCATTCCCTCCTCAGACGAGAGTGGTGGAGTTTGCTGCTCGTCTCTGTCCTCACGCTGACAATATTCCTCGCTGTTTTTATCATCTGGAGGCAGCCACAGAGCACAGCCAAAGCTTCTTTCATGGTAAACTAGAGGGGTGTGATGGTGGTGGGCATGATTTTATGCATCCTGAGGATTTTCACCTTTCACAGTTCCATGGAGATGTCTTAATATGAGGGTACCCTCACTCCAGCCAATGTTGCTTCCTGTTAAAGGAAAAACCTTAAGTCTGTGTAGGATTTCTTCATGTTAAGCCCAGTGGCAGGTGAAACGGAAAGAAAGCAAATGAGCATGATTTCCAAATTGTCAAACTAATGCTTGAACATATGAACTATTCATGAGTTAATGTTTTTGTAGGTTCCCGGTCTACCTGTAATTCCAGTTTTAAGTGTCTTCATTAATACCTACCTGATGATTCAGCTCGGTGGAGAAACTTGGATCGCTTATGCTGTTTGGATGGCAGTTGGTAAGGACTTACTGGTTTCAAGTGCCCTGAATAACCAGCTTGGTGTGTAATTTTAAACTGAAACTAAAAAGCTTCACAACTCTTTTCACAGGCCTAATCATCTACTTTGGCTATGGGGTTCGTTATAGTGTCCAAAGACAAAGGCTCCGGGAGGCTCGCGCCCAACTCAACATTGTTAATGTATACAATGTTGCTGCTTAATGTTGTGTATTGAATTGTGTGGAGTGTTTCTGACCACTTACATGGAAAAAGTTAGCCATGAAATATGGTTCAACTCATCAAGGAATTACCTTGAAATCTTTTTTAGTGTGATGTCTTAGCTAGACTAACCATTTTCTTAAAAGCCTGTTTTAATGCTAACGAGTTGCTTTATCAAAAGTATAATGTCTCGTCAATGTAATATAAGTCTTGTCATATTATCCATAATGGCTCATCAGTCATTCAAGACTATGGAATCTTGGATATTGTTGTATGTATTTGACACTGAAAACTTTTTAAAAAAGAATGATCTATATTGTTGTAATTTAAATCAGTAATTAATGTTAATAAATTGTTAAAAAAAAAAAAAGTTGCATTTTGTTAATTTTTTTTTTATCTCTAGGAGGGAGCAGAAAAAGCTAAAAATGAACTATTGTGACAAACTGCTGTGACAGGCCTGATGTGAGGGCGCCTGGTGGTTGGATGTGTTAACTGCAATCGTTCAACAAAGGAATTTCAGTAGCCTTTTTACTTCACTCCACGGAGTGGGAGTGAAGTATTGTTTTGGGCGGCGGTGGCTCTGTCTGTCTGTGTGTCCGTGAGTCCGCTGCATATACATCTGGCCAACAGAGGGTGCTGTGGGATGAAGTCTGCCATCTCTAATTGCCTTGTCAGACATGTTTTGAATTTACAACTATTCCATTTCTTCTTTGGCATATGGCATGTGGTTAATAATGCTATTTATATGGGGGAATTCATGTAGTGTTTTATGTCTTTAATCCATTGATGATAACATTTCAGACATATTTATGGTGTGTTTTTCCAGAGTGATAAAACTATGGAAGATGTAGCTCCAATTTAGCTGAGGACAGGTCATTTTAGGAGTAGAAATACAAAGTGTGTGTGGGGGGGTTAGGATTAGAGAACCTTTAACACTAAAGTCTCATTAAACTCAGTGGTTTCGTAGCCTAAATCTTGCAGCCCTTTCTACAGTCGCAAAACCGTATGTGTATGCATAATAACCACAATTTATTGACTGAATTTGGTGCTTGTGGCACATCATTTTCACACATTACAAGCCACCAGAATGCAAAGAAGTCGTTGTCATTTCACATAGTTTTGTGAGATCTGTTTTGTCAGACAGCCCAATAGTTGAAAATACACACCATAGTCCCGGGACTTTTTATGTGACTCATTAAATGAATGGGGTGACCATGCAGTGGTTAAGTAATGGTTAGTTTTAGGCACCAAAATGTGGTTAGATTGGAGTGTTTTGTATATTTTCCTTCTAATTCTTGTAACTTGTGCTGTCTTAATAGAAGTTTTGCTAGAATAGAGCTAACTACTGCCAGGCATGGCTCTTAATGATGTACCCACCCTACTTAGAATTGTGTTTCCCCACTTTTCATTTCTCACCCACACGTTGCCTAATTCTCTTAATATTCAATTCTCCATCTAATCTTTTGTTTTATCTATCCATACTATCACCCTGCCCTCCCTCAATCACAGCTCTGATCGATGTTGTGATTGCCAGGCTTCAGTTGTTACAGGGTGACTATACAGAGAGGATAATTTATGTAGCCAATCTAGTGTTCATTTGTCAAGCATCACTCATCATTTGTGAAGCCTGCAGGACACGCTGCTGCCAGTCTCTGAGGGCCTGACATATGTTGTTTTGTTGTTTTGATTGCAATTAAAGGATGTGTCTGGGTATTAAAGAAGCAGTCAAACGTGACCACTGCAATATGGCCATACCTTAGTGCTACTGGAGAGGGAACAGAGGGAAGAGGGGGGTGGGATTTCCATGGCTGTGAGATGGTTCAGAGAAATTTTAAAGATTCAAGATTGTGATTATGATTGCATAAAGAACAAAATAGTATTGTAATGCTGTATTGTAACAGTGCAGTAACAAAATTTGGCTGGCAGCACTGTGAGGCTGTGCTCGGGCACAGTGGTGCTTTGATCTAAATGATAATGTTAGTTGTTCTGATTTTCTGTCATCAGAGGATGTCGTGGATTCATATCTGAATGAAAACGCGCTTTCTTAGTACCCACAAGTCTCTTTACTTACATGGCTTCTTTATGATAAGTTTAAGGCAAAAAACATTTTCTCATTCACTATCGCCTATTGTGAATGTATAGTGTGAATGTTTCTTTACACTTGTCATTAAACGGGCTGTAAACTTCACTTGAAAGCTCAGACAGCATGTGGATTCAATGAGTCAAATTTTATTCATGTGTGATTTTAGAAACCGGAGTACCCATTTCATTGCAGTAAGAGCATTTCTTGAAACTTGACCTAACTGTATACAATTACTTGCTGAGTCACCACTTTAACATAACCCTGGCATGCCATTAATCACAGTGTGAGCGTCGTAAACTGTTGCAAAAAGTGACTTTTGTCACTGTCATTTGTTGTAAAGTGATGCACTCAACTCACTGTTGTATGTTCATGCACAACACTGAGTGGTATATATGAATAAAAAAAAGATTTAAACAATATTGACAGAACAGGGAAAGTGAATATGTCAAGATATATACAGCATAAATATAAATACACTATAATCCTGCTTAGACGAACTGAGATGGTGTTACAAAATAAAGCCATTGCATGCATGCTGCATTTGTTGGTAGTTTGTACTAGGCAATTTCAGCCATAACCTTAATTTAGTGTCTAAATAAGCAAGCCAATCAGCATGCAGATCTGTTTAGCCACTTCAGGGAAGTGTAAGAGATAATTGATGCACTCATTCATTCACAAACACACAGTAACCCAAAGCATCATGTATGTCTTTCCCAGCAGTTGGTGTGTTGTCCTGCACGTTTTTTTTATCCTGCACTCCTCCTGTCAGTCTCTTTGGCTCACCTGAGCAGCTGCCACCACCAACACTGAAAATGAGTCCATCAGGGACACACAGACACACACACACTTGTGCAAACTCGCCTTATTAGCTGTTCCAGATTGGCCATCCTGAGGCCCAGATGCCTGTGACCTCCCCGTGCCCCCTAAATGCAGAGTTATTGTGATTAAAGCATGATTGGCAGCGCTGGTTATTAATTCTAATCTTGGGCACATATGCGGGGTGGTGGGCAGAGGGCAGGCAGCGGTGTGTGCCAGGCGGACGCCACACGGAGGCTAATTCACTCTGACACACTATCAGAGAACGGTCACACACACTCCACGTTCCCCCGGCACACAGACACCGCCTATAGCCTACACACACTTTCCCTCTAATGCACAGGAGAGGGGAGGCGAGAAGAGAAGGTTATCCTTTAACAAGACACACACACTGATTTCAAAGCACTCCAACACAAAAGTGGCATTTCCTGAAAACCATTAAGGCGCTTTGTACCTTCAAGTACATCATTTGAAAGTAGAAGCAGCGTGTGCGTTAAGCAAATCATTTCCATCTCAAGACTCGTATAAAGGTCCCACATTTACCACTACTTAGAGGCAGAAATTCAAGTGATGGGTTATTTTGAAAACATATTTCTTCCCTCAAGGTAAAAGCCTTCAAGCAAATGCTGTCTCATCCGTCTTAATAAGTCTCTTCTCGGGTTAAGATGTCTCCTCAGCGGCTGGAGTCATCATGAAATTACAGCAGCAATATTACAGAAGGGATGAACTGAGTCTCATCACTCATCAGTGTGAGTTGGCATTATAGAGCCTGATGAAAATAACAGCCAATTTAATTTGCGATGCTTGTAGTAATTTTGTTATTTGATATACACTGTACGCCATCTCAAAAAATGAAGTGTGTAAACAAAATTAAGTTAAACTTTCTGACCATGCTCGCCGAAAAGACCGAAATACCAAAAAAGCGCACATTTATGATAAATGCTCCTGTTTTCCAGCATTCCAAATGTCTAAGATCAAATGTTTTCCGTCAAACTCACCACATGAACATGCATGTAATGGATTCAGACTGAAATCTAAGCAGAGTGTTAGGTGGAGGAAAGCAGGAGGTACTCCTCTTTCTCCTGCAGAGGGCATTGCAATATCATGCAAGTGAAAGCTTTCTTGGGCTTTCTGCACAATTATGGTGTGATGTTAGGGAGGCTCAAAGGGAGTCAGGATTCACTTTACCAGCACATGTACACCATTTCAACACTCTGAAGGCTGGCTCATTAATTAACACTTAAAACACCATAATGACAAAACAAAAACAGAAGTTTTTATTTCTTTTGCTAATTTATTAAAACGGAAGAACTGAAATATCGGTATGAATTTTTGCCATTTACTTTTTTTTGTTGACAAATTCTTGACAGAATTTAGATGACGATCAAATATGAAATGACGGCATCGCAAAAATAATTTATACAGATGCTGCTTAGCATAATGCCATTCTACTTGTACAGTACTATAGTAACAAGTGCATGATTCAGTGATTATCTGACTCCCAAGTCCCTATATGTTACATCACCTAGATGTCTGTCATCTCTGTTATTTTCTGTCACTATTTGAATTTGATCCGCATCCGCATCTGGATGCTGATTTGCTGATTTCAACTTCAACTTTGGTAACACAGCCAAACACCAAGCAGGTGCAGCAACACAAGACATAGCAAGCCAGCTAATATTACTAACAAGTTCTAATTTGCAAAGCTCTCTAAAAGCAATTCTGAGGTTAACTCTTGTCCAACGGCCGCTTTCTCTGTCAATCTCTCCTTTTTTCTTCCATTACGTCCATGGAGGCTGCTGAACTGGGGTCTGATGTTTCATTTGATGCATATTGAGGGTGATATGTAAAAAATAATCAAACTATTGTGTTCCCATTACCAAGCAATTTAGTTGATGTATGCCCAACACTGTGCAGCACTTGTCTCACCAAATACTGGGGAAAACTTTTTGTCAATTTGTCACATTGGATTGGGACATCACTAACTACAATCATTCTGATTTTAAAAACAATACTACAAATTAAGATCCAGGTTTTATACTATAATACCTAAACAGAATTACCCCCCATTTAATTTGAAAGGTTTTCAAAGGCCTTGAAAAGTAGTTAATTTGAGGAGAACAGTGCAGGTAGGAACTAAGCGACAGAAGTTGTGAAGTGTGTGAGTGCAGAGATTCCATAGGAGAGGCTGCTGATCATAATTAATAGCAGGCAGTACATTATGGTGCATTATGGTGGCTGGTCATAAACCGTATGGAGGCGAAGACTGAGGTGAGAGTGCTTTAACAGGCTCCCAGCATCTGCACATCAACGTTTAATGACAGCAGAACAAGCCTCGGTGACAGCAGCCTTCTCTGCATTATTAAAGACACACACACGCACACACACACACACACACACACACACAGTTTCAAAAGTTATCATGTTTATCTCAATAATGATTCCCAGGGGCTTGCATTAGAATAAAAGATGAATTTTATTCTCAACATTTCTTACCATTATCCATTCCTTTTCCCCCCTTCTGTCTCCTCTCCATCTCCACTGCTCATCTTTTCTTCTCTCCTTTTTCTATTCTTCACCTCTCCTATCTCTCCTTCTTTCCTTACTTAAATGTTTTTTCGTTTCGCTAAAATAAACACCGTTCACTCTTCTTCTCCCCCACATCCTCTCTCCCTCCTCTCCCCAGAACATCTGGAGGTGTCATTTGAAACACCCATCCCTTCAGGACCTGACACACACACACACACACACACACACATACACAGACCAACATGGACACACATTACCTCTGTTGTCATTACTATAATGTTATTTTTATGCGAATTCTACATGAAAATAGGCGGGGGAGGACAGAAAAGACAGAGAGGAACACCAGGAAAAAAAACTCAAAGCCAAAGGGACACACAATGCCCAAGGAGCAGAGAGCAATCTTTCATTTATTCAATTAGCTAACGAGGCGAGGGAGCCAGACGCCGACAGAGGATTGATAGTGGGGAAAAACTTCTCTCAGCAGGCGACGCTTACTCAGGACTTTTACTCCTGTCTCTCTTTGCTGTTCTTTGTCTTCCTCTTTATTCAGGAGAAAAGTTCACCAGGGAAAAGAAAGGGAACTGAAGGGAGGAGACCTTGAGGATGACCTTGAGCAGCTGTTTTCTGTCTTGGAGGGGAAAAAATAGAACAAATGGAGGGTAGGATAGAAAGAAAAGCATGTTTTGCTTTTCTGATAAGCTGTATTTTTTGCCTCTGTTTTATTAAATTTGGGGAAATCTTCAGGAAACAGGACTGTAATCCATGACTCTATAGTTACCATAGCATTATTTGGTATTTATTTATTCACATCAGGTTATCACTTAATGAGCTAAAATTGCCATCACAATTACCTAAACTGACTGTAAACAAACATGAATGTCAATGAGTATTGAAACAGCCTCTGTGTCACTTACCCATCACTATCCTATTTTACAACAAGATCTCAAACCAAATTGTCAGTACCACCTATAGTAGCATAGGACCCATATGAGCATTTTGCAGCCTGTGTTACAGAGCAGAGCACAATATTCTAAAAATAGCACACATCTCATTATACAGACAGGTATGATTCATGGTTGTAAAAAGAAGTGCTGCAGTTTTATTTAATTTAGGCAACAAAACCATTAATATAGGTTTAGTGCAAAATTACACAAAAGACAGTTTAAAAAGTTTAAAAATTTTCATGGGTGAAAGTCCAACGTCTGTGGTGGCCCGCCATAATCTAATCTGCCGCATAATAGTCTAATTTTCCATTACATTTTCATAAGCTATTGAAAGTATTTTTAAACTATTCATAATTTAAAGTTATTTTGCGTTGTGTTGACGTTGCTTCAGCAGAGTGTCTGTCACCCTGTCAGTCAGTAGAGGCCCCGCCCACCTCTCCTCCTCCTCCGAGACATGCGTCCTCACATCAACAATAAAAGCTTTAAGTGAGTAAAACCAGAGCTTTCCATTAGCGCCGACCATTCACTCGCATGCAGCCTGCTACTGTAGTGGGCTATAAATTTTCGCTTCTCATAAAATAGTTTTGATTAACAAGTTGCATTTGTTTTTTTTTTTACAGTCGTTTTTTGTCATATCACCTATGTGTGTGATGTCCCAGCATTTGTCTGGACCTTTAACAGTTTCAAGTCAATGTGAATGGCTGCCACTGAAAACACATTCATCAGATAAGTGATTCCCTGTTACCTTCTCCAGGTCCATAGGATTCAAAATGTCACTGCACACAAACCCTAGAGGTCATGGCAGAGGCAACACTAAATACACAGGACAGCACACCAGCTA
The DNA here is from genome assembly GCA_903364295.1 of Serranus cabrilla. Classification (NCBI taxonomy): domain Eukaryota; kingdom Metazoa; phylum Chordata; class Actinopteri; order Perciformes; family Serranidae; genus Serranus; species Serranus cabrilla. The sequence goes on along the minus strand of CAFUXE010000184.1, from coordinate 545,985 downwards.
AGGTTTCACAAGTCTGTCACAAACTAATGTCAGACTAAGACTACATGATCAGATTAACCCAGAGGGAAAGAAGCATCAAAATGTGCTCACAAGCAGTGAGTTAATAATAGGTGAAAACAAATTAAAACAGGTTGATAGGAAACAAGATAATAAGAAAACAATAAGACAATAACACTGGAGCTGTCTTGCTGATAACTACATAGGGTGCAGGTTAATTGCTGGCGTGTAAATTAAGTGATTTTACTGCATCTAATAAAAATAAATGTTTGAATCTATTGTAGCTGGTGGTTGGTCTGTTCCTTTAATCATCCCTTCACACATAATAGGAAAATACGCCTGGATACTCCAGCCAGCAGCTTCATTAAAGGGGACCTATCATGAAAAACTCACTTGTGTTTTTGCACACATTTGGATATTGGGAGTACCTACCAACCTACAGACTGTGAAATAAGACAATCCAGTAAGTTATTTGTGCCTAAATAAAAAAAAAAGGGTTGTTGCCATTCAACCAACCATTCAGATTTCTTGAATCCAGTCTAAGCGAAGTAAGAGGCCTCCTGGCTGTAGCTACAGCATTAAAATATAGACATTAATGTTTTACTGATGTTGACTTTTACCAAAATCAATATGTATAATTCCCAAAATGTTGAACTCAGCCACTTCAACGTTAGCAGTGGAGATGAGTGAAGTTTTTTCCTTAATCTAGTTTTCACAATCAAGTGGAAAGACAAAGTGCTCACTGATAAAGCAGCCGACTGACTGTCTGAAGGTGGACTGGACGCCTTCCTGGCTGACGAATGTCAAAAGCAGCTTTTTTTAGCCACAATGCAGTGCTTTGGGGTTGAAGTGTTGACCCCTGGCCTGAGGTCATACCTTGACATTCAGCTTGACATTTCAGAAGGACTCTGCTTCCATCGTTAGTAAAGGTCAGCATTGCTGTCCTGTCAGCAGGAGGTCATGACCTCTGACCCTGGGGGGACACCAAGATGGTGATAAAAGCGAATTTGTGCTCCTCAACTGTTGATTTAGATAGGAAAGAATAGTTCTTCTAGGCATCTCAGTTGATCTAGACATGCAGCAACACACACACCCATGGTCCAAGTGACCTTGAGGGGTGTTAGATTTGGGTCAGGATCTGAAAGTCTCTTACAGCCCATCTGTGCTACTCTGGAAACAGGTCCAAGCAAATCCACTGGGGGAGAGGACACCTTTACTGGTGTGACTGAGGAGTCCAATAGGAAGGCCCTGTGACAATCACAAACATCAGAGAACAGGGTTTTTAAAGTAACAAAAAAGAAAGACAGAATTGTGCAATTCAAAAAAGTAAGAGAGTAGTAAAGATAGTAAATAATAAGACATTGCTGGACCTCCAAGACCACATGCTTGTGTGTGTGTGTGTGTGTGTGTGTGTGTGTGTCAGCAGCTGATGCTGGATGACTTCATACTCCCATGACAGCACTTGTGACTTATAATGGATTCTCCAGCCAGCATCTTCATTAAGTCAACTTATTCTTACTTGAGCTGAAGGGCTGTCCTCCTTATGCACACACACACACACACAGAAAACATGCACACACATATAGTTGGATGACATAACAATGCAACAATTCTGTTCCTAAATTCCTAAATTAGTTTGAGTTGGAGACCTGGCAGCCATGTATGGGAACAAGCAGGTTATTTTTGGTGCTTCCGGTGGCAAAACACAGCCAAGCGCACTAATACTCAGCCACAATAAGCAATTTGGTGATTTTCTTGCTTGATTAAGCGGCAGATTTAGATGCTTATTCAGACAGTCTTGTAAAATGTGAAAAATATTGTATTAAATTGTACTCCATTCTCATGCATACTGCTTTGAGTGATTAGAGTGTAGTATCCCAACTATTCCTCACTTTCTTAGAGACAATCTTTTCCCCTTTCATTCACCAGATGTCCTTGAATTTCCCTCATTTCCCCATCACCTGACTGCCAAAACCATCTACACACCTGCTTCCACCTCCTTCATCAGCTCTGCAATAACCTGGCCTTCCCTGCCTTCTTCTCACCTGCATCTCATAGCCTCATCAGTCACTCATTCCATATCCCAGTCAACTTTCTTTGTTCCATTGTCAGTTTTTTTTTTATTGCAGTTCCCTGTTTTTCCGGTTACCTGCCTGCCTTTTTGTAATTGCAAACTCATTCTTTCATTAAGGTGGATTACCCACTCAGGTTTGGGAGTAAATTACTTCTGCAAGCGAATAAATTCAAGATTTTTTGGGGGGTCTTGTTCAGCGTGAGATGAAGCTCTTGTTAACCAAACCATCTACATTCTGACCCTCACCAACTGTATGGCATTAGCTTTTGATCGTGACGGAAAGCACAAAATCACAAACAGCCAAAATAGTTTATTCCCAGGTGAGCACAAATAAAATAACAAAGCTGAAAGTCCACCAGGAGGTTCCCAGTCAGCTACATCAGCAAAAGAGATAGAGTTGTTTCAAAATCAACCTTTTCCTGATACAAATCCAAGGTTAACGTTACCATGGAAATGCTAGCATTACCAGCTTTCTTCCTCCATTGCTTGCTACCAAATTTTCCTTCAATTTCTCTATCCTTTCTTTTCCTCCCTCTTTCTTAACTTTATACTCTCCCTCCCATCTCTGCATCATCCCCACTTCCATCCCTATCCGTCATTTGTCTCCCCTCCTTTTCTCTCTCCTTCATATTCTTCCCTCTGTCTCCCCATTAGTTCTCTTTTTCTTTCATACCTTAATGTATTCTTTTCCTTTTCTCCATTTTCCCTTGTACTCTCTCTCCCTCCCACCACCTCCTCTCTCCCTCCCTCCTCCTCTGTGATCCTGCTGTGTTTCTTCTTTATTTACCACAGGAGCTGCTGAGTTTTCCAGCAGGCCCTGACACTTTAGGCTCTGATGGATAGGCCTGCCAGTGGACGAGTGTGATAAACGATAAGGTGATGGATAGATCTGCCGGGGCGGTGGAGACATCACAAAGCAGTTTCACAGTATCGCAGCTCCTCACCAGGCAGCGGGAGGGCCTGAGGGTGGCCATTTTGTGCCAAGCCACGGGCCCCTAATGGAGGAGCCGGGGCCTAATGAGGCCAGATGATTAGACAGCAGAAAGACGGGGGAGGAAGGGGAGGGGGCAGTAATCTGACTCTAGTAGAAGTAAAGTCACTTTTCCGAAGCAGTACGACTCGTGTAAAACATACCCCAATGAAAATACACTTGCAGTTGAAATGTGATGTAGTAATAAAACTGTTCATGCAGTATACAGTATGAGACAGGACAACCCAATGACAGACAAGACAATATGAATCCCACACAGTCTCCTGCATTTGCACTGAATGCTGCCGCACTTTAATCACATAAATCAATAAAGCAAAATAGTGGAATACAGATGGAATTTGCAGAGGGTTGGGTGGTTTTGATTACTTTTCTTTCTTTTCTTGGGGGCAGAAGCATGGGGGATCATAGCAATACCAGCTCCGCAACTCAACTTTCAGACACTGAAGCAACTACAAGGGGCTCGGGGTTGAGTAGCAGGGTCGGGCACAGTGGTAGACTCTGCTGGTGTGGAAAAGGGGGGGCACCAGAAGGTTTTTGAAGGCATCCTACAGGGCACTGCATCAAGTTTTCTTAACTCTAGATGGCACATCACATTTTCTCCACTAGAAGGGCACCCAAGAGGGCACTTTATCATGTTGTCTCCATATGAGGTTACCCTAGAGGACACTCTATCACTTTTTCTCTATTTAAGGCTGTCAATGGGGTTTTCTTTACTGGAATAGCCCACCTTAAGGATAAATTTACATGTTTTCTCCATTTATGAACACTAGAGGGCACTGTACTCTGTTTTCCCGAGCGGAAACTTTTTCACGTTTTCCATTTAAGGGCACCCTGGAGGACACGCTCATGTTTTATCTACCACTGGGTCGTCGAAGAGGGCACTTTTTCAGCGCCCTATTCCACCATTGGTTTGAGTCTGCCCTGCTCAGTTCATGTTCCGCGGTTCTTCCTTGCCTTTCTCCAGCAGAATCAAGCACAAAAATATGTGATGGAAGTGCTTTTTCTTCTATGTTTTGACAATTTTGCGGATGTTTTTTAACTGCAAAATCCCACATTCCTTTTCTATCTCAATTCTATTCCTTTATGACTCAAGTCCATACCTCTGCATAAAAATTACACAGTTACAAAAAAGTCATCAGTCACCATGTGGTTAATGTTGGTTAGGTTAAGGCAATGGTAGAAGAAGTATGCAGAAAGTAGTAATATCACTGTATAAAATCTTACTGAAGTATTGGCTTCCAAATATAGTTAAATTATCAGAAATACTCATTATGCAGAATGGCCCATTTTAAATTAATGTATAGCTGTTGTATCACTGGAATAAAATGAGTGATGCATATAAGCATTACTACTATTTAAGCTGACGAAAAGAGCTAATTTACACTAGAAGCGTAAAGTTACATGGGCAATACATAAAGGAAGTGCAAGAATGTCAAAAATGTGCTTAAAAACAGTACTTGAGTAAATGTACTTAGTTACATCCCAACACTGGATTCAACTAAATGACTTGTTTGTAGTGAGGAGTGCTGTAGTCACGCATTGAAGAAAGCAACATTAACAGTTGGAAGGAGACGGCAGGCAAACAGTCTTGTTTCAAAGTCACACACTTTGTTGGCAGATACACTTTGCTGCTAACAGATGAGTCATTAATCAAAAAGCCACAAGAGGTCCTTGTTATTTTAAGTGTTTTAACAAACCGCATTAAAATTGAGATGAACTTTGCGATTTCAGTTTAGTTAGCTTAATAAGTTTCTTCCACATGCTGATAGATATTTTACATAAATGCAGGTTATTTTATTTATTATATTATATTTTTAAAATCATAATTATGCCCTAAAAAGCTTCACATTTGTAGTGTGTGCAAGTCAAGCAAAAACATCCACAAACATGTTTTAAGGACTCTAAATTCAATAAATCACATTAGTAGACATTGCAGGATCAATGTTTCCTCTCATTAGTCTTATTTCCAATCACCAGTCACACTGAATATATGCAGTAGTATCATCAGTCGTTGTTCAAACCAAAGGTTTTTTTTACAGTAATATTTCTATATGTATTTGATGGGAAATTATGTCCCTTTGATATTTATTGATATTTTGATTAGCTAATTTTCTGTCCTTTCTGAGGTCGGAAAGCTTCTCCTCCGACAGCTGGTTGTATTAACTCTGACTGTCCAGAAGAGGTCGCTGTTGCTCTGCATTTGGACTGGAATTCTCTTGGCTGTAGTCTGTGTATGTTTTTTCTTTCCATATTTAATTGCAGAGGTATAAAACAGATAGAGTCCTGTTTTACAAATAAAAGTCACCTTGCAGGCGGAGTGACAAAACTGTCAATACCTGAATATGGGACCCAAACCTCAGAGCTGCCTAATTCCGAGCTGGATCGCACAACTAGGACTCCATTACAATTGAACTCTCGCTGTTTCTAATCACATTGAAGATTGTAGAAGAAAATAGAATTGGCCCATTCAAAGAAGCAATCAAATTATAATTCACCTATTATGACGATCAATAACCAATTAACATTTGTCTGAGCAGAGCCCAACTCAGCGATATTGTAAGTGAATCCCGACACAAAACATCTCCAATCTAAAAAGTAACAGATAATCTAAAATGATCAAATCTTATCCAAGGAAATATCTTGACGCCAAACAAAATGCTGGACCTGATTTTCTTATAAAAGTCATGCTAGAAGAATCATTAGAATAATTTAATGCTCAATAAATTTAGCTGATTGCATTTGATGTAGAGACAACAAATTCTTAATAAACCTCCACTACTTTGTGGACACAAGTGTCACTCAACATGCTTTATACATCCCCAACTCCGCCTATAAAAAGTCACTTTTCCAAACAGTATGCTGATATCATTCCTACCTCTATGGATCACTTATGAGATTGAATGTTGGTAATATCTAATAGCATTTCTTACATGTGACAGTCATAAACATGTCATTCACCGGATGCTTAATGTGATGATAGCTCGTCGGCTGTAATAGGAAGCTACCATCAGTCTGCTAGATTTAGCATTCCTGTTCTCAACTGGCCACTTTAATAAATAAGCAAACCTTAACTGTTACGGATACATTTTATACAGTGTGACCTTTTTTTTAATAAAAGGGACTCTGCAAGCACTATGTCATGTCACTCGGGAGCTCTTCAGCTACGGTCTACAATATTGCTGGCTTCTGAGTTGGTGGGGCTCAAGATTAACAGTAGTTCAACATTTTTGGCTTAGTACTTACTTGCTTTGTTTGAGTGCAATGTGGAGATTGATATCAAACTCATGTCTGTGCATAAATTACAGAACTGGCTCATTTTACCTCAACTTCAGGTATGCACAGAGATACAGACAGAGCTGAATATTCATTTATTCATTATCTGTAACCACTTATGCGAACTCGGGTCACAGGGGGCTGGAGCCAATCCCAGCTGACATTGGGCGAGAGGCAGGATACAACCTGGACAGGTCACCAGACTGTCACAGGACTGACACTGAGACATACAGCCACTCATGCTGTCATTCACCCCTACGGGCAATTTCTAATCACCAATTTAACCAAAGCTGCATGTTTTTGGACCCATGCTGACATGGCAAGAACATACAAACTTCACATAAAAGAGTCAGATTTGGACCTGCAACCCTCTTGCTGTGAGACTGTGTAGCCCCACTTTCGCGAGAAAAAGTTCCAGTAATTGTACCATAGGAACTTTTTTAAAGCGAATTTAGCAAAAAAAAGTCCACATCCACATGTCACAGTGTATTTAATGGCCTGACGGACCCTAGCAGTCTACAATGTACACTTTTGCCACAAGAGGTTCATCATTACTACCTCCTCCACTGTTGCTACGTGAGTCAGAGACCTTTGACCCTGAGCTGTGCTGCTCTCTAGTGGGTATATTGTTTAACATCCATGCCAACATAAAGGATGCATAGGAGAATGAGGGCACTGTCGGCTACATTTTGAATGGGCATCTGTATTTTGGTATGTAAAGAGAGCCTAAATGAGGCTTAAGCCTAACTAATTAATAGTCTTTTTTTCATACATAAACATAAAAACGCAAAACTTTATTTGTTGCTTTGGAGAGGCTGACATAGTGGAAGTATTTCTGGTAGGCTGTGCGCAGCTTTTCAGTCATCACACCAAGGTTGCCAGGTTTGGTGCCATCATGCCAACTTCTACTCAATGCTCATTTCTGGCAACCCACAGCATAGCCAGAGAAGTGCTGGAGAAATGAATAAACTGTTATTGTCAAGAAATAGCCATGTGATGTTGCTTCCATTAAAAGCTGTGTTTCTATTTTTTTCCCCCCAATTCTGAACAATTTAACTTTCACAGACATTATTTAGCTGTAAGTTCACGATATCCCCTCAGTTTGTATAGATTAAAAAACAGGATAAAATGTGTTAATTAGTCAGCTGGTAGGCGGCTTTGTTACCTGTTGGACAGTGTCATGCTAGCCCTTTTGCTCTGTTTTAAGTCGTTATGCTAAGCTAAGCTAATCAGCTGCTAGCAATGGCTTAGATTGAACATTGGATGGATGGATGGATGGATGGATGGATGGATGGATGGATGGATGGAT
>CAFUXE010000184.1:520667-538331 GCA_903364295.1 Serranus cabrilla | reverse complement strand
GATAGATAGATAGATAGATAGATAGATAGATAGATAGATAGATAGATAGATAGATAGATATCATTCTAACACCTTTTCTTTATTCTTCTTGCTGTCAAATTTTTGCCTTCTTTTCATCATTTTTTCTGCTACTATCCCCTTCCCCCACATGAGTACTTGATGACTGAGAAGACACACACATACACACACACACACAGTGTGTGACGAGGAGGTAACTTTTTGTGGCGGCTAGCTGTGAAGAGAGCCGCCTAATTAAAAAGATCATGAATATTCATGAGACACTTGTACTGCTGCAGCTAATTACATATTCAGAGAGGTTTGGTCGCCGGCGCTGGTGTGAGTGGTCTGATTCAACTCCGACACACTGACAACTCAATAAAACCCAAGCAGCAATGTTTAAACCCGTTGCAGATGTCATTAGTGTCTGGACATAAATTAGATCTGCTTCCTTCATAGATGTATGATAGATGTATGGACTGATGTGTCCATTAAAGGTGGAGGAAATAACAAAACATTTGAAGTAAAAAAAATAGAAATTGTTCTCTAACGTAATATGTTTAAGTTACTCATCTATTTTGTGATGGGTCCTTTTTGGTCCCTTCTGTTTTTGTCACTTTACTCTTAGTAATTAAGAGTTTCACCAGCTGTGTGTTACAGCCAGCTGTGACATCAAAAAGCAAGAAGTTCACCAAAGAGCAAATTAGAGCTCACAGTGTAGATCTAAGAGGTTTTTATGAGCCAGGCTGTTCATGGTCAAGCCTTGGTGGCACAATGCAAGTGCTTTTCCACCACTCTGCACAGCAAGGTTAAGTAGTTCACATTGGTGACTTGTTGTAGGTGTGCTAGTCACAGACCACATTCAGAGCCTGCAGCACTTTTCAGCTCTGTGTTTCTGTTTGCACTGTTCCTCCTTGCAATTTTTCAAATTAATCAGGTGACCAAAGATCGTAGAAAAAGTCCATATTTTGTTGACTAGACCTGTTTTTATTGAAAAATTGTACCTGTTAATTAAGTTCAGCTAACTTGTTGATAATAACACCAGAAAAAGATCACTTTCCATCAGTGGAAACTTAACATGGCTCGAATACATCTGTGTCCATGGAAAAACCTGAGTAGTGACGATTGACTGAGTTCAAATTCTGAATCCTAATTGTGGGAGGTATTTTCGTTATATTGAACTTAATGACACAGAACTGCCTGAAAACCAAACATACATAAATTACTAATATTTGAAGTCTACCATCCCATATGACATGAAGACCACACCTCTTTTGTAAAGCAGTTTTTACTCTCGGTAATGATGGCGGAATGAATATTCACAAACATTTTTTACATTCTGAGGTGCTCTCTGTTCAACAAAGGGTTGAAAGCACACTGGATTGCTATCTAAGGCTTTCAACAAAGACAACTTCATTTAGCTTAATTGAGACATCACTAACTCTAGGTCATGCTACTTATAAGAAAGTTACAAGGGCGGGCTGTGAAACACAGTTAATGAATTAAGATGTCCTATGTTATAGACTCCCTCAACTGTGAGCATTGTCAGGATGGCTTTTGGTTTGTTAATGGCACTAATTCACAAGTCAATGTTCAAGCTGCACTTTATTTGCAAATATTTATTTCCCTATTAATAGTAATTTTCTCTAATAAATGTATATAAATGTCTGCTGTTTTAAATGCTGGTGTGACAGCTCTACACTGTATGGAAAAGAAACTGTTGCGGATGACATAAAGGAAAAGGGGGGCGCCCCGGTAGTTAACCTGGTGGAGCGAGTGCTTCATGTACCAAGGCTGAGTCATTGTTGTCCACTCTCTCTCTCCCCGCTTTCCTGTACATCTACAGATCTACTGTCTATTAGAGGTAAATAAGAAAAAGATGCGAAACAATCATTGAAACTGAGCAGAATTGTAGACACTTAATCTACAGTGCACTATCCACACGTTCAATAATTCATACCCCCATATGTATCACAGTGTAATTTTCAGTTTTCAACAAATATGATCAAAATATCATAAGACTGCGATAGCCTCATTGCTGAGTTTCACGGACACTGTAAATCTCTGTGGGAGGATTATATAACATCATGAAGAAAATTCGAACCCTATACCCAATGGACAACTGCTAAAACAGGGATGACAAAAAGAAGAGAAAAAGAAGACATGAATTCAAAGGACTACACAGGGAGGAAAGAAGTAGAGAATAAAAAAGAGGGAGTAAAACAGGAAAGATGGAGGAAGTGGTGATGGGAATTACAGTTCAGAGTCTGATGGGTCGGCTAATCACCACTTTGCCCTGCCTAATGTGGAGCCCCTGTGGCAACAGAACATGTTTTATTCACTAACTTATTACATCCCAGTCCACACTCACTGATAGTTAGCAGTTAGCACTTAGCACAAGATAGCACTGGTGCCAAGGAGTGAAAGGAACGGGAAGAAATCTTAGATAATAGGAGCCTTGGCCTACATGTACAGTTTCTGTTGTGATTAAAAGTATGCTTAATTATCAAAGTTACAAAAGCTTTGCCGCTGCACACAGAAGTGCCAACTACACCTAGCATCATGTTCCATTAACACATATTTTAGTAGCTAATAATTGAAAGGAGCATTTACAATAATATTATAATAAAAAGAATGATGGCCTGCATAAAAAAGAGCAGTTTAATGAGGTTTTATTTATAGGCCACTGTTGTAATATATTGTGGGGGAAGTATGAAAACAACTAGAAGGAATTTCAAGAGAACTGACTTGATGCTATTTTTAACCACTGGAAATCTTGGTAGGATTAGGATATAATCATATACTTTATGGAATATGAACATTGTCTCCATAGGTTTCCGAAGAGCCCTTGAAGGTCACCTGACTCACTTTTGGAGCCAGCCTCAAGTGGCCATTTGAGCGCTCCCACATTGACTTCATTTTGCAGCCCCAGATGTTGCCACTTGGTCTTTCGCCTAGCTGTTGTTGAGGGACTCTATAGAGATGTTTGCTCAATGCTTAATCTCAAAGCTGATGCCTGGGGTTTGCTCAGGTTTGGGTGTAAGTTGAAATTGTCTGAAGATATGATAGAAAATGCTGAGTTTGAAAGTATGGATACAACATGTAGCTTGTATTTTGTTGTAATATTGTGGAATGACTCTCAATATAGTTTTTAAATGGCTATAAGGTTTCCTTTTCTGTTAATGGCAGTTAGAGTGGAGCAGGGCTTAAAATCGTCTTCTAAAGCCATTTTTATGGTTACATAAAAATATTACCTATGGAGCTTTTCTATCCTCTTTTCATTACTGTCTGTACCTCCCAGTGTTGGAAACAACAGAACTCCTTATTTTAAAAAACAAATGTGCTCCTTAAGTGTGTGTGTGTGCATGCGTGCGTGTGTGTGTGTGTGTGTGTTAGTCATATATAACTTGGCATGTATTGTTTTGCAAAAGAAGATCCTCATCTTTCTTGTGGCACAAAATTCAGCTCCTTTCCATATCTTCAGCTTACTCCTTATAGATGCATTCATAGCTGTTTACTATAAACTGTCTCCATGAGGGCACCATTAAAAAAGAGTTCTTGTAAACTGCCCCACAGTGAAGAAATGCCTAATCTCACCGACTGAGTCAGAAAAGGTAGCTTTTACGATTCTGACTCCTATAGTGTAACTGGAACTAAAGGGAGCTGTAGGTTGAGCTGAAATCTGTTCACATTTTGGAAAACCCTTTGGAAAAGATGCGGGCTGAAAGCAGTGTCTGACAAACAGATATGTGCAGGACAGGAGAAAGAAGTGGAAAATTGGGAACTCTGGATTTAAGATGAGTCCTTAGTGATTCACATTTGAGCACGCACTAATTATTTTTGCTGTTAGTGGTGATGGGTAAGTGTGTGTGTGTGTGTGTGTGTGTGTGTCAGAGTCTGCATGTCTGTGTGCTCACTGGGCATTTTGAAGGGGACATGCTGGCCATATGGAAAAGACAATGAAGCAGAGTAATTAAAACAGAACAAAGAAGAGAAGCGCCGGCACCATAATTAGAACACTGATTAATCAGCTGATAATTTTATCTTGATTAATGTGACTGATTTTCTCTTCATTTTGACCCTAGCCAGTCAGGCCCGCTCCAATTAAATTTAAATTATGCGTCGGAATCTGTCCAGTCCACCTCCCCCTCCCCTCCTCCGTACCCCGAATACACCACAAACACACAGCCACCTCAACACATGCATGCAAACCACTGCATGGAGGAAAGTATACAGACACACACTTGCAAATGCTACAGTTTTAAAAAGTAGATGTGAAAGAAAGTATGTGTATTTTTAGACATTTTTGCTCTTTCTCTCGTGATTTAGATACTTGCCATTCCCCACATGCCCACTAGTGGCTATCAATTTGTTCTCGCTATTCCCGGTCATCTGTCAGCCATCCCACATATGTTTGCCTGAAGCAGCAACCCCCTGGGCTGACAAGTGAAACCAATAAGGAAGTGTGTTAAACCTATTTTTTATCCAATGGATCCCTAATTACCTTAGTTGGCGACACCAACGATTGAAAAAATAACTTAGTCAACAATCTGGCTTGATCTGGTCATATCCAAAATAAATGATTAATCCAAAGCAGCAATAGTTGTCATGTCAACAGCAGTTGAAGAAGGACAATATGGTGTCTTTTTTCATCTGGCACATCACAAGTAGCATGAATAAACACAAAGGAGATCCTGTGGTCAAACTTGGATGTACTGTATGTCAAAAACAAAATAAAAACCCAAAGGTTTTGTGATAAATAGGCTGTATAGGCTAAAATGTGGCTGCAATAGACGAGGCTAGGCTTGTCTGTAGTTTAACTGATTGGCTGAAATGCCTTTGCTGATGACTTACAACCACTTCTGGCTGTAAGTGTGAGGAGTCAGCAGTCAACAGTGATATAAAATTTGTTTAGCCAAAATTCTGACTCACCACAAGCATGAAAGGTCCTTGAACATACAGTCAGTATGAAAGATTATCTGCGGACGTAACCAAACGATCCTCCCCAGGCTTACGCCTTGCAAACATAAATATTATAAACATACTACTGAAGAAATCAATGATCCTATAATAAAGTGTAAAAGGATAATGCAAGGCATCAATAAATCAAAGTAGGAATGCAAAGTTACAATCTGCTGGATCAGAATCGAGGAAGACACTGATCTTATTAAGCAGTTCAGCCAAACATGACCGATCCGCATTCATTATTTTGCTGTCAATGTCATCATAAACTGCATGCCATATGTCACATATGACTACATGATAAAGGTCTAGTTTAAAAAACCATAGGCAAGAGTTTAGAAATACCACAAATTAGCATAAACATACATTAAGTTCATCATAAGGCACTGAGTAAAATAATGCATTGTAGCTGTAGAGTTAGGCAAGTGAAAGAAATATGGGATGCACTGGAGCAGTTGACCTTTGATTTGTTCTCCTCCAGCCAACTTTCCCCCTCTGGTGTCTCTACAGGCGCCAAAACTAATTTCGGTGATGCCCCACAATGGCAGGTGCATTTATTCTGTCAATTAGAAGAAGAGGGAGAAAACAGTTGCACGACTAACTGAAAGAGAAAATGCTCCTTTACTTTCTCTCTCTTCATCCGTCCCCTGTTCCCTCCCCTCCTCTCTGGCTGTCTTTTTTATTTTTGGCCTTGGCTCAACTGACTGGCTCCACGCCAGGGCCTGCCGAGTGACTTTGGGCATGGCTGCCAACGCGTGTGAGCCCGCGCCACACAGCTTCGCCGCGCCGATCCTCATGTGCCAACACTGGCGGGGGCACAGCGGTTGGAGGGCAACGCTGCTGTCGCCCATGGCCCAGGTCCCATGGGAGAGAGCACACAGGGCGAGGGTGTTAATGCTTTCAGATCTGGTTAAGAGCAGGGTGACAGCTCTGTTACCTGGGTGGGAGGGGAAGTGGTTAGGAAGGAAGGGAGTGGGACGGGGGGAGTAAAGGGCATCTGCTTCCCTTCTAACACTCAGACATCCAACATAAACTGCCAAACACAAGATCAGGCCGTGAAGTACACTTGAGCACACTTTCCTTCAGCACTATATAAGCATATGTTTACACAGACATACTTTATGCTGGCAACTATATGAACACATTGTCGGCTGAGTTTGGCACCAATGTGCTGTTTACAGCAGGCAAAGTGCCTTACTGTTTCTGTCCTCAGTGTTGTTTCATATATCATAAAAGAAAGCGGAGGGGAATAAATCGAATCATCTTTGGTACCATTTTCTAATAAGGAACCAATTATCAAGTGTTGTAACTAGTGATTTATATGAATGATTTTCAATCAACTACCCAGAAGCCACAAATGCAAACAGGCTGCGAAAACCCCCTTTTGGATTTTTAGGACATAACATCTAAATAAACCGAATGCAATCATTTGCTCGTCCATTATGGCATACATTCAATTGTAAAAAATACAAAGACAGTATATTTTATGTTTAAACTTATCAGCCTTTGTTTTTGTCAGTATACATTCTGAATTTGATGCATTTTGTCTTTGTTTTTGTTTTGTTTTTTTACATTTTTATGATGCATAGAAGCTCTTTCCCTGAGTTCATTGATTTCAACAAATGCTTTCCGATACTCAAATGACTCCATGTTCCCTTGTTTGCCTTCCCCACATCTCTCAGCTCACAGCTTTCTGGTCAAGCAGGTAAACTTATCTGCCAGGTGAGGGAGGTGCTTGTCTTTGCCATGCAACTGCAAGTTTAATTTGTTTTCCAAATATATTGCTGAGATAAGCCAACTTCATCAGAAAATGCTCATTAGAAAACTTTTTGGAAAGCTCACCCATGCCCTCCTCTTCCAAAATCATTAGTATTTCATCACCCAGGATGGTACCTTACTGTGAGATAGCCATCAGACACAGCTGTGTGCTCTGCTTCAATCTCCTCGGACAGCGTAGCAAAAAGACATGGATTTGAGTAAATATCCTTTTGATGAAGTTGACCGAGGTAATGACAATAGCTTGTGTAGTTTGTCACAGCTGCTTTGATGCCAGCACTTCTCTGTGGATTATCCAGTTTGTACACTACACCTTGAGGGCACATTTTTAAACTAGCATGTGTAGCCTAACATGCCATCAACTGTGCTCCATCAGTGCAGAAGCAGACTGTAACAGTGTAATGATGTTTGGCTAATTTAATGGTGTTACAAAAATGCCTATTATCATCAATACTTATTCGCAGAGAAGAGTATTTTTGGCCTCCCCCTGAGAGTCAGCTGGCTTCAGTGATAATTCAAATTGAACATGTCTCTTAACACCTGAATGTCAGACAGACACATAGATATTAAAAGGTGATAGATAACACCTCATATAGAATGTACCTGTAAGGTGATACAGCAGCATATTTACTTTATTTGTAGAGTCAGATCTTTTGCCATTTAAATTTTTAGTTTAAGTGATTCAAGGGGTCATGCTTCACTGCAGTATGGCCTGGCTCACCATTTAATCAAATTAAATGTGCATGAAGATTATTGGCCAACCTGTGGCACACCGTCTCACACAAGTTGATGAAAGTGATGCTTTTCACGGACACAGGATTTAACTAGCATCGTCTTCTCTAACCTGGCATAATTACTCTACACAAATAATGTACATATTGAATCAGCCTTAAAGCTCAGAGTTTCCAGTCTGTGCATCAGGAACATGCAGAGGCAGACAATATTTTTGGCGCACACTGAAAACACATACACACATCATGCTACATAGCATCATGCTGCCAATTAAGCTGAAATCAAACTATTGTATTAGCATGAAATGAAATAAGATCCCGGACCCTGACAGCATATGCATGGAACATGGTGCTGCCCAACACATTTTACTATTACATTCCACTTCGAAAGGTCTCACAGTTATGAGTGACTACTGTGAAAATGAGAAATCCTGTTAAAAAGCTAAGTTGCCTCTCCTCAGTAGCTGCTGCCTTCACTGTCAGTGGTCAGCGGGTTTTCCAGAGAAATAATGTTGTCTTCTGTCAGCCCCTCCATTCCTCCTGTCCGAGGTCCTAGTGTTAGCGTGCCAGCCAGGCTCGGCAATAAATAAATGATGAAATGTGAAATGAATAAAAACATGAATGACTGTGGCGATGACACTGTGTGACAGCCCAGAGATGGGAATTAGGAGCCAAAGCAGTGCTAAAGCTGGGTTATTGGGCAGGGGCCCCGCTAACGAGCCGTGAGATTGAATTTGACACGTCGAAGAACAGGTGCTCGTTTATTTTCCCAAATAAAAGGACTGCGCCAAAACTCGCCTGTCCAAAATAACACATAACAATGTACAGCCATCGACTGTTAAGGTATTTGTGATTACAAAGTAACCTAATTTAAAAGATTTCTTCTTCAGGCGGGTTTGTGTGTATATCTGGCTATACTCTGACTAATCTAGCGTGATGCCATCTTTGACATTCTTCAGATGTTGTCGGACGCCTTCCGGCGCTGTACCGGTATTTTCCTGGGCGCAGGTGTGGTAGCATGGGCAATAACAAGCGCTGAGTAATTACCACAGCCATATCCATAACAGCCCTAAACCCCTAAAGTGTGCCCAGGGTACCCCTCTACCCCCTCATCTCCTCCACCACCTCCCTACATCCTCTCTTCTCGCTATCACTCTCTCTCCAGCTAAATCATAGAACTGGGCTCGGGTCCAGGGGCCTTGCTGCTGCTGCCCGGTTTCTGGCGGGCAGGGAAATAAAGCCGGACGGGCCTCTAGGGATGCACTAATGTCAGCGTTAATTGTGAGTTATGGAGAAACATGGCGAGAGCGCAGAGGTCAGGCCTGTCAGCAATCACACTCTTCAGGCAGAATTTACCACAACGCTTCCTGTTTATCCCCCCATCAACGGGGGGTTTGAACGCGAGGAAATTAGCATTAGCACACCGATCTGTTTCTATCGCACCCCCTAAAACCCCCCTTTCTTTTTTTCTGCTCATCTCAATCCTTCTTGGCTGGCTATGTCACCCTATTGGCTACAGTATGAGTTGAAGTGGACTAAAATTTGAAAGCGTGTCCTTTTATTTGAGCAGCTTTGGGAAATATAAGATTTTATAATACCTCTGAACAGGGTAATACTGTGATGTTATTCATTTAATGAGAAAAACTAAACTCTCTGGCTCAAAGGCGGAATGAGAGCAATAACGGCTCTCATGATGGACCATTTTTCTCTATGAGTCATTGCACACTCTGAACCCGGTGTCGATGTCCCAATCTCTCATTAGTGTGTCGGTACAGAGCCAGATTAGCTGAAACAGACGGTGTTAGACTGTGCAGAGAGCCAGCTCCCATGTCATAGACATCAGGATGAAAACTAGTTATAAAGCCAAAAAGTGAGGAATATTCCCTTTTAAAATACAATCTATGCAAAGAGTGATGGAGATGATAGAGGGGATCAGCCCTGGCTTTGTATTGAACAATATATTGCTGTAATAGTTTCTCTACAATTTACTATTTCAATATCAGTGGTCCGAATATACTCACCCAATGAAAAAAGCATTACTATTGTACCTCTAAATTTCTATATATAACTATATTACTGTATCTCATAATTCCTGTTGTCATTCCACAGTAAGCTAATTTATAGGACACAAGTTTGCTTAATTTGTCTGGTTGGAAGTATTAGCTCCACTTTTGTGAGAAATGGTCCAGGTGATATAAAAAAACGATCTTCACTTTTTCACATGAAACTTTATTCACTTGTACAGTTTGGGGCCGTGAACATTTTGGAGCCATTGCAAAAGCAACTCGTTGATGACATGGCGGTCATTTCACTGTCCACCATAACCGCGTTATGTACTTTGCATCATATCTCCTCAACCAAACATGATAACACAGAAAAGGTGGTGTTTTGTTGGCCAAGGATTACAATAACATATACAACATCACAAACTGTTCAAATGAATAGTTATTGGGGAATTCAGTGATGTTAGGAAAGAAATCACAGTATATGAGAAGATGCATAATGAAATTCCAAGCTTATTTCATGTCACTCTCTGAGGCCAGAATTGTCTATTATGTTAGTGTCAAGACAGAAGCGGGGAAAGGGGACAAGACCACAAGAATGGAAGAAAAAAAAAACAAGATACCAACCAACTAGAAAGGCTTCCTGGGAGTGGATGAAACCAAAACAGAGCTCTTCCACTTTCTCGCCAGTCCATCTTTGAACTCTTAAGTTGTGGCTGCAGGAAAGGCTGCCAGAGCCATTGCAAATGCAGAAAAAGCTCCCTTAAAGTAGACAGCTCTGTGTCAACATGGAGGATACTGTAAAGGAGACAAAGGTGAAGGAAGAATAGGTTCAACAACAACAAAACAATCAAACAAATGTGCTTCTGAAATACATTTTTTGAAGTAAATATTTGTGTTTGAGACATCCTTTTGAAGCTAAGTTGTTTAGGTCATATTGAATATTGTTCTAATCTTTACACTCACTGTATTGTCAGGGTTAATGAGCAAAAGGATTATGTTTTAAAACTGTACAGAACATGCATGCAACAGACATGATATTATAAAGTCTAGTCTAGGTTCTCAGATACTGTGATTTCCTTCTCACAGTGTCACTGAATTCACCATAAACTATTCACCTGAACAGTTTATGATGGTATCATTGTAATCCTTGACCATCAAAACATCAACTTTTCTGTGTTATCATGTTTGGTTGAGGAGATATGATGCAAATTAAGTACATGATGCGGTTATGGCGGAAAGTTAAATGGCCGCCATGGCCACCATGATGCGTTTTTTGCAATGGCTCCATTTTTGAAAATGTTCATGGCACCAAACTGTACAAGTGTACCAAGTTTCATGCTTTTATTGAAAAGTGAACATATCACCACAAATTTGGCACATATCACCTGGATTAAGAAAATCATCATTCTGTATGTCTGCCTGCAATGATTATATTCTTGAAATTTTAACAAAAACCTTTTTTTCTCTCTCTCATTTTTGGAACAATTAAGACCTGCTCTATTATGTGGACAAATATCCTGTGTCGACTGTTTTGTTTTTTTGTCAAAAATAATAGGCTGCATTTGTCTTGGTAACTTCCAAACAAGGGTCAAGCAGTTTGAGCTCAAATTGATATGTAGGTAATTAAAAGCAGACACTGGACCCCAAAATATCTTTTAAGTCATTCTTCTCAGTTCTATGCTGGTTAAAGGTCACTTGGATATTAATTTGCTGGTTTGTAATTAATTTGACAGCTCAGTGAGGTCAACCATACACACACTTCTTTGTTATTGGTTGAGGCTGCTACTCCACCAGTCAAAGTTCACCACAGATGAACTCTAGACAACATGAATTGGCTTTGACACAGGAAGCAAATATTTTCTTCACCCCTTTGCTCTCATAGAACAGGAGGCGAATATATTCATCAATGTTACGTTCACAATGTGTGAACGGTGCCCTATTCCAATGTGGATCTGAAATCAGCAGACTGGTCTCCCCTGCGATACGTATGTGTCATACTGGGTGGTGCTGACATACGACTTATTCTGTTGTTTAGGTTGGAGATCTTGTTGGAAATCAGAGCTGTCACCTGCATGCCCAGTCAAAGCCATGTAACCATGTTAGCAAACAATTGCCTATTTAAAACCCTGCAAACCAAAGAAGCAACAATATTCACTTTTCTTTTAGCTTTTTAGCCTCCACCACCTCCTAAGAAGCATTCCTCAAATGTATTTTTCTAAACACTGCAACTTATAGCTCTTCCAATAGATTAAGGAAAAGCAGCAGGAAGGTTGGATGGACAAAAGTAGTTTGTTTGCAAAAAGGAATAATCATGGGAAAATGCCAGCCAAAAGGAAAATTGAAATTCATGACAGTAGGAGCACTGAATTGACGGGACCCCGGGAGGACAAGTGTTATCATCCTTGCAGCTTGCAGGACCTGCCTCAGGAGCAGAGGAATGAGGTAGCATTACTTTAACAGCTGTGCAAACACAGCTAATACCTGCTACTGCTGTTTCCCCTCTCAGTCTGCAACACTGCTAATCATAGCACATAGCCCCTGTGACTTTACCTAGAAGCCCACAGAAGCAAAGCAGTGCAGACCTCCAAAAATAACATCCTCCTCCAGCTCACACCTAATGACTCAAGCATTATAGAGCGGATTAGATCAGCCTAAACCTGAGAGGGTTTAACTTGAGGCACTAACTTAGGTGACTGTGTATCAGGTCAGATAACAAAACATAGTAACCAACATCAGATCTACAACCGCAATGGACGCAATGTGTCAATCAAAACCTCCCGTTCTTCTCCTCCTGCTATTTCCACTTCACCTTTCTGTTAGTCCTTGTTTTATTTGTTCACTGAAGGCCTCTTGTTGATGCAGTTGCAGCTATTCTTCACCCTGCCCTAAACTCATCAACAGTGTACTATTCTTTGCTCTGACATTCACCTGACCAACACTTTTCTTACGGTCTCAGACACGCACGGCACCAAGCTTTTATTTCAGTTTTGGACGTGTCAAGGAAAGTGTTTCAGTTTCTGTTAGATACAAGCATGATAACCTTTTTAAATAAACTTTCATGATTGTAGAAGATGGTTAACTTTAAGCAATGAAACCACTTAACTGAGGTTAGGGTAAAAGATCAGTGTTGGGCTTGACAAAATCTTTGCAGGTTAACTCCAAACAACAACAGAGAATCGTTTTCAACATCCATCACTTGCACGTCTATTGGATGTATCAATCCACACTGATTCTGTGAGAGTGGCATTTTTTCACACTTCAAGTCTATTTCTTTGTTGGGTTCAGTGAAGCATAATCTGCATAGACGGGTATTTAAATCACACAAGTATCCCACTGTATATGTGTTTTGTAGTTATTAATCACAGCCACATTGATTAATCAAGGCTCCTGGTCTGCTTGTGTTCCTGTTTCACTACATGCAATTTCCCCCCACTCCCATGAAGACAATATGAAAACTATTATGGTTCACAGATCTCCTCGTTTCAGTACTTTCAGTATTTTGTAAACCTATCAACAAACATTTAGAAGTCCCCCCATTTCACCACAGCCTTTATAGATTTGCTCCAAGTGGGAATGGGAAGTAGAGTAAATGAAACAGCAGGCTACATAAAAACAAACGTTTTTTTCTCATATACATATGTGGAAAAAACACTTTGAGGACCTGTGATCTTTGTAGATGAAGTGGCTTCATCAATCTATGCACTGTTCATGAGTGAGGGTAAAATTAAGTGTGAGATGCATAGACATATTGATACGGCATCAGCAGTGATGTGGGCGCTGCACCACAGTGTTGTGGAGCTGAAGAAGAGAATAACATGGGGGATAAAGTGGCCACAGTTTCCTCCACAGTGTGGCTGGTCTCAGCATAAGAAGTTGGGTGAGGAGCTCAGAAATCCGGGGGGATTGCCAGGATGCCTTCCTGGCATGTCCCTGTTGAGGTTTTTCAGGCACGCCCAACTTGTAAGAGCCCTGATTAGGACCAAGATCATGCTGGGGAGAGGGACACATGAAACAACTTATATATACTTATATATATGCGACCTGGCCCCAGATAAACGGACAAACAAAAACTGAAGAATGGATGGATTAATAACTGCTGATACACTGCGATGTCCGCGACCAACACTACTTATTAATTTACACAAGTAAGTACACAGTGTACTGCATGTAAGTGTACCAGAACGATCAGCATTAAGACACAACACTGAATTAGATTCCTCCTGGACTGTGGACACTGACCAGCAGCACTGAGTCTTGTATGCAGAGATACAGTATGTTAACCAGACAGGGACGCTGCAGCAGTCATGAATAATACACAAAAGACATCATAGACAATACTGCACACACAACTCAGCTGCCCCCCATACACTCCACCACCTCCCTCTCCTGTTTTCCATAAATAATGCATTAAAAGGAGGATGAGCTTGTTTACTTGTGGTTTGTGTGGTTCCTCTCAGGCAAATTATTTTCCTCTGTTTGACTGATGGGTCAACATAAAGCGAGGAGGAGACTTCATTTTCAATCTCCTTCCCTTTTTTCACTTTTATGGTCTTTTTTGTGTGTGTGTGTGTGTGTGTGTGTGTGTGTGTGTGTGTGTGTACCATACTGCAAAGAAATAAATAATAAAATAAATATCCAAAGGAGACTCCTCTGTATTTCACACATGCAGTGGCACTTTGTAGGAGACAACCATGTCGAACTAACAATGCCAGACAAGTGGTTAGTGTGTGCACTAGTGGTCTTTTCAAAAATAATTTGAATGTGGCATTGCAAGTTCAGAAAGTGACAGAAATGCCCACACAGCCATACTGGACTGTTAGCGTAACAATCAGCAGGCTGTCAATTGTTCTTCCAAAAAAAGTGAACACTTTCTCAGTTTGTTTACCTCACCAGATGCCATACCAACTAGTGAGAAAAGTCCTTGGTCGTGCAAAGACTTTTTCAAATAAATTCCACCATTTGTCTCCCAAGCAAAGTGTTGATGCAAAGCAAAACGCAACTCAGCCAGAAATGCAATATGTGTACAGTACCTAGAGACAATTAAAACCGCAATATATAATGAATGAAATAGGAGTCTAATGAAGAGGCTCAGACAGAGCATCGCTGACCCTCCGACCCTCACATGAAAAGAGAAGCAGTCGGCAGAATGCCTACAAAGCGTCGTCCCTGCCTCTTTGAAGTGACATGGAAAACTCGCCATCTGGCATGATCATCACATTTTCACTTTGTCAATCCTTGAATTCTCACACTTAAACCAGCGGGCTGCAGTAGCTTCACTCTGCCTCGCTTCGCATCCATAACACCTCAACTGCAACACAACACAACACAGGCCCACTGCTGTATTTCCTGCATACGCAGTCATGTAGCTTGGCTTTATGTGCTGTAAGGATAACACTTTTGAAATGTGTGTTTTTGTGTGAACAGTTAATCTCTCCTGTCAGCAGACATGAACGGAAAGCAATTAAAACCCTGATTCCAAAAAAAAAGTTTGGGCGCTGTACATTTCTTAATTGATTATGTGTTAAAAATGACTGTATTTATGGTTTAGACAATGCGTCAAATTCTTTGGAATTGGGATTGTTAACTAGGCCCTGTTAGTACTTAACAATACTCTGAACTATGTATAAGTGCAAGTATATATATATATATATATATATATATTTATATTTGTTGCATATGTGTTGGCTTAGCACTAGTTCTTGTGTTGGGCCTAGCGAAGTAGCACCAGCATTATAGCCATGCAGATATAACAGATTACATTGGTTGGAACTACTTTTCTTTTCTTTTTTGGCAATTACATGTTTCATGGTTCTGATCTCAAACCTGGATTTTTGAGGCACAGTTTGCTTCATACCTCATTTTTGTTTTGGCAGTGGATGACTAAAAAAAATGTCTGTAGTTAAGTGGTGATGAAGTGGGTGCCGTCCCTCACTACGTCCTCGGCAGCTGATGGTGGGATGTGAACAATACCAAAAGAGGGCGCATGTAAACTTCAACATATATGGATGGGGACTCGTAGCTAACAGTTCTACAATGGTTATGTTTGCGTACGGAATACAAGGGATAGCAACAAAGAACCTGAACAGCTCTGAAACTGAGACCAAAAAACAGGGACACAGTGTCCACTGAGGTTGTGTTGCAGTTCTTTGGTCTCGTTTTGAGAACCATTTCACTCCTAGTATCCACATTAGCGTGGACATGACCTAGAACACAATGTAATCAGCAGAAATATTAGCTGAAATGTTCTCTTTGCCCCCTGTTCCTGTTAAAACTCAGCTTAAGTGTGAGTGATGCCACACCTCAGTGCATCTAAATATGGCTTGGAACAGTGTTGAATTCAGTAGTGTTAAATATGCACTGTGACATCCATCTTACACTGTTAGTGTAGGTGCAACTGTCACCACCACCACCACCACCCTGTCCACCCAACCTGGCAATACACAAGTGTGAGCCACATTGCCAAGCCCTCAACCTGGCAACGCAGACGTGTGATCCTCACTTCAAGGTCTATAAATTATTCAGGTCAGACGGTGATGACGAACCCATCAAGTTTCCTTTCCTGACAGCGATGCTTGATGTCGAGCAGCCAACAGCAGACTTGAACTCTCTGCAGGCCAAGCAATGATGTCAGCGGTGTTTTACAGGCTGCACAGTGCTGTGTCTGTGTCAGTGCAAGGCGTTTATTTCATCTGATTTCAATTCTACCTTGTGACACACGGTGATCAGTAGGAATAAAGTGAGGAAATTCAATGAGCAGGCCACTAGATTCATGTAAACATGCAGAGAATAAAATGTGGAATAAGTCATAGAAAATAGCATTTTTGGTCAAGCATGAGGATCACTGAAATGAAGGCAAGGTTGGCTGAAACAAGCCATAAGTTTTGTTAGATTTACACACCTTTTTTTTTGGAAGAATACAAATCTGTCAATTAGGAGTTTGCACTGATCTTTGGAACCATCCCAACACCTTAGTTTTGCTGACAATTTCTTTGGTTCCTTGATTGACAACTACCAACATATTCTAAGTTTTGAATGTTTAGTGTCACACCGGGAACATGCCAAAAAAAATCAGAAATCAAGAATGTTTCAATATTACTTTTTATATTATATACACAAATTAAATACATTAAGTGGAGATTTTTCATCATATAATTGGAAAAACATTTGACTTTTTTTGTGACATTCAATTGACTTACTCTATACTAATTGATGCTGTAATTTGCAGTCTTGTGGTAAAATATTTTATTTAACCTTTTATCTTAATCTTGCATTGCTCTATCCAGCAGCCCCATTTCATCCAGTTGCAGTATTTAATAATTATTGGGTTGGTAAGAAAGCAACTTAGCCTTCACATAAAGCTGTGATGTAGGTTAGTAAGTTGTGAATGCTAGAACTTGCTGATATAGATTTTTTTGTTATTAAGTGGTACATTTTTAGGTAGCTTATGTCGTTTATGTTGCTGTTTTCCTTGCAGAACACAGAAGTTGTTGGTCGACCACTGCCTTGATCTGAGGTCTTGGATCCAAATGCAATGTTCTCAGCAGTACATTGGTCAGTTTCCATGCCAGTGCTCTATTTTTCCTAACAGACCACTGTATGTTATACACACTGGCTATGGATCAAAACATATATGTAGCAGCTTCATCATTCAGAACCTATGTCAGGTCACATGAGGCCGAGTGCAAACAGCATTTTGACTACTTGAACTTAAATGTTAATGCTGCTAATTGAATACATAAGGCATACCACTGAGGCTACAGGATGATATAAACATTTTTTTTAAAGGCATAAACTCTTCACCCCCTCCCATTAACTAGGCTTCCAGTCAATGGGAATGGAACTACATCCATACTAACTGGCCACACCATCAGTCTGAAAGCTAATCTTTTGGATGTGCAGAACAAATACACCAGTATTTATCGTACTCATTCCTGTTTCTGTTCTCTGTCCAACAGCACCTTGTTTGTGTCCCTGCTGCCTCATTTTACCACACACACCATGCCAGACATACATTTACTATTTTTCATTGCATTTGAATGTGCTCTTCATATTTCACTGGTATTTCACTTGCCTACTGGGTGTCATTGGAATATGAATGTCTGTGGCCATCTTCCAATAGATATTACTAGAAGGAATTTGGGGATTATTTAGGAAATAAAAAACTTGGTGACAAGAGATAATTGCATATGTGT
>CAFUXE010000184.1:498374-519924 GCA_903364295.1 Serranus cabrilla | reverse complement strand
GCACATGACCATACAAACACAAATTTTAAAAGATTCAGTGAAAAACACATGCAGAAACACACAAACAAATGTGTTGCTTTACTCGCACACAAACTTCAATAAACTCTCAAACACACACATGTCCAAATACACATTCATACATTCAACACACCCCTGAATGTTACACATTGTCACTATCACTGTCAAAATACCATTTTACACACATATTGTACACCTTATTTAACATATGAGAATAAGAAACAGCATCTATTTCCTGTTGCTGCTGCTCAAAAGTCAGTTGTCACTTCTTTAAGAAATATATCAACATTTTAGTGACTCTAAAACAGTGTACCTGGAAAACTAAAGACTAAACTTCTAATAGTATCCCCTGTAGCATGAAAGCCTTAAAAGGTACCAAAATATGTGGCAATAATAAATAAGCCTCAAGGGACACATATATTCACCGTAAACACATTAATTGGTACAAAACATGAAGTAGGGCGGCTGCACTCAACTTCAGCTATCGAGAATGATCAGTATTTATTATACTGAGGAACGAAATTTAACTTGCACTGAATTTGCCTCTGGGCACCACCCATTGAAAAGGGAAAATGATAGCCAATTAATGTAAATCTGGAGGTTGTAAGTCCTTGATTCATAAACAGTGATCATAATACTTCATACACACAAACCATGTGTGCTTATATATGACAGGTTTATTAATCTACTAACTACATAGAAAACCAATAACTACTGGCATACAATTGAACAAATAAATGTGACAATGAGTAAATGCAATGAATACAAAAAAGAATCATTAATAAGTGAATGAGGACCACCATGTATCAGATTAGATTATTGGGGTAAACCAGTCCGGCAAGACTAGATCATTTGACAAAATGAACTTACTAGTAGCTCAACACATTCACCCTCCCAGCATCCATTTTCAACATGTCAGGGATGACGTGTCAGTTTATACTCGTTACAGCATACTTATTGACGGTACTTAAAATATTTAAGTTAACTTATATAAAAATTTTTTTAATTTGCGCTCTTTATAATAGGAACCTTGGTGTCCGTATGACACACTGAAGGTTACTGACCAAGCATCACTATGGGATGGGAGTGAGAATAGCTTGTATATACACACATACATACATACATAGAAAATTGCTAAATCAGAACACGCAGTGTTCCTTGGTCTCTGCCAAAGGAATGTAAAAAAGGAAATCAGCCGGGCACATACACATACACACGTGCCTAGGATGAGTCAAAATTGGCTTTTCCAATATGTCCTTTTACATGTAAATATTTCCTTCCCACCTCACTGTCTGTTGTTCCAATAAAAACCAGCATTTTTAAATCACCATATGCAATTATTTCTATATTGTTCGCTAAACATAACAACTAACTTAGTGTACATACCTCTCTGCATTACAAAGTCAGTCCCATTGTTCTTTGTACCCTTCACAGTGCCATCTGTGATGCTTTCCAGGCACATCTTGGGTTGTGAGATATTGGCCCTTAAAAGGGCAGTGCAAAGCCCCACCTGCTGTAAAATGGCCAGTTGTCACTTAACATTCCTTTGGTGTCCTGCATGAGTAGTGCAGGCCTGTTTCTAGACACAAGGGTCATGTCAACAAAAAGGTTAGCAAACGATTATTCAACTTTCTGTGGAGGAAAATGAAGTTCTGATCATCGTGCTTCATCTCTACAGGCTGCAAGTAGGCTTTTAGAAGTGGTGAGGACAGCAGGGGCACCAAAGGAAGCATCATGGTCTGATTAATTTAAATAGAATTCAATTCGTATGGAGCAAGAACGTATGCAGATTAAATACAAAATGTCGGTAATACATTGTGATTTATTTTGTGTGTCAAGTTGACATTTCAAGCGTAAGGTGGCAATGGGTGTTTTCATGGAGCAATTAAAGGTCAAAAGGTCAGCAGAGTCACTCAGTACCATCCTCTGTTTTTGACCTTTCATTTAGATCCATCATCAGATAATTGTCCATGACAAGGTATCTTATAAGCCAAATTTAGTGTTTATCCAGTCGTCCATGCTGTTATGAAAGAGTGTGGAGTAGTGAAGACATCTTGCTTCGGATCAGAGTGCTATCCTTGGGCCTTGTATTAACTAGATATCAAGGGGGAAACGACACATGGTGTCTCATTGACCATGATTCTTATTGTAGTAAGTACCTAAACACTGTGATACGCCCTTTGATCTGTGTTGTGTTTCTTGCAGATCCCACCCTCCCCCTCCACTGCTTGCTGTCAGTGGTTGAGAACATTGCTGCTTTACTTGTTGGTTATGGACATGATGGTGAACAGGCAAAGAGGTGCAAACAGATGGTGCCAGTGGGTTATTCAGCAGCGATACATTGTGTTAGTTGCAAACAACAGACAAAAACTCAAGTTGTTGTGTTTTTGTCCCGAGCTCTGCAGTTCATGGTCTGCAGATGACTGTTTTCTCAGCAACAGC
Organism: Serranus cabrilla; assembly: GCA_903364295.1. Classification (NCBI taxonomy): domain Eukaryota; kingdom Metazoa; phylum Chordata; class Actinopteri; order Perciformes; family Serranidae; genus Serranus; species Serranus cabrilla. The sequence continues at coordinate 517,464 of CAFUXE010000184.1, read as the reverse complement.
ATCTAGCAGACTTTTCTGGTATGGAGACCAGTGTAATTAGCATCTTTATGTTGTTGTTTTTTTGCATCTTAGCTTGTAACTGGCAGTAACTGACACAGCGTTAGTTGTTTTTTGTTTTTTTTGACAAGTCCGCTGTGTACTGAATGAAGTGCACCCTTCAGTTCAACAGGTTACACACAATTTTTAGTCCAATCCACCTGTATTCACTTAATAGCTGTGTTTGTATTACATTTTGAAAATGTCACATTAAAGAATTGCGAATTAGGGATTTTTCCATGAACTGGTTACATCGAAAAACAAAGCTGCATAAATGTACTTTGTCAGAAGATGGTAGCATAATGTATCGCTGTAGGCTAATCTATCAGTAAACTGTAGTAGAAGAAGAGATTATGCAAGAATGAAAACCGTAGAAGAAGAAGGGAGAAAAAATAAGTTGCTAATCTGACAATTTTGGCCACCTGTGAGAGAAAATAAGTATTTAGGAATCAAGTTCAATTGGCCAATTTATAATTGTTCTTGACTGGGGGAGCGAAAACAGCTGGTCAGTCATGAGTTAAATGTTCGCTTTGGCAGAACTTATTTGTAAAAAGCGCTTTCATCTCTCGTTCAGCAAATTAACCATTTTTTGGAAAAGACAAAAAACACCTCAAGCAAGCATAAAAACTTGAAAGCCCTTTTTGGAAAGTTTTTTCTAATGTTGGTGTTTCCATCAAGCTTTTGTCATGCAAATCTTCGAAATGCACATGGAAATGAGTTGATTGCTAATGTCACTGATTGCACTGAGACTTCAAAATGAGAGATCCTTCATCAAAGACTCTGGGTCCTCGTTGTCAGCTGTATTAGATCCTGAGGCTAACTGACTGTCCTACTGCCACGGGGTGAAAGTAAAGGATCGCCCTTTACACCAAGAACAATACTTGTCAAGAAATATATATACATGTGTACTTATACTACTTATAACGTAGACAGAAGACAGAGCATCATGATTTTTTCCAGATTTTTCTGTAAATACTTCTGGTAAACATCGACTGCACAATAAGTTTTAGCTGTGTGGTAACCTACTGCTTTCACTTAACAAATAACCAAAGTCGTCCCTTCTGAGTTTAGTAGCCTTGAATACGCTGACATATTTACCAACATATGATTTCCAATGATTTAGCATTATCTTCTCACAAATTGTTGTGTTCTGTCACTACAAACAACATTGTGCCATTATATGTTCTGAGATGTCAGCATGAAACACTGCATGTATGACCCGCCAGGTGGTGTTCTCATCACTTATCTAGTAAACAGGACCAAATATTTCACATGTATAGTATTATTGTCTTTGTTTCTTTGTCTCAGCTGTCCTCTCCCTGTTTCTCTTTTGAGCCTCTTTCTCCTCTGGTTTTCTTTTCTTTCTGTCAACCTCCGCTGGGTTTAATCTGACTAGCCGCTGTGGTGACTGATTGACCGGTGAATGAGCTGTTTATTGGATGCAAGGGAAACAAATTGCAGTTTGACGTGTTCCCCGAGTTGTCTAATGAGAGCCAGGATGAAGTATATCACTCTCTGCTTCTGCTCTCCTCTCAGCATGGGCTAAACCCAAAACAAGGTTTGGACCTCTGCCAGGGCAATCTCAATCATTCTGATGCACAGAGGACTGTGTATGTGTGTTTGTGTGCTTGCATACATATGTGAAGATGGAGAAATAGTCTTGTGTAAATACTGTACATACCTTCAGAATTAGCATTGCACTCACACTTGTATATAGAACACCTTGTGATGACACTGCTTTCTCATTTAATACGTTTTTAACTTGTTTTGCTAATTGCTACTCTGAACAATGAACCCTTAAATCACTGCGCACTAAAAGCAACGTCCAGTCATCTCCAATACCTGAAGATTTCTATCTCATTTAAGGCCATTGTGACGCAACTTGCAAACTACTTGCAATTCTTTGGCCTACTTTAACTGTCCTGCTTCAAAAGAACAATACACCCAGGAGAACAGGGTTTGTGACCCATGTAAAAAAAAAAGAAAAGTAAATTTCTTTTAATGTAACTAATGTTTTTTACCTGATCTCCATGGCTAATGATTTTTTTTCACGCAACTTATATTTGTTACATAATTTCCGTGGCTTCACTTCCGGCATTTCTGGTATATTTATTTACTTTATTGTCTTTTAGAATGTTTTACCAGGATTTTTTTTACCCTAAACCTAGGTTAGTGTTTTTGGAGCATAAATTCACAGAAACTTCAGCTACAACTGCAAATATTGTCCGTATGTATAATGATGTATGTGTCACCAGCACTAAACACTGTAGTGTACTGTAGGTTCAACTCAAAACAGTTGCCTCCATACCAGACATGTGTCCACCACCCATCATTTTAAATACCATAACAATTTCAACAGAAAAATCCTCCTCCTGCTGCCCTGATATTCTGCCAACAAACTTTTTCAAAAAATGTTTCAAATGTTTCCTGCTAACCCTAACATTAGCTCGCTAGCCAGGTTAGCAAATGGCATCCACTATTCAGAATGACCATTCAACCCCTTACAGTGAATTTAAGGCCAACAAACAGAGAACAAGACATTTTTTTAATTGACCAAAATGTTACAATACAGTTTGATAAAGTGGCAACACACTGTGAAGGTGTCAGAGTTCTAAGATGAAACGTTGTTGTCATTGCCTTTTCCCTTTTCAGACCCAGATGTTGTCACTCACTCAGATCTTTTACAAATTGTACACACACACACACACACACACATTTTCTCTCCCTTCAGCTGTCTTCCCAGAGGCCCTGAAGAGTGCAGTCATCAAGTCCCTCTAAAAAAAGAAATATCTTGACACTTAGTGACAATAAATGTATAAAGACCCATATCAAACCTCCTGTTTTTGATCGGAATAATTGAAAAAGCTGTTGTTTCAGCAGCTCAACAATTTCTTGGCACTAACCAACTGTTTTGAAGTCTTTCAGTCAGATTTTCGACCACACCACAGCACTGCGACTGCTCTTGTTAAGGCTGCAGCTGATTCAGAACGCTGTATTGCTGTTCCAGTTCTCACTGAGGTAAAAAAAAAAAAAAAAGTGGAACACACAGCCTGTATAATAAGTGAATACATTCCTGATCTTCTGATACACTGTGACCTCTCAGGTCACCTGGGACAGGTCTGCTTTCTGTCACCATATTGAGTCAAAACTAAACATTTTGTCTAAATATGATGTCAAAACTAGATATGGAGGAGCAGCGTTTAGTTTCTATGCACCATATGTCTGGAAATACCTATTAACTATTAATTTCTTTAACTGTAAATTGTATTCTGGTGGGTTTTTTTTTTTATTGTTTCACCATATCGACAAAATTCAAATAAATAAGTGTCAGCCAATCATAGTTAAAGAGATTATTATGGCACCTTGGGTGGCCAGACAGATAAGTGGGGCTCCCTGGACACGGCCCTGCTGTAATAATGTGTTTCTTGTGCACTTTGTCTCTATGCCTTTAATGTTTAATGCACTTTGAATTCCCTTCCTGTTGAAATGCAACCCTGCATCATCAGACTAATTTGCACATCTACATTAGTATGGAAGGTAATTTTTGATTTCCATTTTTTATTCAGGGTAACCAGACTCATCTACCAGAGCAAATGAAACAGCTCGGCAGATTCCACTGGTTTCCACGGTTGTTGCAATGTGCTATATGTAAAATGTCCATGCCTTGCTTGCAGTAAAATAAATCCTTCTTTGCTTAGAAAGTATAAGTCAATAGGATTGAGTTGAGTTATTCATTATGGGCGGAGGCAGACATCTCCAAACAGATGTCACAGAAGCCAGTCTCACAAACAAAAAGTTCCTATCACTTAAGTGAGAAAATATATATTTTTTGTATTTCTGGTGAACTAGCCCAAGTCTTTATTTTTCTTTGAATCCATGTCCGCAGAGTTAGTCTTCCCTGTGTGCAGTACGCTTGCTTCGGTGCCATCCCGTCATGGTGACCATGCTGAGCGTGGCTATTTAACGGTAAAGATTTAGTATTCATGCGGCGTGCTGCAGGATTGCAGCACTCTCATAAAAGCTCAGCCTGAGTCCATCACCAAACAAACGGGAGCTGCATGTTTTTCTGATTTATTAGAGGAGCCCTCCCTTCTTGTTCTCCTTCTCCTCCTCTTAATCTTTCATTATTGTCTTTTCTTCTCCCTCTCCCCTCCTCTCCTTCTGTGTTACAGTGTGAGGGCAGCACACGTCTACTTTTCTCTCTGTGTGTGTGTGTGTGTGTGTGTTGCTGTCATTGTGATCATGTGTGCATGAGTGCAAACATGACGAGGGTGTGCATCTGCGAGGATGTCACATGACGTCCTTAATGACAATCTGTCTGTGATCTCACATTTCTCCCTTTAGCTTCTCCTGTTGATGGAGCATGATGCTTTCCTTTTGTTGCCCTTAATGGAGGCTTAACGTCTCTACTCACAGATCAATATGACTTTATGAATTATTTGCTCTGCGGCTGTTTTCTTTCTCTCTCTTTAAAAAAAAACAAAAAAAAAACAAGGGCTACACTTGCTCATTAGCATGCTGTCTTTATTAGCCAAGGCCACCAGTGTCTACTTCTGCTCACATGCGTGTGTCTGTGTGTGCACGCATGTGCGTGTGTGTGAACATGGAGCGTGTACTTTAGGTGTTGTGTGTATAAGTCGTGGTGTAATTAATCTGCTTGCCCTCAGCTCTGATTAAACTCAGATTCTTCCACACAGCTGAACACTCTCCACCTCCCGTCTTTTTGGCTTCTGCTCATCAACGCGCTGCAAAATACACAGTCAAATATCATGATTTGTGCTTCTGTGTGTCAGGAAATACAGACTGACAAAAAAAAACTGGGGAAGCAGGTTTTATTTTTCAAAAACAGGCCAAAAAATTCAGATAATATTCTCAAAATTGTCCCCATCAGAGGTCAAAGGTAGTATCGGAACCATGTGAGTAGGGAAAAGTAAAAAAAAAAAAAACAGTTTATATAAAATTGTGTGTAAAATTAGCAACTGCCGGTAAAAATGGGGGAAGCAATTCCCACATGCATACTCAATAAAAAACAATAGAAATATAATTCCCCTATTTCATGGGTGTTGCCCTTTAGGTGATATGAGAAGTCAATACGCGCTATTGTACAGATCTAATAAAAAGCTGCTTTATGTGTGTGTGTGTATGTGTGTGTGTGTGTGAGAGAGAGAGAGAGTGCACACACACACGCTCTCCTCTTCCCTTGGCGTAATCTGTAATAATTGTTGCCGTAATAATCTTGCAAACAGAGGAAAAGGTCAAGTCTGGGAGGTGAATATGGGAGAGAAAAAGAAGAGAAACAACAGGAGAGTGATTGAGAACGAGAGGAGAGGTAAACAAAGATGACGAGAATGAAAGGAAAATGGAAAACAAGAGGAGAAAAGTCAGCGTACCTTGCCATCTTTCACCACTAGTCTCTGCTGTTGCATCAAGGATGAGTGATCCTCTCCTTCACTGGGTTGGACACGCACACTTTTCCTCCCTCTCCTGCCTTTATTTCTCTCTTTCTTGAAAGCCCAAGGTCTCCCAGGCAGTGTTGAATTCCTGTTGAACTACACATACGGCGCTGTTACAGCTCGCGCTGACAGCTGTATTGTTCCATTGCAGGGGAAACAGCACGTTGTTCACAACAATTGAGCTCCACTAACCACGCGTCCTATGGCGAACAAAGGTGACACTCTGCTTAAAGCATTATGTGGAGCATTATGCATTATAGTGTTACATAATGTTTACAGTACACTCATTATGTTCTCATAGTGGGCCTAATAGGCAGGGATGCAGTGAGGGATCAAAGCACCTTTACCCGTTTTACTCACCTTTTTAGACTTGCCAAGATGAAATATTTATTTTTAAATCAATCTTTATTGACTGCTGCTGAATTTTACAAGGGAAACCTTTTTTTCCCAGCATGACTTCATTATTCATTTTATGCACAAAGTAAGAACCTTAGATTTCAGTCAGTTTACCCCAATAAATTACATTCAATCTGGCTTCTGCAACATAAATGCAGTTCTAAAAAATAAAGTTCTTTGGTTAGCACTTAATATCAATCCTACCATTTAGCCTTTATAAGCAATATGTAAACAATCATTAATAGATATTAATTAATGCATCAATATATAAGACACAATATAATGTATTTGGGAGCAGAGAGGATATTGTAAGTGTTTGTCAATGACTATAACTCCTCCTGTGAAGCATGTGTAGCACATAACAAATCACTGGTATTAGCTCAATTGTAATCCTATAAAATGCCTTTAATTTAACATAAAATATTGAGTATTTATGTATTATATTTGTTAGTTTTATTTATTTATTTATAAACATTCTTCACTCTCCATGCAGTTTTTGCAAAATCATTTTTGTCAAAGCACAAATGAATAATTTGCTTATGATCACTGGTGTCAAAGAAAATCATCTATCTCCAAATTTGGTCTAAATATTTTTCAAAAACTATTTCAAGGATTAGCATCTCTTACTTCCTGAGAAAAACAAATCAGTAGATTATCTTAAAGTACATTCGGAGACATATGACAGGAATATATGAATCGTTAATACATTTTATTGCACACTTTAAGGATTCTTTGTGTAATCAAATCATTAAATATAATTATATCAGATGCATTATACTATGCTATAAATCAGTTATTTATTGTTATTTTACAACCATTGGCAAACACATTAATAAACAATAAATGCCCTGCTTATAACTTCATTATAGTGTGTTTATTACTGCTTATAAATGCTACATAGATTGATTTAAAGTAAAGAAAAAATCTCACTCAGCCCACACAGACGTCAAAACTATACAGTTACAGTTCATCTAAAACCCTGATTCTGAAGAAGTTGGGACATGAAAAATGACATAAAAGCAGAATTTGCAAATCTTTAGTGTCGTACATTTAAACATATTCAGAGCAGAGAAAAGACGTTCAGTGTTTTATCTGGAAAACTTTCATTTTTTTTCCGTAAATACACTCATTCTAAATTGATGCATTCTTTTTTCATTATGTTTAATACAGCATCCCAACGTTAAAGTCCTGTCTGTTCCTATTATATAAATATATAATATATATAAATCTGGAAACATCACATTCAAGCTAAATGTCCCAAAATACAATTGGAAATATATATTTTATCCCCAAAAAATTCAAAACATGAATCAACATTCATCTGAGGAGGACTGTGAGACTGACACACACTTTTTGTTAAATTCTGTCATCGAATCCCTACATATGGATTATTTGATGTCTGAGGCGTAGATGATGGGTGCTCAGAGACTCAGTTTTCTTTTCAGTGTGTTTGGTTATTTCCCCACAGATCAGCAGATAAATGGGTCATCACAGATTAGCAGCAGGGATAAACTCTATATATGGGTACTGGCAGGAGTGGATATTCAGAAAATAATACACACTGTGTTGAGTGAGTGCTGCCAAAGGTCCTTTTTATGTACATATCTCAGAATCCAGGGTGATCTTGTTTTAAGGACCGTTTAATTGATCTCATTTTGTGAAGCTGTCATGCAGATGGCATCCTCCTCCAGTTGAACTAAGTGTTTGGATGCAGTGACATCAGCTCCCTCTGATTATTATCTGGAACTTATAGTCGATGAAAGAAGGAGGAAGGAAGTTTGCATGTTGAATAGTTGAAAGGTTTGGATGAAGTGGATAAATGTTTTGACTCGTGATCGTTACACCTGTTTGGAGCCATCCTACTGAAGCATTTTCAGTCCCTTCTTCACAGAAATTGTTAATAGACTCCATGTTTTCTTTTTTTTCTGGGAGCAACCGATGCTCTGTCATGCTGGACTGAACTGGACCCAACACATTATGAATTGTACAGAGATTATGTCATATCACATGAAAAAACTGTTAATTGTTGCTCTCCAATGAAAAGCAATGACAAAAAACAGCAACAATGCTATCTTGTTCCCTAGTGTTTCTTTAATTCTACTTGAGCATGACAGTGTTTCGACCTTTCTTGCCTTTTAGGGGTTGGGAAATAAGAAAATGAAATGAATTAAAATATCCAGATAGTATGTGCTGAAAAACCCTCTTTCAAGCTAATATAAATAATCTGAATTCATGAAAAGCATTAGCATTCCTCACACTGGACAGCAGCTATATATGAAGTGCAACACCACCATTTACTGAATGTTGCTCATTCGCTGATGGAAATTATAATACCTTATTCATTTACAAGTAAAAAATGTGGGAAATGGAATTTGACAGCTATAATAAAATGAGGGAATAGAGACAGGAACTTTGCTGTTGCTTTTTAAAATATCTATTTATTTAGATTTTACACATCTCTGCGAGTGAGTTTTTAAGACAGTGAACATCCACAACTTGATGCCTTCTTTTGATTTCACACGACATCTCCCTGCAGGAACACACTGAACTGTGAGCTGAATATCACTCTTCTGAATGTGACAATTCAAAAAACTTCTAACAGTGTCACATGACTCCAAACTTCTGTAACAGGAAGACAGAATCTGGCATGAGAACTTTCTTTCAAAGTGAACTTCTGTGGTGTGTAAAGGAAGAGAAGAGAAAGGGGAAGTAATGCTAAGCAAATATCACACAGCGCTGAATCACTGTGTGACCAAACACTGAGCCCAAGTTGAGACTAATGAAGTCTTTAATTTGGTTATAGTTTATTAATGTCAGAGACACTCCCCCATTAATCATATTATAACGCCCCTGAGTGTGCGTGTGTAAAGCCTGCGTGTGTGTGTGTCTCTTTGCGAGTATTTCAGCATATGTCTGCGTTTCTATGGGTGCTTGCATATGTACATGCGTATGTGTATGTGGAAAGAGAGAGACAAGTGTGCCGCTCTCCACCAGCAATAATATCGCATACATTTTAAAGGACCGTCATTATCGCCGTGGGTTACCCCGCGGCCCCCCATCACAAACCCCACAAACCATTTTCATTCCAAACTCATTAATATGCAAACTTATTCAAATGAGATTGTAATTAAGCATCTACTGAGTGGGAACCCTTTTCATGATAATTTATGATAAACTCCTCGCCACCTTTGATTGAGATTGATTTTTGGCGCAGGCAAGCCGACCTGAATACAAAGCTACACCTGAGAGACCTGGAGGGAGAATAACACTTTTAAAACAGCAAACTTATTTCATGGCTGATTGTGCCACAATCATCTTGGAGGAGTAACAAAGATCTATTTGAATAATGCATTCCCACTGTGCTGGCGATGTGCTCAGCCTAAAAAAAGAAAAAGAAACTTGGGCATATCTGTTCTTGGCATCGAGGTGACAAAGTGATGTGTGTGTCTGTGTGTGTGTTTTATAATGGAAGGTAAACCAAGCATAACTCTGTTTACCCAGCGTTTTATTGGAAGGATTACAACCTTTTCTGACTGAAACTGACACATCATGAAAATATCAGTTCAAATGTTCATAAATACGGTCTGTTGGCCTCATAGTGAGCATCATTTTATTTACCATAACTTAAAGTCATTACATTTCCCTGAATGTAAAGGTCCACGTGGCATGTGTGAATAACAAAAGCCAGCACAAAACTTCTGAGAAATCTGTTTTTCCATCATGAAATGATTACGTTAGGGAAACACATCTCCAAAGTAAAGTGGTGGTGTTTGTGTGTGGTTCAGCTGTACTCTCACACATCATTTGTTGATTAAAAAAGGTCAAACTAAAAGCAAGTGATCCTTATATTTAGATTTTTGTCATGCTGTCATACATGACAAAAAATGTTGCTACAAAACATGTATACTTCAGCATTGCAAAAAAACTGTCAACACCTCCTGTGGATGACCTGCTTGTCATTAAACTGTAGTTAGGAGTGGGTAGGGGCTACAAATAGAGCTGAACACTCTTTTCCATGCAAAGGTCAAAAAGTGCATTGTGCAGCCCCTCATGCACTAAGGGAAGCAACCATGAAGACAAGTTGTTTTATCTCCAAGAGTTATACCATCTCTAAGAGGGAAAATCCTGAGAGCAAGACCACAGCAGTCCCATGACTTGAAATTCAAGACAGACTTGACAGTCAGAGCCCAAATGTCTGATGTAGCCTGGGGTCACCGAGGACCAGTGCTGTGTCCTCCTTCCAACCCACCATCTAAAACCATCCAGGCCTGGTGGGCTGTTGCCTGTCTCCCAAATTCTTTGAAATCAGGGTTGTATTAACAATGGATAATGTGGAAAGAGTCAGAAGTGAGAAAAAACAAAGAAAAACATCAACTCTGCAGTTTTTCTTTGCTCTATGCAATGTTTTAATGTTTTAAAGCTAATTGTTCTGGTTGTACAGTCCATTACTTCACCGTTTTACAGCTCTCATGAACAGAGGCAGTCAAAAAGCTTTAGTAATGACACCTGACTGTGTTCTTTATGTGAACACACAAAGTTAATAACTAACTGATGAACACAGTGTGGCATTTAGGAGCCATAGAACCTTTTCACATAACAGAGGAAACAGGTTCTGGCTTTTGTAGCATAAACAATAGTCTGATATGTACAATTATCTTCACATATTTCATGTAAACATCATTTTCCTTCTCTTTTTTTTACAGCTTTGTTCTTGACTGTTTATGTGTTAAACCAAATACCACCTTAAGTAAAACCAAGTTTATCATATGACATGATATCCACTTTTTTTACCTAATTAAAAGTCCTCCTCAGAACTGTGTGCGACCCACATCAGGATCCTGGCCCACCGTTTGGGAAACAGTGGTTTGGATGCAGATGGTAATCGCCTTGGTAATTAACACTCTGTGAGTACCAGTGGGGGATGAAGAGAAGTAAGGCATTGTTGTTTGAGGAACATCATCAAAGACAAAGGCAGTCTCCAGCAAATGATAGTTGTGTAATTGCACTGCGGTACCTGCGAGCCATATGACCGTACTCTCCGAGCTAGTTAGAAGCCCCAGGTGAGAGAACAGTAGGGCTGGATCTCTGCATCCCCTGTAGTCTGCGCACACACACACACACACATTCACACACCTGCATAAATTGGACAGAAACTTTGGGATCAACATCAGAGATGCTTTTGTATTTTCAAAAAGCATATTGTTTATTGGGGTCAGAATGATTTAGGGGCGGGACTTGGGATGAAACAAAAGAAAGTGAAGTGCTGTTTGTTTGTGCAACTACAAACTCCTGTTAGCATAAAGAATAAATCAATAAATTCTTCTCTGCCAGCAGTGTTCTTTGTTGTTTCTTTCCCTCCCTTTTTTTATTTTCCAAAGACAGGCTCGTGTTGGATGCTTAGTGTTGAGGAGGTAAAGCAGGTGAGTCTTGTTAGTGTGAATGGCTTGCAGGCCAGCACCCTTTGTGAGGTGTGTGAAGCAACTTCAGGTGTAGAAACACGTGCAAAAGTGAATATGAGCACAGTATTTTAGGCTCTGTGTGTGCTAGTTTCATCTTAATGTTTTCTTTTTTCCATATGTTTTATCCTTATACCGATGTCCTCCACACCTTTCCCATTCATACATTCCTACTTCATATTTGTGGAAGAAAAGAAAATGTTTGAATGTGCAGATACTCTGGTGACACAAAAGTGATGCCAGCGTGTTCTTGACTCATTGAACTTATGTTTTGCACGCAGTGCTAACATTAACCTTCACAAGCTACCGTTCATAAGTAACTATGGCTGTAGCAAGTCCCTGAATGTTTTCAAATGAGCAAAGTTGTGTTAATGGTTAAAAGCTGTACATGGAATTCAGATTGCCTGCACACAGCTGTCAACATGGCTGTGGCTGAGCTGGTGGCGAGCGGCTAACAGTGCTAACGCCACCTCGTACAGTAAAGGGGAAATGTTAATTGTGTGAATAAATCAGGTGAGAACTAGTCTCATTTTCTCATAGACTTTCACATAATTTGACTTCTTTTTGCAACCAGTGGAGGTGCCCCCTGCTGGCCATTAGAAAGAATGTGTGTTTTCAGGCACTTCCACCTTGACATTGCTATTTCTTTTAATTTATTTTGAGCTTATGCAATACAAAACTGTTCTTAAAACAGCAATTACTTCTATCAGGCATTAAGTGCAGTCATAACCAAAACAAAATGTTAAATCGGCATAACTGTGCCAGTTAACATAACCTGGATAATATCAGAAAAACATGCATATTACACTATTATATCATGACACATATCGCACCTATCAGATCAGTTTAACAAGGCTGCTTGTGTTTCCGAATGAAGGTCTGAAATCTATTTACCTGCTCTGTGCTGAATAATATCTGAATCATGTCTTCTAAGACCCCCTCAGGAGCAATTAGCATAGGAGTGATGACACATGCTTAAAATTACTTTAAGACAAAATTAGCCTTGCAGTGTATTGTTTACTGCTTGATTTATGGCTCTCAAAATCCCTTTAGACCAATAAAGGATAATGTTAATAAACTGCTTGAAGAAGCTTTCAAACACACACAAGAATAACGTTTTATGTTTGTTATGATTCAACAACTGATAATTCCTCAGAATATACAAATACCACATCAGGGGTTCTGTCATCATATACATGTGTACGTCTGTTTAATCCTGCAAAACTGAATATTAAAAACACTATAAATACAGTGACTGCATGCTCAGTACAAAACAGATAGTTTAGTCATTAGCCTCTTAAATACCAAGAAACCTAGGAAGAAAAATCTGGTATTTCTGCATTCAAGATGGATGACAAAGTATTCTTTGCCATGCCTCTACTTCAAACTGCAGTAATACATGAAAAACTGCATAGGAGTCAAACAACACTGGACTTTTCTTCAGACTGATTTTGCTAACCCAGATGTGATGCGTGTCTGCTTTGTTTTATAAACAGCAGTGAAAGTGATTTCCCTTATGATTGCATGAACACTTAAAACTTAATAAAAATACATATTACCATGTTAGACCTGGATCAAAACCTCTGTGTGTCACATGACTGGCAGAGGGCAGTATGACCCGTGCAGCAGCTCTCAAATATTTGAAAGTTGCACCAAATTTTATTTGGATTTGGATAAACTGGCCACACATTTGGAATCTAAAGAGTAAGCACATTTAGCCAAGTTAGACCTAGCTGCAAATCTCCACCATTGCACAGTCTGACGAGCCACAGTACGGTAAGCTAACACTGTATACCCAGAAATTCTCCAAATACAGTATGACAACCTCGACATTTTTGCATGCACAAAATCTCTTAACTATGCAACCTGAACACACTACATACATAGGAAAAGTACGCTAGTTGAGAGCAGCTAATTTTAATTTAGCTAATTTAGCTAATTAATACAAAACAAAAAGTACCCTGCAAGATGGCAAATTTCTCCATTGCATCTTGTTTTACTTTTCTGTCTTACTTCCGTCTTGTATCACCTGCCTGCTTGTGTGTCATAGATGCAGTTAAAAGAATATGACACCAGACTTGCCCATTCATCTAATCACCCAGTGCTCACCCAGTTCATATACCAAATGATCACATTAAGTTTCTGTTTCCCTGAAACTGCCAGCCCATCCCATACACTTAGTTAGTGTGTCTACATTCTGGGAAGGTTTTGCAGATATTTAATTATTAATGTTACACTGATTTTAGCCCCATAATACTGTTAAGAGGATCAGCATTACAGCTTTACTTTTTTACACTTAACCAAGCAATGCTGGCATTATACCTCCCCAGTGTGCGGTAAAAGTCAGTGCAAAGGCGCAGATTCACACTGCAAATAGAAGATCATTGTGGGTCATTATTCATTCATTATGAATTAACTGTTAACCTTAAATGTTTATCTGACTCAGGTCACGCAGGCGCAAGACTCCAGACAATTAGGGAGCTGGCACTTAAAGACAGACAACCATTCACACTCTCATTGACACCTATGGGCTTTAGAATTAAACCTATACGGGAAGAACATGCAAACTTCACACAGAAGGGCCGCAAGCCATATTTTAACCTGCAACCCTCTTGCTGTGAGGTGAAAGTGCTAACCGCTACATAAGTCCATGGGTCATCATGAGCACATAAAATAATGTAGCATGCATGCTATTTATATGCTGCCTCATCGCTTTAGATGTGCCAGTGATGAGAAAATGGCAGTAAAAATATTCATTCACCAATTGACTCTTCTCATTTGTAGATATGTCCAAGTGTGAATTGGGTTGTGATTGTTGCATGCATGCATTATGATTGTATTGCAGAATTGAACCATACTGGTTGTTTATGACAAATTTCTAAGCTGAATTGACTCCAATGCAACATTGTAAATGCTCTCCACATATAACTATGATGACCACTACCAGTGAAACTCTAACCCATTATAATAATTATACAGATTCGGGAGCAGTCAAAAAAGTAATAGAGTAAATTATAGTGAAATCCTGTATTTTCAAACCCTCTTCTATACACCCTCAGTATTGCTTAATGTTTCGTCTGGCTAAAACACACCACAGGAAAAACTCATAAGTGCTTGATCAGTTGAATTCATTGGGTGGAGGCTGCTGAGTGGACGCAGATTAACCGAAATGAACAGTCATAGCATCACAATGCAAATCCAGACGTGCATCTTTGTTCAAGTAGTGCAGCCTCCTCAATGCAATGTTTGCATGAAACAAAGCAAATTACCATTAAACAACTACATGTCTCCAATTTCCACTTGCTGGGCCACATCAAGAAACGTAAGGACTAAATGATGTTTGGTTTGGGGTTTTACATTTCAATTTAGCCCCAGGCCTGGAAGCCATTAAGGCCTAATCTGAATCCTGGTCAGTGCTTGCTCCCTGGAGCAGAAAGTATGGTTTTATTAGCATCAAATCATACACAGCATTGAGAACACACACACACACACACACACACACACACACAGTGGCATAGACCCAGCCCACGTCCAATAATGGCAAAACAGCATCTCATTACTGGCCATTAGATTTGTATTACTTTCATTTGAACTGGCAATACATCTCATATTCATAAACGGAACAAAGTCACAACATGAAATAGTGACACAGCTGCATGATCGGAGCTGGGAGACAAGGCCAGGAACAAATGATTCATAAAATGAAACGGTTTGAAAATGTCGTTTATGATACGGGGGCAGAATGTCTATAATTACTGACAAAATGTAACGCCCACTCATGCTGACATGTATGACTATTGCAGGTAATTAAGCACATACATTTTGAGTGAATTTCGTCATTTTTTATTGGAGCCAAAATGTAAATTTATGTATGTATGAGTATGTGAGATGGTGGAAATAGAAAAGAGGGCAAAGAGAGTCAAACCCCCTCCATCTCTTTGGCACGACGTCCATACCGAGTATCTCTTGCTGATGGACACAGCACATTAACTGACTCATTATCAGCCTCCCACCATATGGACTCCGGCCGGTGTGGGTCAGAGCCGAGGCCGCCCCGATCCGCGCCCCCTAATTAGGACAATTATGCCATCTCCATCACAAGGGCCAGTTACACAAAATGGTGTCGCGCCCTCGCCAAGATTGGTGTCACCGAGCCCAGACTATGAGAGGTGGCGAGAGGAAACCGCATTGTCGTTCTGCAGGCACCGCCGAGCTCACAGAGCAATTACCCCGGGTGAGAGGTGGCAGAGTCGGTGGGGGAAGAGAGAGGAGAGAGAGGTAGAGGGCAAATGAAAAGAGAGAAGACAACAGACACCAACCCGGACCACACTGAGAGGTTACAGTATCAATGAAGTTAACATCGGTGACTTTTGGATCGATTGGGTGGACATCAGTACCCTACTGGACTTCATTCAGTCATTTAACCTCTATGGGTCCCATTGAAGTTAAGAGTCTCCTTAGTGGTGCTAAATATGCTGCAGAACAAAAGTGCTGAACTGGCTATCTCTAAAGTTCAAAATACATCATCTTACACTGATCTAACCATTTTCAGAAGGGGGGTGTCCAGGATCTGCGTATGCACATGAAAACTAACATGGATTTATATATTAATATGTATTATTTTTGGTGAAATAAAATTGTGGCATTGTGGCATAATAATATCTGTATGTCCGTGGATATTTAAACCTGCAACCTCTGTAAAAAAACAAACAAACGTGTGGGCTGGTAGCTACTTACTTTGTGGTGCTTGATTATCTCCACTAGGCGTAAGCTTTGAGCGGATCACGCATTTGGTCACATGTGTATCTTTTATCCATCTGTATGTCTGCAGCTAATTTGTCATAATACAAGGCCAAACAGCATTTTTGCATTCATGGATTTATTGTCAGGGACATCTCATGGTTGCAATGATTCACAAGTTTTGATGAACCTGTTTTACTAATTGTTTTATATTGTCATTGACTTACAACTGCTGCCAACTGCTGGGGCAATCAACAACCTTTGGACCTGTTGTGGAAGTCCAAAATACCTCAGAAAACAAAATACTGTCATGTCTGGTTTAATTATATCATGCAGAGATGCACAGAGCTCAGGGAATCTCATGGCCTTCTGCAGTAACTCTTTCTGGATGCCTGCCAGTATGTTGGCACTACAGTGATATGAACCAATATTAAACAGTTTTTTCTTTGCTTTAATTGCAATAAATTGATCAAACGGGTGCAGAAATAACTCCAACATAATGCAGATATGTAAAAATTCATGCATCTTTAGGTCTGTTCACAAAATGACAAGCAGTTTGGATCAGTCAGAGCTATGCTCTGCAGGGCATTCTGTGCTGAGTGCACTTTTGTAGTGTGCTGTTGTGTTTGCAGTGATATTATTACTGATGCGCCATATTTCAGGTACTGCTAATGTCCACCCTGTCTGGCATCATGCAGGTTCAGCAGTCTGGCAGAAGCCCTTGTGTTTCAAACTCCACACTTTCTGTTTTTAACACAGCCTTTATGTTACAAATGAGTAGTGTCATAGCCTCAGCCAAAAAAACAGAATGACATCAGGGTTATATTTTCACACTTGAAAAAGCTCCCTCCAGAACTACAGAAGATGTACAACAAGGGAAGGTCATGAGCATTTGCTTTTATTGGAAAAATATATAACAAGTTGGAAGCAAGTATGACTACACAGGTTCAAATCTATACATCTGTTCTTGGGAAGACAAGAAAAGTCCAAAGCTGTGCAAGGACACCTTACATGGCTGTTACCAGCCAAATAAAAAAAACTATAACACCACGGTGAATTGATGTACACATTTGTGAAAAGGTGTTAGGGAAGGATTATGCAATTAAAAGCATTCCTGAGCCAATTAGATATAGCAGGGTCTCAGACACCATAGGCTCTATAGTGCAATAATTAGGCCACATTCATTGTAAGTGTTGTTCCATTGATCTTCAGACAAACAGCGCACATGACTTAGAGCTCATCTTCAATCCAGAGCAGACCCAGTTTTTCTTATGACTACCTGATGTTCAACCAGTGATGTTTTTATTTTCTTCCTTTCATAGCAGAATCCTTGAGTCTTAAATTAGGCCCTGAGGGTGCCTGTAGATCGATAGGCTCACTGCAGGTGCACGCCGACAGGAACAACAAGAGAAAGCATTTTCCCTCTCCTTTCATCGGAATAAAACAAGCTTGATTGGGAGCGATGAGTGGAGAGAAATGTGTGAGTTCATGTCCACCACCAGTTCCAGCGTTGCATTTGTTCCTGCAGCCTGTGTTCATTAGCCAGGCGTGGTATTGACCATGTTGTACAGCAAAATGGAGATCAAGCTGGGTTACAACAGGGACGCCTGAATTCCCGAAAACAAACTGTTATTGATTTGTGTGAGTAAGTTGAATAAGCAGTATACAAGAGGCTGCTTTGAAGGCCCAATCCCATGTCAGAATCCGGCACCACCTCTGCTTCCATTTTACTGCATGTTGCTGCTAACACCAGCTGCCCTTATTGACTATTTGGAGTATTTATGCATAAGTGCAGTCCACTTTAGTACTGCGTGTAAAGGGTGTACTAGGATCTGTGAGAAACTAGAATGCATGGATGAAACCCTCAGCACCAGCCACACAGGAAGTTGCCTGATAACTTTTTACAAGGCTGACACACAGGAGGATATCTTTAAAAGTAAAAGCACCTATCAATACCAATACAATTTAACCACCTTTTTAAGCAGAATTATACTCTTGGCATAGTGTAAAGTCCTCAGCATTCAGACCAGTTTACGATGGTACAACCTTGACTAATGAGTTTATTGAATGGGAATGATCCGCTCTTTAAAGCAGGGTGACCCACAGCTTCAATGGCAGGCAAATCTCTGCAATAATGAGGCCTTTAAATGAAAAATTAATTTTGAATATTACTAAATAATTAAATGAATGAATACATTTTTATGCAGACTTCGTACTGAAAGTGAGGGACACAGCCTATGGCTGTAAACAGTATCCACTGTATTCAGAGAAAAAAATGACACTGTTCATTTTTTAAAATAAATGAGCTCACTGTAACAGGTTAAACCATTTTCATGTCTTTTCAGAGCTGCTTTCATGCTATTAAAAATACTATAGAAAAGAACCCAATACCATCACTTCACATGACACTGAAAACACAAATGACTTTAAGGATTATGACACTGAGAAAATCCATTATGAGAACCGCTATTCTAATGTTAGAGATCATGATACATCACACAATATTTTTGAAGATCTTGGATGCTTGAGAAATAAAGACAGGTGGGGACATTACAAAGGCTTGTTTGAGTCCATTTCTCAACAGGGATTTCATCCAGACTTTCCACAATACAGAATCCAGACAATAATAAAACATTGGTTTATCATTCTCAAAGTCAACGTATGGTGTGTTGTTGCTATGTAAGCTTAATATGCAATGAAGTTCATAGTCTTGGGAGGATGACTTTGAAAAATAAATTCTACTAAAGATTACTGCCGTTCAAGTGTAATTTGTAACACATTCCATTAGATTACTCAAATTAAGTAATGAATTCTAGATACTTTGGAGTACTTTTTGGATATTTCCATCCAAAAACATATTCCTGACAGTGTGTCTCCTCTGCCATTGTTATGTGGTATGTGCACTGTGCACACATGAACATTGCACATAAAAAAATGTTTGTGCGATGTGTGTGACTCATATGAATTTTACAGAGAAGTAAATAAATAAATACAAGGGCAGAGAGTGTA
>CAFUXE010000184.1:476515-487124 GCA_903364295.1 Serranus cabrilla | reverse complement strand
CTGCGTGCGTGCGTATTTATGTGGGTGTTCTGTATTTTTGGATCGTGCGTGTGTGTTTCAAGCATGTCCCAACTCCCTTTGAGAGCTGTTCAAGTGTGTATGTGAACACACATGCATATCTCCCTGCACTGTCCTGTGCCATTCCTCACACGAGGGCAAAACGCATTAAATACAGAAGAGCAGACACACAAAACACTATTATGAGCTTTGATAACGTGCCCAGAGCACGCACAGAGGGCAGCACCGCTTAATGTAGTCGTTGATCTTTTTAATTGTTAATCTATTATGGCACTCTGGGAGTTGCAACACTTTTTTCCAGTGTCTGTATCACATGTATTTTTCATCTTTATTCTCCTTTAACAGGCTCTCAGTAGCACTGAAGTGTTGTGCAATTATTTACAACAAAAGGAAGCCACACTGTAATGCTGACTTAATGCATACTTTACACCCACAAGGGCAAACAGCCCTAACTCTTACCATCAGAGTGGTTGAGATGTAGTGTAACAGACAATGGTAATGCCATATTTGGACTTACCATATAGTTAACACCTGGTGCTGTTTTACCTGCATGTCTACGCATACCTGTACCTATGCGGCAATGAAATGAAAATCAATTCCAGTTTTACTGGTGACATTTCTGTGCTTTTTAACAGTAGTTAAGAACTTTTATTGTGGCTTTTAGGGCTGCAGATAAAGTATATCTTTTATAGATTAATCTATCGATTATTTTTTGTACAATGAATTTACCCCAATTAAATTTTCAAAATTTGTCATTTATATTTCAATATGATATTCTGTTGTCTTTTGAAACCAACAAAGTATCCATTGCAGGGCTTTGTTCCCCAACAGAAAATAGCTCAGCCTTAACTGGTAATCTGTTTTTTACAGACTCTCCGAAAATAAAAATGATGCAAGAGCTTGTTCCATTCAAGTAAAAGGAGTATAGTGCTATGTAATCTACACTTCAATCAAGATACAAAATAATGAAAAAAGAATTCAAGTCACTTTCTAAACAAACACAAAAACACTGTGTTATCTCAAGTTTAGCAGTCTATGAGAACTTTACACTAAAAGAAGAACTTTCAGCTTAGTTTTTGTTTGTAATCATTCCACTTACTTGTGACTCATTGACATAGGTGACGTAATTTGATGTATTTACGTAATCGATTACTTTGACACATAGCACCATCCCTAGTGGATTTATATGGTGTTTGACATACAAGTCAAGGTTTTTAAGTCATAATGCCTTACGCTAATTACATAAAACATTTTTTTTTATTTATTATTAATGTTATATCTTTTTATTATGCTTTTCATTTGAAAGGATTGCTGATCAGATTAGTCAGATTAAAGTGATTTTATGTTGATCAAAAGACATGGCAGGATACATTGGATCATGACCAGTCATGGCATTCATGTCAGATATCTCTGTTCCAAAGGGATGGTGATGTATGTAATTATTTTATTACTAAAAATGAACCTGGAACCATTCATTATCACTTGGTGGTCAAAGCTTATCCTTAAAAGTTTTTGTAAGTTGTTGTAAGGTTTCCGATGCCAACATCTAAGGACACCAACTAACGTCACTCCTCTCAAAGGCCCTGTCTATACAGGCAGTGTAAACATCCAGTCTTTAACCACCTCTCCCATTCTGATCTTCCTCATTGATTGTTGAGCCCCCCTGCTGGGCTCAAGCTGTTAAGTGTTCCTTGCTAACCCCAGAGTTTTTTATTCAGGCACACTTCTCAGCATTTATTTCCTCGAAGTGATTTCCTTTCACTCTCCTCTCTCCTTCATATTCTGTCCCCTCGTTGAGGATCCCAGCCATGACGACGTAGATAAAACATTCTGGAATAGTTATAATACAGGTGTTAAAGTGTAACCAGATTACTGCCCACCCATTCCATGTAATCTGGTCCTGTGTGGCAGTGACCATGCTTCTTTTTTAGACCAGCCTGTTGGCTGGGGGAGGATCAATGCCGGCCGTGGCTCAGGGAGGAGATTTCTCCCCTCTGATGGAGCCAGTCGATAGGTAATTTCTCCGGAGACGTGTGGTGGCCGTTACAGTATTGAGCTGCTAAAACTCCCCGGGCTCGACCCCTCAGGATGGACTTGGTCGACAAGTATTGATAGACCTCACACATTAATGTAGACCCCTGCAATCACACGCTCACAATAAGATGCAAACACACTGTGGACTAGTTCTTAAAGAAGTCTTTGGAAATCACACAGATAACAATTTTCATGTCATCATTACATTCCCTATTATAAATTATGTATATGTATTATATTATATCATTGTTGTTCTACTCTATCAAATCCCTGAACAAATACTTTTTTGTTATGATTTGTTGAAAGCTTTTGTACACACAGGAAACAATTGAACCAAGATGATTCACTTCCTCTGATCAGTTCTTTCACAGTAAAGCAGATTTCTTGGTACACAGCTGTGCTTGTGTACCAAGCCAACATACAAATATTGCAAATATGAAAAACAGTAGTTGCTACATTTTTAGCAAGTTAACATTGCCATGGTGTGAATGCAATCATTCCAACCTCTACTACTTTAACATTTACTTTACCACAGCTGCTAACAGTCAGTAAACACTAATTATTCTATCTCAACTGTTACTTTACATTTTGCTTTTATTTAACAAGCCATGCGGCCTTAGACCCCCCAGCTTGGCTGGAGTCTCACTTATTGATTCAGAATTTGATCTCTGTAACATACAATGGCGTCAGCTTCTGACCATTAGAGCAAACTGTCAGTGTAGAGGTCAACAGGACACCATTGTTGATTTCTACGATGTTGTAGTGATTTGACCTCCGTGTCTACAGTGGGAAGAGAGGAATATTGTTTTATGTCTGAATCATGTCAAAGGCCATCTGGTGTCATTGAATAGACTGCTGTCGGGAAATTAATTCAGAAAGTCAGTTCGAGTACTCCAGAGTGCGTGTTGTTTTAGTTTATTGTCATCATGTTATTCTACAGTATTTCATCTCATGGTCATTTTGTCTCTGATTAATACATACAGCATTCCTATATAACAAGATTCCACCCTCATCACTCTCCACATGAAAATGTTCCATTGACAAGAATCAAAGAGGGTGAATTCTCTGCAGCACCACAAATCTACCATTCACAAGTCTGTGTTACAAATAGTACTCACGTCCAACCTTGACTCCCCTGGAGAAACATCACATGAAAATACTTCATAGAGACTACAAGTGAAACTGCCACTGACTTTTGTACTGTAGCTTTTCTATTTTCTTCCAGACTTTATGGAATTATTGATTGATTATTTATTTATTTATTTAGTTATTATTGATAACCAAAAAACATATTTTTCCAGGGAAGAACAATGTACCGACTTTTCAACATGCCTAAAAGCTTTTACAAACAGAAATCTGTCAGATTTCTGGATATTGGGTATTATACATATTTTGTTTTCTTTTTGACTCTTGTAGCTCCCTCTAGACGTGGCGACCTCCAGATTTTAGGTTTCTGTCTTCTTCACTGGTTATGTGGGTCTCTGCCTTGGGACAAAGTTCTTAAGAACCCAACTCAGGTCCAGGAGGCCAAGGCCAGGTAGGTCTTGTCTCGTTTCTACAGCTGAGACCTAGATACCACTAACCAAACAAGCAGCCATGTACTCTCAGTAATACAAGTATGGAATGTTTGAATAATGCTTAATTTGAACTGTTTTCACGGTCAGAAGTATGCTTGAATTTGAACGTACTCCTTTATGTTTTTTCTTAATTTTAACATAATCTAGTATTTTAAACCAAAAGTAACTAAAACTACATATGAGTTGCTCCTCTGCAATCACTAGGACAGTTTACTTTGACTTGGATCCAGCTCTTTCTCCTGCTGTGTTCTCCCCATTCAACGATCTTCCCCCGACCTCCGTGCTTCATAATGTTTCTGCCCTCACTTCCTCACCGTTTTATCTCCTCTTCCTCCTTTCTCAGACTGATGGATAATCTGCCACACTCAGTCCAGCAGCTGTCAGCGAGGGGAGCCAGCACAGGTAAGCCAGGGCCACAGGACATCATTATACCCTTGTTACATTAAACTGAGAATTAGGAAATAGGATGACGAGCTGTGGAGGTGAAGACGAGCATCCCAGTGTTTAATCTTCAGCTCTTTGAAGGGAGATCCAGACTAAAGGCCAGAGCCAAGACTCACAGGTAGTTGGCTGACTGGTAAAGGGAATGCTGGTAGTAGCTGTTGTCTGAAATATGCTGCCTATGCAAACAAAAGTAATTAGGTCCAAGAGTTCCAGTCATTTAAATTAGATTTAAGATGTTCTGAAAGTTAGACAAGGGAGCAGCTAAAATTCTAATCATATAGACTGACTCATTGCTCCACAGTATTGAGAACTTTTCTCCAGCTCAACGACATGTTATGAGCCAGCAAAAATTGGATATGGTGGATGATATAGTTTACATTATCATCCAATTTTCTAAATGATAATTTTGAAACAGAAATCTCAGCTTCTGCCTGAGAATGAAGATCTGCTGAAAAATATTCTATCTAGTTTGTCTAGTTAGTTTAAATATGCGTAATATATATCTAATTGGCCATCAGTGCGTTGCCAGGTAACATTGTCGTCAACTTTTTTGACATCGTGACAATGGAATTCCAACTCAGTGGGTTTCATCACTGAAACGAATGCTCAAATCCACATCCTGACAAAACCTTCCACCCAGAATAACACACTCCCTCAGTAACCTCAAGCTCCTGAATAACTTTGTCCAAATGAAACAGCTGTCCCATTGACATGCCTTTCAAAGTTTGTCGTGTTTTATCTCACCTCTTTATAAGGAGAGGTCACACCTGTGTGAGGGCTTAGTATGTGATGTATGTGTGGGACTGGGTGCTCCTCTGCTGACAAGACCCGGCTGCCCGCCGCAGATAAGAGCCAGGGTATGCATCAAATATGTGTGTGTGAGAGAGATACACAAGTTGTACCGCAGTATGTGTCATACACATCGTCTGGCCAGTGTGTAATGCATCGTGGCTGTGTAATACACACACACATACACACACATATCCATAGCTGCGTGCATGCCTAATCTACTCTCTGTGGGGAGACACATTGCCAGGAAGTGTATTATCTGGACTGTGAGACCTTCAGGTTCATCCTGCCTTTGCTGCTACATGACTCAAGTGTCCCCAAACGATTTCATTGCATACATTCAACATTACTGAAGTTACAACAGTAGCCTCAGGTAGTAAAATCAAACCAATGTCTGATAATACATTGTGTAACGGATTACAGACATCGGGAAATGGTCCATTGGTCCATTATTCTCTGCAAGGTTAAACTTTCTGACTTCAATCTCGTGCTTGTTTTCTTAATGTTTTCTCTTCCTGTCTCCAGATGAGGTGGCTGCCTTCCTCAGTTATGTGAGAACTCTGGACTACCAAGAGAAGCCAAACTACCAGCATGTCAAGCAACTGTTGGCTACTGTTGTCACAGGGAGACTTGACTTCTCCACGCCACAAGGACCCGCAGCTCCTGAGTCCACCACCAAGGTACAACACCCCCCCGCCAGGGAACCGGTGAGTGGACCACATGGCCTTAGGAGGAGTCAGGCACCGCCAGGATGGTGGCGGCTGAAGCCACCATACTGATATTCACAATGGCAGAAACCATGGGCAACGTCAGTTCAGTTTGATGTTGTCACATTTGCTCCTGTCGTGTACTACTTGTTGCACCAGCTCTTGATACAATCCAACTAATATTGAATGCCACCTTTCAAGTTTGTTCTCCTCCTTCCTCAACCACATCCAAAATGCATTATATCACCCTATAAAACTTGTCATCTTGTGTGGCATTCACTTTATTATCAAGCTGTGACCTACACATAAAAAACAAAATCCTAGATCCAATAATTACATATTCATTTTCTACCAAGTGTGGAGCAAATACAGTATACGCCAAAACAAAAAGTAAAACAAAGTATTGTGTAATGAAAAGAACGCATACAGCCACTGGGGAATGTTTTTGCATTCAACATGCAACATTCAACAACTTAAATGTTGGTCACAAAGATTCCTTTTTTCTCTGTTGAGTCTCTTAACCCTGAGAGTGGAGGCAGCAGTAAAGGGGAGGGTTAACCTGCTCCTGCCCCCCCCACTGAGTAGGTCAACCAGGGGTGGGCAGGTCTAAAGCTGGAGGAGGACTGTGATTCCCCTCAAATTCACCAGAACCACTTCTTGACCCCTCGGGTCCAGCGAGTGCCCTCTCAATGGCCCAATTTGAAGAAGTTGATGACACACACTTTCCACAGCACAGGGTGTCTCCAATTATGCTCCTGATTTCCTCTCCTCTCCTTGTGTCATTTAATTTCCATGCTAAAGTGCTGGCCAGTTTGATCCCTAGTTAAACAGAAGTGGCCATTTACTGGCGGTTTAGTGCAGAGAGTAAATGTCAGCAGAGAGAAAGGCCATTCAACGGCATGTTCACTGAATTATTTGCCACTAGTGTTGTAAAAATCTATTATTATTTTATGGATGATTATAGTGATGTAGTGAGGCAAAGTTTTATTCAAGAGAAAACAGTCAAACAAAACTCCACATTTTAGTATCATTTCAAGTTGTTATACAAAAGCAGCTAGCACGCATTCAGTTTTATGTGGGTATTTAAAACACACAGTGAAGTAGCAGCACCTAATACATCTGTACTGAACCTAATGCAAGTGAGACTTCAGTGGTTAAATAGCACAAATGTCATTTGGCAACACAAAGGACATGAAAATAATGCAGATTAAATCATCAAACCATTGTGTCAACAGAAAGCAGGACGAGCCAAAGCGACATCCAAAGCCAAGGCTGTGGCCAAAGAGGTGAAGGATGAACAAGAAGAGAAGATGAAGCCTAAACCAGTACAAGCTCGATACATAAGAGGACCACCCGTCACTAAGCCTCAGTCACAGGTAAGGTCTGAAACAACTCCCTGTTTACCCACTGTACTTAACCAAAACAAAAGTTCCTTGTTACCTAATTTAATCACCAGATGCATGGGAATGCCCAAAAAGCTCACAAAATTCACTGTTGGTTTCGGTTTTTATGGTCACGGTTTTCGGTTCGGTTTGGTATATGCTGATTGTTAGGAAAATCAATTATATCTTGTATAGTCCGGTTAAAACTGAAAGACTGAAGCAGTCTGACATTTGATACGTCACTGTGACAGTCTTAGGTTAAACATAGGTGAGATTCTGGTACTGCAAGAGAGGAGACATTACTAGTTCCAACATGTGCTTCATTTATAACAAAGTTATCCTTAACAAAGACGCATAGGCTCTATCAACACTTAGGTCCCTTTGTTGAGATGGCCCTCTCAGTACAACAAAGGGTAAAAAGCAATCTGAATTGCCTTTCCTTGAGCCTCTTTGTTTGAATCAAGAGCGCCATCTAGTGGGGTCAACAATTGATTAGTATTGAACTGCTATTTATTCCTGTCTGCTCATAGGAAGATGAGGTTTTGCCTGCTGCCAGCAGATCATTGAGGCCAAGACCTGTCATGGCTTATGGAGAAGATGACAGTGAAAGTGAGGATGAAGAAGAAGAGGAAGAGGAGGACGAGGACGAGGAGGCCAGACCCAGGCCGATCCCTGCATGCTACCTGAGAGGCCCTCCAATAGGCCCCAGAGCTCAGTCTAAACAGGTGTGAGGCCTAGATGTCAGGCTGCTTTTGAATGGCTGTGTAAATCTTCATTTAGACCTTTGTTTGAGATGAATGTTGGCAAAAGCTCAGAATTCATTACTTTGTTGTCAAGAAGCCTTTGTAAAGATATTTTGAAATCTTCCGACTTCTCGTTGTGACTCAAGAAGTTTTACAAAGGAATACACCAGTATTACATATTACAGTAAAAAAGTTGGTTTGGTAACTGCCAGTTTTAAAAGAGCAAACACTTGAATCACCCTCTTTAACAGAAAACTGAACTCAAACGGACCAGCAGGAAAACTAATGACCTCACAGTGACCTCAGAGAGCCGGGATCGAGGACTCTACTCGCAAAGGAGAAAACACATATTGACAAACGGTGACGCCAAGGAGCAAACACACATGAACTACAGGGAAAGGTGGGACGAAAAGCTGCTCCACCGAAACGGGTATGTTAACCAGGGGTGGGCAGGCATGAAGCTCCAGGACGACTGTGAGCGACCTCAAGTTCACCAGACTCACTTCTCGAGCCCCCGGAGCCAGCGGGCACTCCACCACAGAGCCCACAGCCATCAACATTGCTGCCACTGTGAGCTCTGTTGTGAACACAGTTTGGGTGAATGGGAGGGGTCTCCTCTCAAAGGTCCACAACAGGAAGCTGGTCCCACACAGAGGAAGGGACCATTTTCCTGGTTTGTCTTTGTGACTGTCGTTCTTTTCCTGGGTGCGGCTCTGGGTGTTTGCCAAAGTGCATTTAAATCCTTTTAAAAATGTTTTTTTTTTTAACTCGACACTTCCTTTTCTGTCTCATGTCTCAAAAACCATGTAGTATTTCTGTGGACAAAATCACTTTACTTGTTAACACAAAGCTTTTATTCTGAAATCTTTGCACCATGTTGTTGAAAATGTAATGAAATGCACAGCTCCACATTTTAGTGGAGTATCTGTTTTTAAGAAATGGAATGATAATTATTCATGGACATTATCACCAAAAGACTCAACGTAGAAGGCAGGCAGCAGTGCAGCAGCAGTGAACGCTGTCTGTGTGGACACCATTCCGGTGTGAGCCGCAGCAGCGACTCGTTGCTAATGCGTGCTGCTCCTGAGCGTAGAGGATCCAATAGTCTCAGCACTGTATTTTCAAGCTGCTTCCCAAAGTGGAGATGGCGCTGACAGGAACACAAAGTCACTTTTCAGGACTTCTGGGCTGCCATTTTCACCGTAATAGGCTGAAATAGAAGAATTCTCAGTTTATTCTGCTTATTAAATGTTCATCATATTCAAACGTGGTAAGAAGGATCGCTTTGTGGAAAAATGAAGTGAGCTCTCATTTATGACTGGACTGCAGCTGAAGGACTTCCAACTACACTCCAAATCCTATGCACGCATAAAACTATCTTTGAATCAATGGCGTGCTGTATTCACAGATATTATACTTTACTTACTCCTTTATCACACAAGGAGCAGCATCAATAAAACTGACTGAATGCAGCACATTGTCGTGAACACACTCCGCAGCCTTTCAGCACAGAGAAGGTTACATGATGTATAGAGCCGTGCTAATTAAGTACGCTGTATGTCTATTGACTCTGCAGTGAAGGCCTTTATGAAGCATTGTGAAGGCAGCTGTCAGTCACACTGTGAGGGGCACACGTACCTTGCTGCAGTAAGGACACTCTCCAAAAACAATGTTGAAGCTCTGCCTGCTGGAGGGGAGCGCTCGCAGCCACTGAAGGAAAAGAACAGAAGAAAAAAAGACCACTTCATCAAATCATTACCTTGGATCTGACGTGCCAGTGTCAAGTGATAATAACGCTTGTTTCAATGTACACTTATTACTGCACACTTTAAAAGGTATATTCAAGATTATCTGACACATTGAAGCATTTTAAGGGCTTTTATGTGTAACTTTAGAATATCCTGCTGCCATTTAGCTACATTCAAGTACTGTATTATAGTTATCTGACTAAAAGCACAACAGATTATTTCTCATGCCTGTTTCATCAAATACATATTTTACCTAAACCTGCCTGAGTTGTGTCCAGTCATTGGGGAGCTGTTATTTCAATTATTTTGGTTTCGTCATACTAATGACTAACCATATCTCAAGTTGCCATTTGTGAGAGTCGGCATCACAAGTGGTTTTCAGTGCTTGTTCCACAATCTTTTGTCATGTTGAAAAGACTTCTGACCACCAGACAGCCTCCACAGACATCAGCAGGTAACTAGTGTGGATCAATTCTAACCCCAGATACCAAAATGCAGGTTGTCAGCTGATATGGAGTATTGAGTACATTTTTCACTAAACAACCTTCTGACAAAACATGCAGAGACTTTGTACCCAGGGTAACCTTTTTCTTCTTTTTTTTTTTAACAATCTTAGGTTTTCACTTAGGTTTCAACTGCAGTCCCCCAAAGTGGTGCTTTAGAGCGGTCTGATGAGTCTCGATTTCTGCTGCATCTTCAGATGGTTTGGTGAGAATTTTGCTTAATCAACCTGAAAACATGGATCCATCCTGCTTTGTATCAACGGTTCAGGCTGCTGTTGGTGTAAGGGATATTTTCTTGGCACTTTTTGGCCCCTAAGTACCAACTGAGCATGGTTTAAACACCACAGCCTGCCTGTTTGTTGTTGTCCCTCCCTTTATGACCACAGTGTACCATCTTCTGATGGCTACTTCCAGCAGGATAACGCACCATGTCACAAATCTCAAATCATCTCAAACTGGTGGCTTGAACATGACGATGAGTTCACTGTACTCCAGTGGCCTCCACAGTCACCAGATCTCAGTCCACCAGAGCACCTTTGGGAGATTCACCTCATGGATGTGCTGCGGACAAATCTGCAGTAACTACTAATATGTCAATATAGAGCAAAATCTCTGAGGAATGTTTACAGCACTTCTGCAGGCGAAGGGGGTCCAACACAGCACT
>CAFUXE010000184.1:447219-458399 GCA_903364295.1 Serranus cabrilla | reverse complement strand
CCCAGGTTACTTTATATCCCCAGGTACACATTTACAAAGAGTACAGGCCCATAAAATACCCATTACTGCTAACAGCAATAAATACACAAATCTGTCAAGCATGACCGGTTAATAGACCTATGCAAGTGAAGGAAGTGACAAGCATCCAAATGAACAAATCAATAAATAAGAAGTTGAATCGTTGAAATAAAGTGCTGGTGATTTGGAAAGCACATGAATAAAAGAATGCCGGTTCTCTCAAAAGGAAAATCTGTTCCTATTTAATCCTATTTCAGTCACGACACCTGAGTAAATCACTGCATGTTCCTTTGTGTTTTTGCAGTTGCCAGTCTGTTAGGTTTAATGATCAAATACACAGTACAAGGCTTTTGCAGGTTTCAAAAAATGCGTTTTTTTAAAGCCACTCATGCTTTAACTGCAGGATACTTGCACTGCTATGGAAGTCACATGAATATGACCAAGAATATTCTGTATCTATTCAGTTTGATAACTCTTTATCCAATTCCAAATCAAGTGCAAATCTGCTTATTGGATCAAAATCCTTTTTTATACGTAAAAGAAATAGAATTAGGTTTATAAATCACTGTAGTCTCATTTAGCCACTTGTTAGCAACCGCCTTTTAAAGGATGCGTAAAAACTCAAAATTCACAATGCAGGTGTTTGCTAACGTGTTTTATGTCGTATCACAAAAAGATAACATCTCTTCAGCTTGTGTTACACACCTTATTTCAGGCATCTAACCAAAAACATATTCAAATCCTCATTGAGTTTGAGAGGTTAGACCCTATGACGCTAAAATGCTAACTTACATCATGGTTTAAGGCCTCATTCGTGTCAGCAGAAGAGTTAAGGATAAATCAACAATTAAGGCATGCACAATAATCAGATTCAAAGTGGATGTTGAAGTGTGCACAGTAAATGGGCAGAATAAATAAAAGTACATATAATCCACTTGTATTTCATAAAGACTAGCCACTGCAATTTATACCCCTTATCTCATTCCGTATTAAGAGGAGCAGTGCTCTGTATTAACCAACTTTAACTAACAGTATCGGCAGTGAAAAAGTGTCATCGGTGTATCACTAACACACACATTTCCACCTCGTCTCCTCCGAGGTCTCACGCCCAGGATAGCAGGGACTAGCTGCCGCCCCTACTTGGCCATGATGGAAACAGCGTGACAGTCAGACGTCCTGCTGGGAAGACTGATGAGAGCATCCCATTTGCAACTTCCACAGCCAAGTGAGCTGCTTCCAGACAGCGCACACCACGCACATTTGTGCTTGTGTGTGTGCGCATGTCTTTGAATGTTTTTTTCCCCCGTGTCTGACAAGGTGATTAATGAACGGTGAGATCAACACATATGTACTGTAGTGCTTGTGCGTGTTGCATGAGAGATTCACATGCAAAATGATGGCGCACACGAGGTACGATAGAGGACATAGCGAGTCACATGCATACAAACAATGTATGTGCAAATCAAGTGCACAAACAACCCCGCACACGCACACACTTATCTTATAAAGCACATAGACACCTATATATTAATTAGCCTAGTTTGTAGTCTAACTGTGCTAACCAGGACATTGCCATTACTTACTGGTCCTAACTGCATAAATCCCAATACTATCTGTGATTGCATTTGCATCCCATGATTACAGGAGTCATTTATTAGCTGGCCTAATAATGTAACTAAATAAATATGAAAAAAAAAAAAAACATGTTAGCGTTTATTCCCTCGGCCCTGGGCCTGGCTGGCCCAAAAGAGTCCTGCTGTCAGAAAGCTGCTATAACTGGCCTCAGAAGAGCAGCAACACAGTGTGACAGAGTGATAACACAGTGATAAGAAGAGACTTGGTTCGTACACCAAGAGGCTGTGAACATGAAGTGCCAGCTGTGCCCATAATGAGCCCCGGAGCTTCCAGGGCCACGTTCTGGGGCCACCGAGTGATGGCGGCTGACCTACTTGACCTCATTTTCCATTAATTAACACATGGTATGCCATCTCCAGCCAATTAAGATGACCACACTCTCAAATGCAGAAATGGAGACACACTGAGAGTGAGAAAGACTCACATACCTGGCCCAATCAGCAGACAGAATTACAGCTGAAAACCCCTGGTGGCTATTAGCACGGCCCATACCAATTAAGACGCTAAGCGAATCTCGAGTGCTTTGGAGATTGAGGCCCACTGTGTATAATGCCTCCTAACCGTAACACGACACTGGAAATGATGTTGGTCCCATTTCCAGCATAAAGCATACCTTCACCCCCCTTCTCCTATTAAAACCTGAGAGTCTTCAATTAGAGCCATTTGCATTTTGCTAATATCATAATTGTAGCCGTGGTCATTAATAGGAAAGTGGAAAATGAGTGTAGTAGTCAAGGCTTAATCCGAGCTGGGGGAGAATAGATATCTTCCCACTAACCACCGCCGCCGCCTCCTCCTCCTCCTCTCCTGATGAGTGGAGACGACAGTATTTGCTGGGCCTGTCACCGCACGTGGGCTGAGAGTTATTAAATGTGACCTGGATTTAACTATAACTCAATAACTAAAAATAAGGAAGTCATTAAGAGCCATTTGTTAATGTGAAACTGTGTTGTTACAGGCTCTCCAATCAGTTTAGACTGCTAGGGGAAAAAACAAGGACTGCTCCATATAGCTGTTCAGATATATAGCCATATATAAAACACCCCAGTATGTTAATCTTTCCTTTGGGGAATTCACACGAAAAGTAAAAAAAAATAAAAAAAATCTATATCAGCAGTACAATAATAACTTTTTCTTGCCTTGGCTTGTGAGTTGCTTACAATTGCCTATTTTTTGGCAAACTCTGAAATGTACACTAGGTCACTATGTAGCTTCTACAGAGAAAAGGAAAGCACAGAGAAATATCTCAATCTTCATGACACACGCTCCGTCAACGAGAGACTCCACTTGCAAATTACTATCAAAGTATCCTGGGACCATGTGAGTGGGAATGGAAACATTAACATGTTTTTTATTACGATAAAATAATTATTTGAATATCACTGTTAGCCAATTTAAACAACTATTTACATTTGGTGACGAGTCATTCTGTAAGATTACAGCAGTAACACTGATTTACTTACAATTTGTTTTCTAGGACCGCCTTAAAAACCAATGATGCACATTGTGAAATGAAACTAATGGAAAAAGCCTGCAACCTGCAATAAAAGCAGGCAAACACTAGCAGTCAGGCCAATAAATGTTCAGAGAGTTTTAGCATCCACACCAAACTAAGAAAGCAAATGATGCTAAGATTCCGTTTCTGATTAATTTCACTTCAGTCAGATGTGCTCTCACATCCCATCCCTTGTTTCAGCTGAGGGCTGGGAGGAAGGAAAAAAAAGAGTTTCATGTCTGAACCAGACTCGCAATTGTTATGAATATGCATGTGAACTAGTTAGGTAGTTACAGACTGCAAAATTGCAGTAGTAACAGTAGTTCACTCTGTCACATTCTGAACCTGTAGGGAGAAACAGTGCAATGTTTAGTTGTTAGGAAGAATATCACACTGCATATAGCACATGTGGCTCTACCCACTGTTTAAAGGTGCTGTATACAATATTCAGAACATTATTATGCCCCTTTAAAAATTTTGCGTGTCCCATCGTGTCCCACTGTGGCAAGACGGTGTCTTTGCAGAAGCCAGGCCACCCCCTGGAGTGTGAGCTAACGTGGTGTCAGGTACGGGTCAAATATAAAAGAAAGCAGTAAACTACTATCAACATGTCCAGGGGACTCACCCAGTGTTTCCCAAACACAGACAGAATTTGGGCAGGCCACCAAGGTATGTTCATATCGGCCAAAGTATATCTTAGGACGGATTTTAGCATGCTTTTTTGTTTTTATCCATGCAGAAGAAAAACACCATCTGTGATTGATAAAGTGAACGGAGAGACGTTCTCTAGTATTATAGCTAGAAGACACAGACACAGTGCAGTAGGGCTGGGTTTGAAAGAATCGGTTCAAGGATTCAAAATAGATTCAATTTAAACTTTCCGATAGCAATTCATACATTACCGGCGCCTTTATACTTAACTCAAGATGTGGCTCATGCACCTGTGGGTCCCTGGACTCACTACAGTGAAAACCTTTCAGTGTAACTGACTGCTGCCGTTGTTAATGCTGTTAGTGCTGACAGAGCTGTGCAGCTAGCACTCTACCTGCCACCATTTCACTTCAGCCATCTTCATATTTGAATGTCAATCAAACACTTGTGCGAGCTATGTGGAGGCAATTTCAGCTAAAACTGTGGATTTAGTTATAAAACTCATGTAAAAACAAACATCATTTTGCAAAACTTAAATAAACTAAACTAAGGGCTCGAGAGCAGAGCATGAACATCACATTCATCATGTTTTCCGGTGTGTCTTCAAAGCACTGTGAAGTGCCAAAGGAACCCTTTGTCGGCCCTCAGACAGCCTTGGTGTAAAAGATATATATTATGTACACCTTCAAATTCACCATAGTAGTGTTTTTCTGGCAAAGAACAAATCATCAAAGCATTGACAGCTAGATATGCATTGCCAATTGATTCATACCATCTTTGACTGTCAATTCAGTCGACCATCAGCCCGAACTTACGGCACTAATTGACTTACTGATTATCATTTAATCATTTAGACTAATATTTCTGGCAAAAATGACAAACATTTGCTATTTGCAAATGTGAAGATTTGCCGGATTTGCATTTTAAGCTGAAAGTCTTTCGGTTTTGACTGTTATTTGGATTTAAAAAAAAAAAAAAGTAATAAGCCACATGCATTTTGTGTGTTGCGTATCCTTTACAAAATGTTTGCTTATGCTTGCCTGATGCCCCATCTCCCATATTGAAAAATACATCTAGTTTACAGACTTTTTTGGCATGATAACACAGTTTTATATATAACCAATATATGTATTATCATGTGAGTCATTTTATCAGACTTATTTTATTTGGAATATAATATAACGTAAAGTGGTATTCTTTTCAATACAAAATAATATCATCTGCATGCTTTGATGGTGTCATTCTCTGTAGACTGCATTATGCTCAATAAATACAGATAATATTTCTCCCTTTTGTACGGAAATTGAAATCCTCCAGGACACGTGGACCGGTACCAAACAGAAACCCTGCACACATCCCTGAGATGCAAACAAGAAGCTATTTGTCAAAGTCACATATAGAGATGGTAAACGCAGCGGTCACACCCAACTTCCCCAACATGTGATGACTTAATGGCTTTAAAAACATTGGTTCAGATACAGCGTTAGTGCATCTTGAAGTCACTTACTTGCCCCACCCAAGGGTCTCCATCTCAGAGATGAGCTGGGAGTAATACTGTGGAGGCGGGATGGAGCGGCACTCAGGACGGCTCTTCAGACCCACTTCCTGCAACGACAGAGAGAATGCTTCCTATTTCAAGCCCAGATTACTATGCACATAATATCACAACTTCACCACTCTGCACTGTTATCTTTTAACTAAAAGTAAATAAAGAAATGAAACAGAATCAGGGCCAATAAATTGTGTTTTTGTTTGGTGTCAAGCACAGAGGTTGCTACACTTCATTAATCTAAGAAAATATACATGTACATGTGTGCCTTATAATCAAGGCTATTGATAATGCCTGAAGGTTCCCATTTACTTCCCATTCACAGAGCAACAATGTCAAAGTGACCGAGCCAACCACTGTGTCATTCTTCTCCTTACCAAGATGGTCTTCAGCTCCAGAATGAAATTGACAAGATCAGCCGACTGCTGCAGCCTCTGTGAGAAGTCAAACAAGAGAGAAGAGACATCCTTGAATGGGAGGATAATGAAGTGACAGTGTCTATTTTTTTCCTCTAGCCAGCCATTCAAATCAAACACAGTGTTTGTGATTAATGGGGGCTGCCACCAGCTTTAATAATTAATGATAGCTTAAAGGCTGTGAAAATAATGAACTTTGCAGCCCGGGGTGAAATATCAATCTCATCCAAATAACCCTGAGGGGCAGCATAACAAATAGGGACATTTTCCAGGCGATGTTAATTAAACAGTGAAAAATATTTTTCTCTGCTTTTGAGTGAGGCAAGCCTGATGGGTGACAGGGAGTTACAAGAACGACACCAGGCGCGATGTAGAGAACACAAAGGAGCCAAAATGACATGACAAAAAATATACAACACAGAACAATCAGCCTGATCTCAACAGGAGCTGGCAGACACAACACAGCATAAAATATTATCAAGCAATTTGCAGCAAAATACAAGTGAGTTGTATTTATTTTGTGCCTTATGTAGAGCTTACCTGCTTCACTATGTGCTTATACCCATGCAACAGGTGTTTTAACTGCCAGCAGCAGTGCAGCCTGCAAGAACAAAGTTATACAGCAACAGCTACAAATAGTGCATTAAACAGTTTTTGAATGCAGCATCACACACATTAATAGCTGATTGAAATTTGGATTATCTATCTTAGATATTATCTTATCTGGGTGAGGTATCTGGCAAAGAGAGGGTGAGATGATAATGTATACCTGGCCCGTTTAAGTTGGCGATCTGCTGGTAATAGTATTCTCAATCTGAAGTCTCGTTCCTGTGAGAATCAAAGCAAGAATCAAAGCAAGATGATAAATAACATACGCACACAATTTATTGACCTGTGGAACAGCCTTCAGAGCAAATGTTTCAGCTAGCTGCACTATTTAATAACATCTAAAGCTAACAGTATAAGTTAGTGTACTTAAGTTTCTGCACTTAGCTACAAAGGTGCACAATGTACATGTGGGTGTGAAAGAATGTTCCTTCTACGTACACACTTTGTCCTTAAACAGGTTTTCGCTATTCGTTTATCCCATTCAGGTATTAAAAGAACTGCATACAGTGTTGGAGGCAGGGCTCTGCTTATTCCCTATGAAAGCTGTTCAGTCGTGCAATGCAGCCCAACTTTTTTGGCATCATGCAGCATGATGCCAAAAAAGTTGGGCTTTCGTTCATTAAAAAAGACCTGGATCTTTAAAAAAAAACCTGGATCTTCTACTGGTCTTCCACATGTTTTGGGCCCATACTGCTGGCACACTAAAAACCTAAGCCCACCAAGCCATCTACTTCCGGTTTAGCACCAAACTAACTAGAATGTGAATACAATGATGTAATCTCACGGCTCTTCTTGATTCATTCTGTTATTTTGCGGGGGTTGTGACATTAGAAAAAATTTATCCTGACTTTTTATTTTTACCCATATAAGGAGGCCCATCCCATGATGCAGCGGAAAACGTAATTCCACCATTTCGGGTCTATGTGAGATCGACATCAGTCTTCCTGGAGCCGCCGCATGTACTCATAGAACTGGAGTTCCAGCCAGGTAAGCACTATATATGTGTCATATCTGAATCCCCGGTAACAACTCAAACCAAACATGTAGAGTAATGCATGTTCAATTTAAGTGTTGCTTTTTACAGTTCGCACACTAATAAACGCTAAAAATATGTTCAGCCGCCGCTGACGTAAAGTTATTGCAAACGTGATAACGTAAATAATTAGCCATGCGTACTAAGCTATCTTTTAAGTGTGCAAATCAACAATAGTCGAAAAACAACCTAAACATTTTCCTAAAGTTCCCGAGTACTAAACGCATGCCGAATTTACCAGCGGTTTATCGACATTCATAAAATGTCTGAAATAATTTTCTACCAAGCATGTAAATCTGTCCATAGGGAGGAATCTTTAAATGTACACACTTTTTGAATGGAGTTTGGACAATCATGCTGACGAAGAAGAATACCCTACTGACACACTAACTTACCTGGACTGTGATAAATCCGTCATAGACAGTCATCTCCTTGTTGAGAGGTAAAAGCAATGGGTTGTCTTTTACCAATGAACTCTCCATCGCATTACTCTTAACCTTTGTGAAACTTTCAATCAGCTGTCAAACCAGGAAGACTGCTTCCTCAGCTAACGTTAGCAAGCCAGACAGGATAGACCGGCAGTGTTTTTAAGGTCTTTAAAAAACTCGACAGCCTGAACCAAACATTTAAACCTAGATATTTCAATTATGGCTGGTAAATCGCTTGAAGTCACTTGGTTTAAGAAGAGACACACAAGCCGAGACTGAAACCCTCTCGTCCCGCCATGAAAACAAAACAAGCGACGTCACGCGGCTGCCTTCAGTGACTTAGAAAAAATATCGGAATTCAGATGCACACTTGTTGGTGTCATGTGTAAATAGTTTTATTTTGTGTCATGTGGTTGTGCATTCATGGTTGTTCATTTATTTAGTCATTATCTTATTTTTACAGTCTATGGTCATTATTTATAATTACCAAAAACAAGAATGCAGTATCTGATTTAGAAGCATTTAAAAATGAATGTTGCACAAGCTTTAACACAAATATCTGTCAAAATAACTTTTTAAAGCAGTAGACTGAATTCAACTCCTCTTACTCCTCTGCCATTTACTAAATTCATAAAGCCTATCTTTCATTGTCTCCTGCTCAGTTTATTACTTCATAGGTTAAAGCACCGGGTTGTGACTGTGACTGAAAGCTGACTGGAAGATGAATAACCACAGAGCAGCCATACTAATCTACTAAAATATGCCATAAAATGTGATATCAGGTAAAAGCAGAGTGGGCTAACGTGTGGCCTACAGCTACAAAATTGCAATAGAATTAAGATATTAACAGGATAAAGACCCCTTTCCTCATAACAAAGGGATATAGATTTATGCAAATTCCAAATCATCCTGTTGAGGCGTTTTAGGTGTCATCTTCACTTTATAAATGTCTCTCATTAAATTTCTTTTTCACTTCTGTCTTACTTTCACTTTTCTTTCTGGAATAATGTTGTAATAAAGTTGAAAACACACTCCTTTAGTATGGGGTATAAAGGCAGACCTGGGAAATGATTCCCATTCCCATTTCATTTTCATGTATTAATCGATGACTTCAAAAGATTTTGTTGAAGAGATAACTAAGAGACAGCTCTCTGTACATTTTCCCAAGCCAACCACTCCAGCCTTCATTAAGTGCCTGTAGGCCTAGGTCAGGTAAACTTCCCCAACAACCAATAAAGGGCAGCGGTATCAGTCAAGGGACTGTGCTGGTGGATTATATACAGTCTAATGAAGTGTTTGCTTTTGAATGAATGAAAATACTGTTCATTTGCTTACTGTCTATATTTAACAACTCTAGTTTGTATTTTTGGACTATTGGGCAGTCAGACCCATCTATATATGCGTCAGACCAATGCACACAGTGTCTTTGGAACCCAAAGGTGGAAAGTTATCAAAAGAATTGTTCTAATCCAAAAATTGCGCAAGTTACAAAGGAATAACTTCCTGTAGGTTGCAGGAAAAACAGAAAGTGGTGCATATATGGGCAATAATGACTCTAATTAACAAGAAATCACTCCCAACCTGTGTCCTGTGGGTCTAACATGCAATTTGGGTCATAATCAAACTATAACCATAGACTGGAGAAGGCTGTAACCTCCAATGCTGAGCTATGAAGTCTATGTGGAAGTGCCAAAACTTGCAATTCATTGACTGGCCTCTAGGGACAGGCTGCAGAATGGAGCAAATAAGATTGGCCCTCGTGTTAAAATGTCCAACTTCACGGCATAAAAAAACCCTTTTTCAAAAAACATCTCTATCCTCAAAAGCAAAGGTCCCCCTCCATGACAACTCTGAGGGGGGTGTATTTTTTTTCTTATAACATACTCGTTTAAGTTTTAAGATTTTGCATAATTAATTGCATCCTCAGCTTGAGTGACAGCTGTCGGAGCTGTCCGTCACTCGCCGCTGGCTGCCAGCTGTCTGCCAGCTGTCTGCCAGCTGTCTGCTAGTTGCTTTAGCTGCCGGGGCTACCCGCAGCTAACCCACTGCTAAGTTTAGCTGCCGGGGCTACCAGCAGCTAACCCACTGCTAAGTTTAGCTGCCGGCTTTGCCAAGTGAAACTTCACCTTGTTACTCACAGTATAGACAGTTATGATGATTAAACTTAGCGAAATGCCAGGTTAACACAAGACTTGACTAGTGTTTAACTATGTCTAATCATAATAATTGAACGTATT
Source organism: Serranus cabrilla (assembly GCA_903364295.1). Classification (NCBI taxonomy): domain Eukaryota; kingdom Metazoa; phylum Chordata; class Actinopteri; order Perciformes; family Serranidae; genus Serranus; species Serranus cabrilla. The sequence goes on along the minus strand of CAFUXE010000184.1, from coordinate 448,328 downwards.
TTAAAAATATCACATTTCAGCATGGTCCAGAGATAAAAGAGTTGGTTATTAGATTCATAGACACAGTCAAATAGTCAGTAACGTGAAAGTTGACTGCGCATGGCCCCAGACTTAATTTTTTAATATTTATTTCATTACTAAAGCAGGCACTTAAAGATTAAAATACTCCGGAAACGGATTGCTTGTGATGGTCTATAGATGTTTCCCTCTCCCGACACACCTAATTCTAATCAAGCTCGTTATCAGGCTGCTGCAGGGCTTGGTGACGAGCTGATCATTTGATACAGGTGTGTTTGAAGAGGGAAACATCTAAAACGTGCAGGATGGTGGCACCCCTGCTCTAGCATGTCATGAGGCTTGGAGCATAATCTAGCAATAGCAGCTAACACTGATTCAGTTTCTTTATGATAGAAGTTTATAATATGGCTTTGGTTCCTTACATCCCCACTACCAATCTGAAACAAAAATGAAAACCTCCAAAACCACAACTGAAATACCTGTTTCTGAGAGGCCACCTGTGCTGCCAATCATTGCCTGATTGAACTGCCTTTGTTGGAAGTTGCTCTGTCTAATGACTTGTTTTTTGTTGTTTGACAGGCCTTTGTGTGCATGCTCCTGCATCACCAAAGTGGGTAAGTTATCTTTAACTGTTTCTAACTCATGATTTATCATTAAAGTGATTTTTTCCCTGTGCAACTTGGTGGAGGTTAACGAGCACTTAGCATGTGATTAGCCTAGCCCCTTGCTAACCAGGATGTGCTCCAACATCAGGATCCCTTAGCATGTCATGAGGCCTGGAGCATTAGCTAGCAATAGCAGCTAACAGTCATTTTCCCTTTATTTTAGCCTGGGATTCAACCTTGGAGCTCCTTCTGCATGAGACAGCCATCCCTCCACCTATACAGCATGTGAGTATGAAATTCAAAGAATCTGAAGCATCTAAAGGTAGGACTGAAAACCAAATCATGTCTCAATGCTGCTTTTTTTTCACCTCTTCTCCTATGCCATGACTTGGCTCGGTTTGTTATTTTGGGAGCATCTGTCTCTCCTTTCCTGCCTGATCTATCGCTCATACGCAAATTCGGAGACCTGTCTCAATGCTGCTTTTT
>CAFUXE010000184.1:406576-420182 GCA_903364295.1 Serranus cabrilla | reverse complement strand
CACACTGTTTTAAAAAGCTAAATCAGTCGTGCGAGAGCACTACATCTGCCTTAAATCATAACTGATCAGTCTCCCCAATCAACCATTCTGGCCCGGTCCAAAACGCTCCATTTCCTGACCCAGCTTCTCGTCTCTCTCCTCGCTATTAGTCAAAGCCCCTCTCCATTTCTTTTTTAACAATCCTTCCCCAAACACTGCTACTGCCAGGTTTTTCAGCCGGCGTAGATTTAGCTGCCTTGTCAGTAGCGCTGCTGTCCTAATCTCTATCACAGCCTCAACTCTGGCCTCGAGGAATGATCAGACAGAGAATGAGAGAGGGAGAGAAAAGGGAGAGAAGCAGATTTTGTGCCAGAATTGCTTTTTTTTCTCAAATAAGCAAATGTGTAACGTGGCAAAGGCCCAGTGCAGACCTACCCGCGAGATGTTTATGACTAGAAAGCTGCAGTCTCCCCTTAGTCCTTTGAAAGAGAAAGGGTTGGGGGGTGGGTGGGAGTAGGGGGTTAGAGAGGAGAGGCAGACTTGGCACAACACTCCGTCTAGTGTTCTGAATTAGCGAGGGTCCCTTTCACCCTCACTCCCGCCCCTTGTACCTTCGCTCCTTTATTTTCTTTGTCTTTTCATCTTTGATATACTTGTTTTTTTTACTTCCTCCTAATGGCTAGTTGCTTGTCATAAACTAGGCTAATTTATGAAAGCTCTACTGTGCTGGCCTGTGATTTTATGGATCACATTAGGAGCATGTGCTTGTTTTTTGGGAAGTTGAAAAGTGTGTGATCACTCCCACAGTTTTGGGTCAGTATTATGCTGCCTTATTTTCTGTACATGATAGCTTCATTAGACCACATAAACATCACTTTTTCTTATACCAGGTGAACCCGCCCTGTCATTGACACATGGCTGCTGCATTTTAGTTTAGTCTAAACACTTAGCTATGTGCAGGGTTTGGCTTTAATGACATGGTTTGAAGGACTGTACGGTCTCAGGCAGCCAATTTTGAACATACAGAACTATTCTACCTACATAGGAAAACCTAGAAGTTAATTTGGTTCTATTTCAAAATTGGCCACATGCTGCAATACAATAGGGGGCAGTATTTCACCTTGTGCAAGTAATTCATGATTTTGAGTTTGTGAACAGTTACGTAAAACAAACGTTCCAATGTCTCTAAAATTAAAACCTACACTCCATGTTAAGTATTCATTTTAATTCTAGTATGAGGTGTTAACTAAAGCTGCTGGTTGAATCACCGCTAGCTGCATCTTCTGCCTCTCACAGCAGTGTTGCAATACAGGACAGGCTTGGGCGAGCTGGTTAACATGTTAATTTCAGTAGATATCTCTGCAAAACAATACTTAGCGTCTTTGTCATAACATCAAAACAGCCTCTTCTTCGCACTTCACACTTTAACTTCAAAATCTGGCTCTATCTTACATCTTCAATACGGTGTGTGCCAAATTTGAGCCTACAAAGGAGTCCCAACTCAATAGTACAGGATGACACACTACAATCTTTTTGAAATAAATGAATCTTGCAACTTGCACAGTCAAAAGTATAGGCAAAGCTATTGTACACATTAACTGTCTAATAAAAAAACGTAATGTACCCTCAAACACACCAAATTAGCATAAATACATATTTGATTGTGAATCTGAAACCAAATTGTGTCTTCCAAAACAACTTTAAACATTTAAAAAGGAACAGAGACATCAGAAGCACTTGCTGAGATAAGACTGGTTTCCCTGGATGACCAGCTGGTTTGGCAAGCTGGCGGTTGATCTTGTTTTTTTGTGGCTGGTGTTGATAAATCAACATATATTTAAAATCTAAATGATTAATTTATTAACTACAAAAAAGATCAAAGAGTATGGATATTTTTTTTATAATTCGAGGCATTATTATATTTTCTGCCACACCACTGGTTATGCCATTGTTATGTCTGCCCATTGGTCCAAAGGCCAAATAGTCCATAATAATCTTTCTCTTACCCTGTCCAAGTCCTCCTTTGCTCCAGTCATAACTATACTGTCCTTCTACTTGGGTCGACTGCCTCACAAATTCCATCTTTAAATAACTAATTCCGATTTTGTAACCATACAATAAAAAATACCCCCTGCTCTCATCTTTATTCTGGAAGTTGTGCATGACATTCATCACTTATAGTACACATTCAATATAGATGCATTCTGCTTTATGTTTATACAAACTTTAATGTAGTTTTAAAGAGATAAACAGGGATAAAATGAAGTAGATGCGCAAGTTGTTGTGTATACACTAAGCTCCTATAACAGAGATAGAAGTGGGATCTGCTGGAAAGAATATGGGTTATATTATAATAATAGGTCCAGGGAGCAGTGAGTAGTATGTGGGTTAAATTATACTGTAAGCAGGGACCGCTGGACTGTATGTGGGTCATATTATACACTTTAAATGGTGACTGGTGCACATTATGTGGGCTGTCTTACAGTTAAATCCAGTCAAATGTATTCAGATCTTAGCCTACTATACACACCCATGGCTCCTGGGCACCACTGAGATTCTGCCTTTGTTGGTGAAGCTTTCTGTGAGTATTCATATACCACCAGGCAGATATACTAGGAAAATTCTCATAGTCCACTTCAGCAAGGTCATTGCTAAAACGTGTCTCACATATTTCTAATCTTACTTAGACATACATACGCTCACACACAGAAGCAGCTCATCCACACCCCAATGGCCTGTAAGCCCTCAGATATATAATTTTCTTCAAATGCACCTTTTCAGACTAGTTTGTCTGCATCCTCAGTGCCCTTTTTCAATCTGAGCTGCCGACTCATCCTGTCGTGTCCCGTCTTTCACAAATCATACAGCGGCGGGGCCGTGCTCGGAGAGGGACAATTTGTCAGCTGTATGCATGAGTAAGCAACAGATTCACCATCCATTACACTGACCGGACAGAGGAGGGTGGAAAGAGAGGGGATGGAGGAATTGCATGTGTGTATGTCTGTGTGTGTCTGTGTTCATGCTGTCCTATCCTTGTGAGAACAATTTAAAATTTTAGACCTTCACGGAGGGCATTTTTGCAAAGTGAGGACATTTTGGCCGTTCGTCATCTGCACAGGTTGTTTGGTGATTCATTTGAAATTTCAGGGTCAAAGAAATATGCTAACGGTTTTGGGAATTGGCCCAATGGTCAACTGATGTGTTAAGCAAAAATAAAGAACATAGATATTGAAATCATCCTTGGTAGACCACACAGTGCTCAGTGTTAATCACCAACTGTGTGGACTGATCTAAAGATTAAGCATTGAGCCTGGAGAGTGACAATCTCTTTCCGCACTTGAGCCCTGTTTTTTTTCACTCTGCCCTGCAGGATTGCTGATTGCTGCTGCTACTTCACATTACAAGCTGTCCACCTGTGAACCACTTGAAACCATTTATTGTGAAGCAGCTACAAGATGTCCAGAGTTAGTCACCAGATGTAGCAACGGAACACTAATTTCTGGTATGTTTTTAAAAACTTGTCTACATGTACAACCATTTTCAGCACTCTCTTGTGAATAAATCAGTTGGGGAATGGGCAAAAAAATGCAGCAATCAGTGACTGGTGATTAAATCCTGATTTAATTTAGATTATGTAAATAACTAGCATGTAAAGGAGACGTCCAATGTAAGACTCTGACCTCTTGGATTTGAAGGTAATAATAGAAAAGCCTTGAAGTATAGAACGATGTCCATGGAGATTCATGTGGGATACTGAGAGTTACTGAGCCAAAGGCCACTAGATTTGCTTCTGAAGTCTGTTATTAAATTGACCATGACCTGCTCAGAATTGACCTCCCACTCCGTGTCTCGATCGCAAGTGTATAAGACAGCAGATACACTAATTTTAATGCATGCAGCTGTCTGTACCAGCTCCGTGTGGGGTTAACTGTTCGGACTTCCTCTTGTCCCACACATAGATATAAGGGTCAGACAGCCCAATGGTCTGAAACTACACACTGCTGCCCAGTGACACACTCTTAAAGACTTTTTTAGGGTTAGAGAAAGATAACTTCTTTGGACTATTGGGACATAGGACCAATGGGATGGCACCCACGATGCAGGCTTGAGCCCTAGCTGCATCTTGAGGAGCTGCAGTCTTTATTCATTGGCAACTGTTAGCAACACATTCATTTCTCCATGAAATCTAAGTTGGAGATAGACAGTTGTAGCATTAGAACTGTTGGCATGCAAGTGTGACACTGATGTTGGCGGTCCAGGCACAAGGTTAGAGCCTCTTACACTTGTTTGCATGCACATGATGGCCACAATTTAAGCACATAGATGGACTGGGAAAGCATAGAACAAGGGCAGCAGCAGAATCCGAGCAGACAATATGTTTAGTTTTGTTTAGACTGTAAGAAGATACCAAGACTGATACTTTTGAACCCTCAAGTTACGCACAAAGTACACAGGCCAGTTTGTGAGTAGTGCTGCTTGCATCTCAGTCACTTCCCCTACACATTAAAATGTATCTATGCAGTGAAGAAGAGGATATAGCTGATCTGTGTTTTTTTAAGTGAATGGATGGGCAACAGGGTGTCTTGAAACCCAGAGAGAAAGAGAGATACAGGAGGTCAGAGCTTTTTGCTGCTTTGACATCTCTCTGCCATTTTATAAAGAAAAAAGTGGGCCACAAACTTCCAGTATATGCTTCCTGTGAAGACAATGCATGTGTATGTATGAGTTTGTGTGTGTGAATGGACTCAAACAGGACTTCTCCTATGTGTGTGTGTGGTAAACATTTACCATATTTTGACTGCATGTGTGAGATCACGCTGAAACTACCCCTCCTGTTTCACACACTTGTATATGGGAGTGTGTGTGCTGAATCTCCATATGAAGGTCGCTTGATGCCAGGTCTCTTAGGCACTGAATAGAGTAACAGACACATTTCATACATCTGCTTTTGTTACTGCTTGAGAAACGTTTGTGTGTGTGTGCGTGTGTGTTTCTCTACGTGTCAGAGAGATTAGCAGTGTAGCAGCCAAGTTTTGTAGTTTTACAGAACATGAAAAACCACGAGTAGTCCCTCACCACCAGTGAAGGAGAACCTCTCTCTGCTTGTAAAACTCACATCTGAACTCTGGAGTCGACTAACAGCACCACAAAGACTTCACTGAGACTTGTTATAACATTGTGAGGCCATGATTGAATGTCCATTCAAAATGGAATTATGTGTTATCTTGGATTCATTGATCTTTGCTGCCATGTTGGGGCCTAATTGGTTTTGTGCTTTGTTGTGGCAAATACCTGGTGGAAGCACAGTAGGTTATCAACATGAGGCAAACAATGACTCAAGATCACAATTATTCTGAGCTTTAAGTTTTTTTCCCTTTCAAACCCTGTTATAGTATAGCTTTGAGTTTATGACACATCAATTAATAAAAAATGTCCATTTGTTTTTGTATTATTGTAGAAGTTACAACAAGTTTCTGAACTCTTGCACTGAACAAATAAAGAGGCATAGTCACACCATGTTGGATGTGTTATATATACACAAAACACTGATGCAAACCCTAAGCCTGTTTATGTTTTACAACTGAGGATTATTTTAAATAGGAAAAAAGGGTTTAATATCAACTCACCATATTAAAGCAACATTCCTTAGACTTCATATTCTTCGCAATTTAATGCCCCTAAAGTTTCACCTGCAGCGGTTCCCCTCCCGCTGTAGTAATTATGAATAGCTGCACACATGTATTTGTTATGACAACATTACTTATGATCAAAAACAAATAAACAACTTTGTGAACACAGACAAACATCAAGCAATTGCAACAGCACACAAAATAGCAAGCCAGCTAATATTACTCACTGACAATACTTTCAGAGCAAGAACAGCTTGCCTTTTGTCTGCAGTCTTTTATTTCACAAAGCTGTTGCCAACTCTTGTCCAGGTGCTTGCTTAGTCACTCTCTTCTTTCTCATCTTAATTTCCTCATTCAACATCCTCATTGGTGTCTTCATAGTCCTAGCAGCACTGCTAACTATAGCTGACAACAGCTACATGACTATAGCTGACAACAGCTACATGACACAGTGACATTTTAAATTATCCCAGTCCAGACAGAGTCTGGGTAGTGATTTTTGCCTTTTTTGGGGGCCAGATCTGCTTCATAGCATGCTGATGATATTACAAATTACACCAACATTTTTTTCTGTGGTTATACAGCCACTACAGAAATATATTTACTCCCACTGCTTGAGACACTCCAGTAACCAGGTCATGATTTCTGGAAGGAGACATGGGTGTTGAGATTTTCTAATATATTTTATGTTTTGGCACTTTGAGCACCACAAGCAAGGTTCCATATAGTTCTATAATATTCCACAGAAGGCAGCCATCTCTTTGCTGATATCTTCAACACTCAGCAGCCCACACCTAAAAGATTGATAAAGAAAGATTGATAGAAAAAATTTGCATTTTTGATTTTGGGGTGAACTGTCCCTTCATTCATTCAGTCATTCATTTTCTGTAACAGCTTATCCGAACCCGGGTAAATGTTCCCCACTTGCAGAAGCAACAGATTCTCATGAAGGGATTCATATGATTTTCTAGGAATGCTCAACATCATCATCACTGTTTAGCCACCACAGCCACTTCCTTAAGGTGACGCACAAAAACCACTGCCCTAAAGTTAGGCAAAAAAGAACAGGACAAGGCACGGGACGTAACTCCAACAGCGGGACAGATCAGGAGTTTGACTCATACGCCACCACACACACCCATCCAACTGCTTGGGACCTATGTGGCTTTTATTATTAAATGCCTTAATTGCCTGTCTCAATTATGTTGAAAAGAAACAAATTCCAATGCATTATTTTGGCTTTTCTCATGAGGACAGCCCGTACACACAGCTGTACAGAAGCACATTTAATGTAACACAGCAGCACTGTTATCTATTCATAAACTTTCAATACGTGCAAAAATACACTCAGACACACACATACACCTACACACTTTCTCACACTGACATCTGCACTCCTGTGTCCATACACAAAGATATACTACACACACACAGATGCACACACAAAAATACACACCTCTGGTGTGAATGGCCCTTGGCCACAGGCAGAGTTTTCACAGTAAACTAACCTTGATCAATAACCTGCTATGGACCTCAGCAAAACCCACTGTTCTCCCTACTGCTGGATTTCAATATCACGCCTGTTTGAACACTCTAGCCACGGGCCAACTGTATATGCGTGTGTGTGTGTGCACATGTGTGTGTGTATGCATGTACAACTGCTGCCGCTGCATGAATTTACGAGAGCCTCTGAGCATGTGTGAATGTGTTTGTGGCCTGGTGTATGCCGCGTATGTGTGCTCAAAGAAATCTTTGTGCATGAATTTCAGTGTGTGCGTGTGTGTTTGTGTGTGTGTGTTTGAGTGAAGCCTCGGGGTCCGCTGTGAACGGTGCTAACTGGCCCTCTGAACTCCTCCCTGTGAAGAGAAAGAGAAAGCCACCGGGCATGTGCAGAGGACAGCATGCCATTTACCTGGGCTACGGATGGTTTTTAAAACTGGCAAGAGGGACTTCCACGCACACACACACGCTCACACACAAACACATACTGAAGATACTCCTGCCTTTTGCCTCAAACGCAAAAGCACACCTTTGCTCCCTCGCCTCAAACACAAACACACTTCAAAAGTTTTTTTTTTCATTTTTCCTTTTTTATTTTTGGAAGCGATACAGGCAGTACTACCCCTGCGTTTAAAGAGCCTAACCGCTCTCTTCATGTGCCCTTTCCTTGCTTCCTGCCTCGGCAAAAAGGCCCCTCCGCGCCATAAAACTTGCTCGTTTACATCCAGCGCTACAACTAGCGAGACAACCTTTTGGCTCTCCAAGGTGTTTGTCTCACAGTGCTCTTTATATACAGTAAGGTGTGAAGTGTATACGGCCCCTGCTCCAGCTCGAGCTGGGCCTTTAGAAGAGTCTGATGGTATTTCAACCGGGGTAAATGCTCAGTGAAACACCGGGTGAACTCTGGATGTCGTCATGTGAATCACATAACGGTAGTATGTGTCACAGATGTACTCACTTTTATATTTTCATTGTATTTCACGAGGAGAGCAAAAAAAAACAACTTGAGCCCATCTGCCTTATATGAACCTGTGTGTGTGTTCATTTGTCTTAATGTACCTGGCTCGGCGTGTGTGTGTGTGTGTGTGAGCTGGTGGTTGAATACAGCTGACCCAGATGTGTTAAGTGGGTCATGGGAACACCACCGCCCACACATTGGGGGTTATGGGTAGGCAGAAGTGTTGTGGTGTGTGTGTATGTATGTGTAGATGGGGTTAGGACACTGGGGCAGTGCCCTGATTATACTCAGATTAGTTTGGGGAATTCATTGCTCCTCCTCCTGAGCTTTACCCTCCCTAACTCTGTCCCCCTCTACTTTTTATCTTTTCCCTCTGTTCACTTCTTTCTCTCTCTATCCCTCTCTTCATAGCTTTTAAATAATGTCATTTATGCATTATTTTTTGTGCTAACGGTCACATCTTGCTCTGAATAGAATTATTTGAATAAAATTAAATATAATTTTAGAATGATTTGATTTTCCCTTGTTTTCCCCCTTAGTGGCCTGACCATTATTTGCCTTGAAATATGATATATTTTATATTTAAAAGCAGTTAAATGTAGTTATGTTAGGATTCAAATATTAAAAGGATTTTCTTTCATTCACTCATTCCCACAAACACAATTTTTAGATACAGCTCATGAAGTGTAGTGCACCTCTCCATCATCTGCTGCTGTCTGTCTATCGTCTGTCGTTTACCAGTTTAGTTCATTTCGGAGCCACTTAAAGGTCAAGTAATGTTATGTAACAAGAGCTTTGTCAAATATTAGGAAAGGTCAAATGACCACAGGACTTTGACCCAGGAGGCCTGTGTTCCTGTCTCTTGTGGAAACAAACGTAACTTCCGTGTGTAGGCTGTGTGAAGCTCCGTCATGTCCATGTCACACTTTATTTCACCTACTTCATTTTTGATAGTTACATCCAATTATTTTACCTTTTTTAATTTATCCATTTTTATGTTAGCTACACCATACCATTGACCTTTTCATCCTAACCTTAAGCAAGTAGTTTTGATGTCAAAGCTTAACCAAACTGCAAACTTCACATTACACATTACATACAAATCACACAACCATTACTGGAAAGTGACTACATAGGCTACCTTCTTGCCCTTCCTTCTTTTTATTTTATTATTTTATTTTATTTTATTTTTTGCTTCCACCTGGACCTGTACACTGTTATTCTAGGGTACACATGGATGAAGAGACACATGCATTAAAGTACAATCACATATCCAAGTTACTGTTCTTTGAATATATTCACATTAATGTTGAGGGAAACATACACTACTTCACATTTTTCTTACAAAATTTAAAAAAAAAATAGATCTAGAAAGAAATAGAGGAAGTCTTGAACTGCATTAAACAGAAACAGAATCTTTTGTCCTTGCATTTCCAAATTGCTATATTTTCACTGGTGTTGTTGTGGTAATACGTTGCTGTTTATCATCAGAAGAAGTATATTGCAACCTGCATTAAATGGCCTTCCACTCCGTTCTTTGATCCAGTGACTACCTGATTAGTGACTGGCCCTCCTCTTGTGTCTTTCTGGTGCTTTTCTGGTTGTGTCCCCAGTGTGAGTGGAAATGGGGCATGGAGCCTGGGCGGGACGGCTGGGAGGAGAGATGGCAGCCAGGGTGGCACGCTGACTGGAGGAGTGCCAACCACTCTCAAACAGGTAGGGATATATGCCAACACTGCCTCCATCTCTCTCTCTCTCTCTGCAGCAGTGGCCGTCATGCTCACTGACATTCAAAGTTTGTTACCCCCAGTAAAGATTCACTACTTTCCACCCCTCCAGTGGTGAATATTACACAGTACAGTACAGTTGTGGTCCTTATTGCCTCAGTGTGTGAGTCTGTGTGTCTGTATGTTTTAGCTAAATGTTTGGCAAATCACCATAATATGCAATAATATTTTAATAACTTCAACCATAAATGTAACTGTCTTATTGGTATCTCTGCCTTGAAATGGTTACATTTCTGCATTTTCTTTATAAAAGTCGATTAAAACTCTCTTGGGACTTATTGAATGTCGAGATGACAATGAATCTATAAGAGCCTCCAATGAAAAAATAATTAAGTAATCATTTCCTCAAGGAACTAGTCTCTTTAATGGTGCTACACTGTGAAACTGAGTATTGAGTCATTACATGTTTGGTTTCTGAGCTTTGCCTCCATGATGTTTGATGACTAACCTGGCTGAGTGTTGAACATACATGGACAGAACTTGGTTAAAATGTATGAAATACATTCATTCCTTGTTTACATTTTGTAGTCTACAAGTGAAACAAACATTTTAAGTAGTCTGAAATTTTTTTTCTGGTATCCCAGTAATGTCCTCTGGCTGCTGTGTCTCGACTTTCTGTGGTTTACGGAGTTTTCTGCTAATTGAAGCTGCAGTAAGTTACCTTAGTTGGCTGTGCCGCAGGACTGGGAGCTCAGAGCACAGGGGTAGTGTTAATGCTTCGTGTTGCATCACTAGTTGGGATCTTTGGTCTGCAGAGAAGAGGGTGTTCGAGGCCTGTGGCAAGGGGGAATGATATGCCAGTGTCGTGCCTGAACTGGAGCCAGGTGAGCGGGCAACATAACCAGGTTCATCAGCATCTATGGCAGAGACAAAATAGAACAAAAGGAAGATGACAAAGGAAAATAAAAAGGAAAGAAGTAAGAGTGATTGGCTTTAGAGGGCTTTTCAAAGAAAAAGGCTGTAAGACAGATGTCCAGCTGGCCTTCTTGCTGTAGGATTAATGTTAGTAACTAATATTAGCTAGCTTTCTATGTCTTTTGTTGCAGCACTTGCTTGATGTTTTGCAATGTTAGCAAAGTTGTTGACTAGTTTTGGATCATAAGTAATGTTATCATAACAAATCCAAGTGTACAGCTGTTCCAACAGCGGTGTAGACGTAAATTGGGTGGGACAAATGAAAACATTAAAATGAACTGAGTTTCATTTCAAATTTGTTTGAACTTGACTTTTGGAAAAAGTGACAGCTCTAATAGTAATTGCTTTGATTGTTGGTCTTTCCTTAGACAATCTCCAGTTTTTAGAAGCTATTCAAAATCTCCAAATGTATTCAACTTGAAGTTTATGGCCTGAGCAATAAGCTTAGCATCATGTCTGATGGTGCTGTTTACGTGTGACAATATGTGTCAGCACTAGCATTTTAAGGTCTCTTTTGTAATGATCTCCACACTGAAATGGCTAAGCAATAATTAAAAAATCTCTATCTAAATCTTTACTTCACAACAATAAAACTGTGCACCAAAGCCAACATCTGGTAAAGAATGCAATAGACAGCCTGCATGTGTGATCATCTATACTGACATTTAAAAAGACTGATCACAGAAATGAAAAGGCAACTGGAAGTTGTTTTCTGCTGGCACATTGTTTCCAAGAACTTACTTTCTCTCACCCTTACTAAAACACAAAACATTTTCAAACGCATCCACCCTTGAGAAAGTTTTTAAAAGCTTGATTTTTGGGTATGAAAATGTCTTGTTTTACATGGAAGGAAGATGAAAACTGAGAAATACATGTGTTTTTAGTTTTAGATGGCTTGATGAGGACATACCCTTGGCTGAGAAATGGTTTCCCCTCATATATAGTTGATTATGAAGCACTTTGAGCAGTATTTGCTTGTTTTCATAAATGCACTCAGTGCAGTGTATCACTTAATGTTACTATCCACATGCTGTCTACCATGGGCCCAGACTGCCGAAGGACAGTGGCTGTAACTGGCTCTGAGACAGATTGAGAACATCAGGTGTTTTAATTCAACCGTTGTCAGCCTGTTAAACACGGCTGTTCGGGCCAAACTGGCCCTCGGCTACACACTCTAATGTTTATATGTCTAACTATGAGCCAAACACATCCCCTCAACACACAGGTCAAAAGCTATGAACTGAGAGTGGGCATGTGCCAAAGACATGGCAGGCCTGCCAATTGCTACAAGCCTGTGGCCAGACGGCGAGTATTCAGGGGTCAGGAGCAGCCAAGTGGTGTCCAGTGAGGGATACCCTGGTTTAGTGTTGGCCAAACAACGCCCCCAGGCTGGCTGGACTGACTCAACATGACTGGTGTGTGTGTACACAGAGTGAGAAAGAGAATGCTAAGCCTGTCCTATGTGGGTTTGCTTTGCTGTTTACTGGCCAGAGTGGGTGATGAGAGGTCTGGGCTGGATTATATCTGTTCCCTCAACATTACAGTTACTAACTCTTGGTATTCTGCGTTTGTTCTATTTCCGCAGGTTATAAAAGTTGAAACTGTTGATGCTCTGTTACTGATATTTTCGTTGCTTGTATTGATAGCCAGTAACTTTTTTACGAGGTGTCTTCTCATTAAGTATTCTCCGATGTAATTATGCTGATGCACAGTGTCTGTACCTCAGTACAAGGTGCTATTAATTTAGGTAACATTACTTTGTGTGTGTGTGTGTGTTTTAAATGTAAATAGACTACATAGTCCAGTGAGTATATCATGAGTTGGGATATTAAAGTTTAAATCATGTAAAGTACATATTTTTTCTCAAGAGAAGCTTTAAGAACACTTGATTGTGCTTCTTTTAGTTAGTTTAGTTCTTTGTCCAGTTGTTCAATACTGATGTAATCACAGCTCCACCAGAAAGTTCCAGTCAGCATCAGTAGCATATTGTTTGTTTTCTAAGATGCCTCAGCAGCACTCCTCTGTACAGTCATCGCCTCAAACATGACTCATATAAGATAAACAGTTGTGATTGGCCCGCGATGTCTCAGGCTGGTAGAAATCTGTCCAGTTGCCTTCGACTGCACACATCTGCCAGAGCAAATAAAACATGAGCGTACAGATTTCTCTAGTACCCAGGCAACTCATCTCAGTCTTTTAACATGAGATACCTGTCAATTCTGAGTTCATTTTGATACTTCTATTTAGCTGTAGACTGCGAAATTTGATTGACATAATATGAATAAATGAATTATATGATATGAATGAATCTTTAACTGGGAGAATACGAAATTGATGTGATGAACAAACCTGACAACAGCATAGTTTAATTCTGGCCTGTCATCAACGTACTCACTGAATTAATGATGGCTGGTATGACAGCTGATTTCTCTTTTTAAACGTTTTCGTTTTTTATTTGTATCTAATTTCTTTATTATGTTGTATTTTTCTTCATTATTGTCTTTTCAACTATTTCTAATGTCTATGCTGGCCTTTGTATGCAGTTCAGGTGTCACTCGGCTTCACACACACACACACACACACACAAACACACAGGCTCAGGATAGCCAAAGCTGAATCTACCGCCAAGTCCACTTGCAGGTCACGGGAGGATAAACACACACTTTGGCCAAATACACACATGCATGCAGCCAAAACCAACCTCGACCACTCTGTGGCCAAAGGCATTTGCAGCCTAGTCCCACTCAGCAGGGAATCCCAGCACTTGGCTCTCTGTCTCTCCGGGAAAATCCATCTGAGAGGGAAGAGAGGGAGGGAGAGAGGGAGGGAGGGAGGAA
>CAFUXE010000184.1:357960-398723 GCA_903364295.1 Serranus cabrilla | reverse complement strand
AAGCTGCTGAGAGCTGCTGGTGAGGGCACTGCGCACCTCCCAAGGCATTTAAAAAAGGCATTCACCCTCAGCAAGACACCTCCATAGTCAGACGCCAGGGCAGGAAGCGCAGTAGCCGGCCAACATTTAGCATCCTGCCGCTGAGCAGGAAGTGGGAAAAGGTCCTCAAAAGTTCCACCAACTGACTACAAAAGAGGTAGACATCGCCCCGAACCACTCATGAGAGGTCAGCTATTTATTTGTTTTCCCTTCCTCCCTCCCTTCCTCCTCGCGGGTGAGGTTACAGCATGGAAAGGTGAGCCTGAGCTGATCCTTTGCTGGGGAGGGCAGCCGTCACCTCGAGCGTCGGGCTAACACTAACATCCACAAGCTCCAGTGTGGCCAGGATGAAAGGCAGTTGGAGGGGAGCGAACTGTACCGGGCTCCGCAGTATTGATGTTGGAGAAAATGAACCGACTCCTCCATCGATCTGCAGAGGGAAAATGTAGAAATAGAAACGGTAAATCTGGCTCTCTTGACTAACAGCTTAACGGCGTCCATCTTTTTCCCCCCTCTCTTCTTTTGCTCTTTTTGCCTTCTATGTAAACTGGGCCAATATTTCTCCATTGATGTTTTCTAGAGGGCAGTAAAGCATTTGAAAGCTATATTGGCTTGTTTTGTTCTCCTCTAGATGACGAATGCTGCGTTTTCATGATCAATAGAGGCCTGAGTTACTGTTCAAGTGACTGTTATTAGGGACAGTAGAGCAGTCACACAGGCCTGTGTAGCTGTCATCTCATCAGACAAGGATTCTGACTCAGTCCAGCAGCAGTGCCTATGGAAACATATGGTGGGATGAAATGTTTTAAACATGCTTGATGCCTCCATATGCTTATTGTTGTGTGTCAGTGATGTGATGTTAAATAAAAAGACCGTGACCTCCATTTGATGATCATCGTAAGGGAGAAAATCTCTACGAATAACGGTAAATTATGTTTTCAGAGAAGCTTTGTACTGTAATTTTGTCCTCAAGAGATCCTCCAGTCATTTTAATATGAAGCATACTGTAGGTTTACCGCATAAACATTTCTCTCCGACTAAAAAAATCTAACTTTATAGTAGTTTAAGGAGGTATAACATCCACCACTTCCCTCCTTTGACACAATGATTA
The DNA here is from genome assembly GCA_903364295.1 of Serranus cabrilla. NCBI lineage: Eukaryota > Metazoa > Chordata > Actinopteri > Perciformes > Serranidae > Serranus > Serranus cabrilla. The sequence goes on along the minus strand of CAFUXE010000184.1, from coordinate 397,573 downwards.
GGAGGTTAAAAAGCTTCAATTTTAAAGTTCAGCCCTAATCAAATGGAGCTGAAAGAGCCAGGACATTTAATGGTACATTGAGTAAGATTTTCCTGTCCTGTATAGTACAAAATAACCATAACATATCTGCAAAGGTTCTATCTGTGGAAGAGCCTTCTTGATCAATACCAATTACTTTTTTTTTCTCTTTTCTTTTACAGCCAGTTGCTGAGATTTCTGGCTTTCAGTAGTCCTTTTTCTACCATCTAAGTTGTTTTTGAATTCCCCCACAAATACACACAAACACACACAAAACCTCAATTCTTCACATTTGCATTTTCAGTTGCCCAGCAATGGATTACAGTCCTACACGCAGTATTATATTTCGCCAAAAAACAAGTTTCCATCCAAAAAAAAAAAAAAAAAGAGAAATGTTTCATCATTCTTGTAATTTGCATCACAACATGCGTCTAGTCTATCGGCCTACCCATGCTTTATTCGTGGGATAAAGACCACTGGCTGTTTTTGCCACAGCCATGTTGGAGATATTTGCTGTGATTTAGAATGTTTGAACCAGGTTTAGTTTTCTTCATGACTGATTAGTAGCCCATGTAAAATTAAAGTATGTACAATTGAGTGCCCAAAAGCTATAGTCCATATCAAGTGCAGCTGAAAAAACATTCATTGATAAACATTAAGCTATGGAGTTGCGAATAAGTAAAGGACGGGGTGAATGAGGAAGTGAACTGTAAGCTGTCACAGACCTCACCCATACAACTGCTGCTATTCAGCTGCTCACCAATAGAGGCTGTTAAAAGTCCTCCTTTATGAGCAACTCATGGGGTCCAAAAAGTTGCAACATAATTGTGGATAGTGTCGTCGTAATTGTTTTTCAGCTGTATACTGGCTCCTCAGAATGACATGTCATTTCTTGTAGTTGCTGCTGCAGAACATAAGCCTGGCCAAAGACACTCTATTACTAAAGATGACACATTACAAGCTGTTAAAATGTGTCATTTATGCAGCTTACAAACATTTAGTGTTACAGAGATTTGTTCATGAGCATAGTTGTTTTGATAGTTCCGCTAGCACTTACACTATCTGTGTTTGGCTAAAATTAACGATTCTATGTTGCTAAATCTTGCAATATTTTTGTTGATTGGTCACAGAAAGGTGTCAGAAAAAGTAAATTATCTTGTCATTTTCGTGTCTTAAAAATGCCATTTTCAAAATGGATTCAATACTCAGTGAGTCTGGGGAGAAAATATTGTTCACGATAAACATGCCGCTAGTCTCCTCAAGGGGTGTGGCGGTGGTGAAACCCATGTCATACAGATACAGGAAACGACTTGTTAGCGATGTGTCTAGTTTCTGAACTAAGCTGCTGTAGCTAGCAAGCTAACCATAGCTTGGTCACAGTATCTCCCAGAGCTTCTCTCTATTTTTGTTCAACTCTTGTATTTCCTTCCCTTGGCATTTTATTCATCATTGTACACCAACAGGGAAGGTTAGATACAAGTAAATGCTGCGATAATAGTTCATAGTTTTAAAACTTGTGGATTTGAATGTCTATCTGATTGTTCAGCAGTTGAGTTGTCACAGTCTGTGTGCTGGATAAGAGGTCGTCTATGATTTTGGAATATGTGTCTGCATGTACGAACACTTCTGTGTGTAGAAAGGGTGCCAATACACAGTAGAGGGGAATAACTCTCGCCCTGCCCTCTCTACAGAAGTTAGGCAAAGGATCATTACGAAGACAAAAACAAAACAACATGACAGCTAAACAAAAACAACAGAGATTTGATTGACAGGACCCCTGGGTGCCTGGCGCCCATGGGACCAGACCTAATTGTTGAAGCATTACAGGGTGCAAAGTCACCACTTGCTATGATCAACACACATAATAATAATCAAACCTAATCTCACAGTATTAGCTACGCATAATATTTAAATATGATATATGAGTTATACTTGTTCATTATTAATTTGAGCTAAGTTGACAAGTTGACATAGTTATATGTATATCAGTTAATAAACAAATATTTATTGCTACTATTTATATAACGTAGTGAGTGCTTTTAGAATTTTACCTAAATTAATTTGACGTCTGGGTTTAGCATCAGGCTGCTTGTTAAATTCGGGATCTGATTCCAATTTATTCCAGATCATGTTGATGTTGATTATTACGATAGAAGCCAATCATTTGTCATTATTACCATAAGTGTAAATCTACATAGCATTCATCACTAATACTTTTGATTTAAGAACAACTATTAAGAATCTTTGAAGGATGACATTGTCATTGGTTCGAGTCAGAGAAAGATCACTTGGGAAGTTGGAATAATGGCATGGTACCCTTTGAAGCAGAGTTCCAAAATAATATAAATCTAATATAATTGTGTAATACCAATTCTTCTGTAATTTTCACATTATTTGTGGCACTGCTATGTAGTTCTCAATGCATTTTTCTATATAACATTCTTGTTTTATAAAGATTCTGTTAGAACTGCAAACATGGTACTAAGCAATTACTATAACTGTAACAAAATATTTTTTAAAATTTTATAAGGGATAAAAAAGAGAAAGAAGATGATCTGTTAGGGAATATTTTTTCTTTCCGGTGGAAAATTGTCTTCATATTTATTTATGCATCATAATAATTCATTTTTAATGTCTGAGGATTCTATTGCTAAGCGCCGTGTTGTTGTTGTTGTTGTTTTTTACAGCAATTCAAAATCATATGTATTTATTTTAATATTTACATATATGTTGTTTGAAGATGAAATGCGATTTCCCACAAAATTATTTACAATAAGACATTATATAATTTTTTCCCCTGTAGTCAGAAATAAGTACTATTACACAGTTGACACAGATTACAATGGTGACTGTCAGACAGTTAAACACTGGGTGAAAAACATATCTCAAAATGTGACTAACTCAATTTGAGACGATATATATTTATTATTATATCTTATATATACCAAAAAAAATTCTTGACTGATGAGAGAGAATGAGGAGGTTTAGCTGTTGTGCAGTGAGTTAAAAACATCAGTTTGTACACAGATTAAGGTCTTCTGTTCCACTCCACTGTGTTGTTTTTGGGTGAAAAAAAAGCTGAATTTTTAATTTTTTTTCCCCCTACTGCTAGAGCAAGCTCTGAGCAGAGTCTGAGCGCCCTTAGTATTTTCATCTCGCACATCATGCTTTTAATTATGGGACATATTGAGCAGCGTGTCCAATGCACAATGGCTCCGCTGGAATATTCATGTCCAAAGTTGGAGGAAAGTGGAAAGGGGAGGGAAGTGAGATGTAATTGTAATTAGTGAAGAACCTGGTGCTGCCAATTCTCAAAGGAGCATCTGAGTCACCTGCTGTGTGTATGTGAGTGTGTAAGTGTGTGTGCATGCATCTGTCCTCCTGGCTTAGCGTACCTGGACACACCAGGGAGTGTGAGGAGCTCTCTTGGCTTAACTAGGAGACGTACCTGTCTGTCTCCTCGCTGCGGGCTGAAGTGGCTAGTTAGCATATGCGCTGCCATGCGTGCGTGTTTACCCTATACGGGTGTGTGTGGGCATGTACGGGTGCGTGTGAGTGCACGTGCGTCGGCCTCATCTCAAGTCTCACCGGAGACTTGTTGTCTAAGATTAATGAAGGTCACCGGAATCCTCCAAAGTATTCCGATAATTAAGGCTTTGTTTATCAAAAACAAGTTATATTAAGAGCAAAAAGATTCATGGTAATTATTCATAATCTTAACAATTCAAGTGTAGCCACCTCATTTGTGCCTTTAATTCTTCTTGTTAATGTTTTGCATAAATCTGCATAATTACTTGAGATGCCTGTTGTATTTTTGACAGCTACTCAGTTCGTGTGCACTAAAGGGTATCGAATGTGCCTCGCGCTGCATACTTAAAAAGTGCCTGTATGGCTGGAGCGGCAAAGCATATTTGAGCCATCAAGCCGGCTGCGTGGGGCAGCAATGCACTCAGAGAATGGGGTGTTTTTTATCAAACGGAGTAAATGGATGCTTCTGCTTCTGGTGGTTAGAATGAGGGCTTTTATGAGCCAGGCGTCCCCCAAATCATGCCGCTAAATGGGGGCATCAGCGAATAAATCCTTGCTTTGAACAACCACCCCGTAAACAAGAGCTGTTGTGAGTTTGCTTTTATTTTGAAGATCAAGTCCCCTCTATGATATACACTTGTGACATAATTCAATGTGCATGCCCTGAGTCTGTGTGTTTAGTCTGACATGTCTGAGGCGCCCCCTTGTTAAATCACTGCATAACTCTGATGCAATAATCACATGTAAATGACCACTGCATGGAAACGCTCTCTCTTGGTTTACATAATCTTGTAATGACCTCTTGTAACACTCTGTCTGTGATATTGGCCCTAATAGATTGTTCTTGCTCTAGATTTTTTTCTTTAGTTATTTTTTGCAGCGCCTGCCCCTGGAATTACATGGAGAGTGAGGCTGGCCTATTAGCACCGTGACATGAGTGATTTAATTTACCCTCAGTCTCTCTCTCTGTTACTCCGTCTCTCCTCTTATTTAGCATGCGACAGGCGTGGACAGTAATGGCTGTGTGATTGGGCTGCGCTGGATGATGATTTTAATAAACACACACACGCAGAAGGGACCAAAGGTCAACGGTGTTTGGATTCATCAGCCGCACAGGTAGGATAGAGCTGTGAATGATGACACACACTTTTAACAGATGCACTTTAATAACCGGTCAGCATGTGCTGTGAAAAAAAACTTTGACTGTGTTTTTCCCGTTCTTTTCTCTGATATTTCAGTATTTGTGCACAAACTCTACATGTTAAGTGTAGGCTACAGCATCTGTGCATCCTGTGTGTGCTATCTGACGTACACTGCGTCACACTTCTCTGCGTACCCAGCCCTCCATGCAGGCCTTGTGCTCCTGCTCAGAGAAACATGTGGCTCTGATGTTAATTGAAATTTGTCTAATGAAGTAAAGTTAAGGAAGAGAGAGGGAGACTCTTAGGAGAAGAGGTAGGTAGACAAAGAGAGGGCAAGAAGGAGGAGAAGTAAGAAAAAAAAAAGAAAGCTTCAACTTTCTTTAATTATGTTTACCCAACAGGCTTTGCTTCCTCATTTAAATAGCATAAACATCTGGCCATGGCGCGCCACTAGCATGGCGGCAGTAGTCAAGCAAATCTTGTGGAAAATAATGAAATTAGATCCCTGGTGCTGTGACAGTGGAAGGGCAGAAGACATCCGCTCCATGTTAATAAAATTGCCATGAATGAGTGAATACAATTAGGAAATTGTCAGTGGCGGCAGTGAACTTTTGTAACTCACCGATGTTTGCATCATTCGATTAAGGCAGCAATTTGGACTTGTTTATTTGCGGCTGCTGTGGCTTTTATTAATTGTGACCCGGCAGTGATTGGCCTGCGATTAAACCAGTCACATATGATGTGGCTGAGGGTGAGGGATGGATTGGTGGGCAGGCTGATGGAGGACATTTTTTTATTGTTGTTTATCTCTGTGAGTTGATGTCGAGTACGATGGAGCTGTGTGTGTGTGTATGTGTGTGTATGTGTGTGTGGGCAGAGTGAATGTCCTCACATTCACTGTGCATGTGCATGATGCTCAACATTTGAATGGAGATAGTGAGGAAGTCCCGTTTTACAGAACACATACAGTTGAAGTGTTTGTGAAACCACTTCAAATGCATTTTAAATCCTAAAAAGTTGTATTATTTGGTGAAGTAAGTTCAGCCTGAATTAGATTTTGTTGTCTGCTCTTCTAAACCGTATATCAATTGTTCAACTGTCCATTCCTAATGCAGCTGTAGCATGATCAGCCAAGAGGGTGTGTGTATGAACAGACGTATGCCAGGGGTGCATCCAAATCCAAATCTGATCTCAACCCCATTATCCTGACTATCCCGTCAGAGGCGGGACTTAAGGCATATTTATTTGAGTTTTGTAATCAAGGACTTAAAGAATAAACTAGAGAAGCTTCATATTAAATTCATAAAGTGCCACTGTTGTGTTTGGTTGCTCTATTTATTTAAATTACAAATTTAAAGAAGAAACTGTAGGATATTGTTATATTAGGAAGCCAACTGTGGGAAGGCTGCTAATCTTGACTGACAATATTTTCTTTAAGAGGCTGAACCAAGTTCCATTTTAAAAGTAGAGTGAAGATATTGGTATCATATGAAAGTTAATAAAAGTAGATGAAAGTACAACAACAAATGAAATGAAAAAAAAAAAAACAGTGGAAATGCAAGGAAGGACTGTCATTAAAGCGTAAGCTTCGAAATTCAGGTCATAGGAAGACAGTTTTTGTTTTGTTAGTTCTGTTAGTGAGAAGCAGAAGTGTACCAGACTCGCTATTATTGAATAATTTGATATGTCATACCAAGGAAAAATAGACTTCCATACACTCTCCAGTTCCAGTTTCTCCTATGTGGACTGTTGATCAGATAAAATGTCACTTGACGATTTAAGATCGGCATTTCTTTCTACTGTAAGTGATTTTATAGATTGAAAATAGACAATGGAAAACAATGGAATGATTAATTGACAGTAATAATAATTGTAAAAACAGCCTTCAATCTAATTATTATAACACCTCCTTTAATGATGGACTTGAAGGAAATAATCAAAAAGAATGATAAAAGTGATGGTTTAGATTATTTATAGCAAAAAATAATTTCTGCATTATTTTTAAAACAAGGCAGAATAAAGACAGCTATCATAGAATGTACAGGAAAAACCTTTGCACATCACCACCTCCGGTGCTGCCTCCTCTTCCCAGCAGACATAGTGTATTTACTATATATATCTATACAGTCTGTGGCGCTTTGGAATAAATCCGCTCAAATGCTCTCGGTTTTTATCATCTTCACTCCACGGGTCTGTCGTTCACCATTCCAAGAGTTCCTTTTGCAAATTTGAAGTAGTGCGTCCCTACCCTCCTTGCTCTGTGCTTTCTAGAGAGAGGACTGTGTTTACTTTACAGCCTCACGCAGGCAAGGGAAGGGATTACATTTGTGGAAATGAGTTGTCATTTCAGGAGGTAATAATGGATTTGGGCCTGAGAGCTCGACAAACACAACACGGGGAGAGCGGAGAGGATGAAACATGGGAGCCGAGGTAGAGAATGTGTGTGTACATTACAGATTTGTGCACACAGGAAGGATGGGACCCACAAAAGCACACACATGCACACACTATTTGGCTGGACATCTGTACAAATGAGAGAGTACTGGTGGATTCTGCTGGGGTGCCTGGTTGGGGGGTGGATATCCCACCACAAGATTCCTCCAATCTTCAAAGCTCCAGTCCGGTTGGAAGTAATGGTTTCCATCCCTGTTGCCAGATTGGGTTTGTCCTGTCATCACCGCTGTATTTACTGACAACCATGTTTTATCTTTTGTCTTGGCCGCCCTCAGAATTGCCTCCGTAGTATTTTACGCTGACTTGAAATGTCTCTTTTGTCTTTGGCTGCAGTTTTGGAAGTTCCATTCTCGTCTGCCAAAGGAAACAGGCCCTCTTGGTTTTACCCTCCTGTCTGTAACCGTGACCTTTGGACTGCACAGTAGTATGCCAGTCACATTAAGTCCATCATCATCATCACACAGGCCTTTTTATTCCATCCAACATCCCGTATGCAGCCATGCATAATGCCTCCAACCGCTGCAATATCTACTGCTGACTGCAAGCCAAAGAAAAAATAGATCCATGAATTATTCTATATATTGACATAGAATGATTTAGGATTACAAGAGGTCCTCGATCTGACCAGACCGGATCTTGGGCCTGAGATGGGCTAGGTCCATATTCACTCTGTAGGGTCTCTGTGTCAGTCACTATCAACACTGATCATGCATCATCATCACAGAAGAAACAATATTCTAAGCTGTACAGCGTTAAGTGTAGAGTGTATGGAAAAAACACATAGTAGCTTATTAATTGGTGGTGAATTATGCAGCTACCAGTGTGTTTTCTTTCTATCCAGTTATGTCTCGTTGACTGCGCTTTGGACCAGGTCCAATTATCGCCAGGTGTATTTAGATTGGGATTGTCCTTGGGTTCCTTTTGGAAAAGGCTACTTTTCTTTAAAACAACAATTCATGCATGCATGCACAATGAGGAGGACATTTTTATTTGCACCTTAGAGCACTTGTTGACACATAATTGCTCTTCTCTATGTGCTCGTGTGCCCATGATGGTTACATGAATCCTTAGAAATGAATGCACTAGGAAGATGCAATAACAGGAGAAAGATGGGTGCAGTGAAGCAAGGTCAGCAGACTCTTAACAAATTTGTGGAAAGTTTTCAAGAGCTCCTTGCCACTTTTACTACCTCTAACTTTAAAGGCTGAATGTTAGCCTTAGCAAATAGCAGAGATGTAGGTTACAACAACATGAGCCCTAACTGAGTCAGTGTAAGCTATTCTACATTTGGAAATGACAGCACAGAATATACTGCTGTGGATGCCACTTAGCTTGGATCTGAAAGTCATGTAATAACACAAACAACTGAACGAGGCAGCGGTAACGTTAGCCCAGCCATTCCTGTGTTCACAGAAGTAAAATTGCTGTTTTTGTCAATGGAGCCTGATAGCTTTGAAGAAAGCATAGATAATGGCTTCAGTTCCCCGTCATAAAGGGCTGTCTGACAGCAAGGTAAAGGGGTAAAAATAATATAAAGTGATATTGATTTTTTTTAGGTAGTTACCTTTTTAGCTGGCTAAAATATGTTTTGCTGTGTCCCTTGTCCACAGCAGTATATATCGCTCTCTTCAAAGCCACCAGACTCCTTTGACAAAAAAGTTATTTTACCTCACAGAACACCATGTTGGCCCACCAGTGCCTGATCTGTGAGTTTGTTTGTGGTAATGTGAAACTTTTAGTCTCAAATCAGTACTAACGGGATGTCCACAGCAGCACATTGCTTAACTTCCATGCAGCTTCTATGTCTTCTCAAACAAAGCAGAAACTAAGTCAGGTCACATGGGAAAACATTTTCAGAAGGCCTTGGAAAAGTAGGATTTCGTAGCTAAAACACACATAGTTTGAATGAAATGTTATGTATTTATGGATAAGGAACACTGCTGGGAAACTACATGACTAAAAAAAAAAAAAAAAAATAGACTCGTATAGGAATAAAGTCACTTGCTAGAGTTTTTACTAGTTTTCAACAAAATTTTCAAGCAAATTTAAAATTTTGAAAAATAAGGAAATAATAAGGAATAAGGAGAAAGTATTTTTTGGCTGGATCTGTTTCCAAGTGGGTACGCTTTTTACTCGTCCTCATACATACAAAAACTATGCAGGCAAGTATATAACTAATGCCATTTGTGTCACAGTTGCTTGTCTGCATAAATGCATGGTTAAAAAGCAAGAATGTAAGCATTTTTCATTATGGAAGTGGGTCATGTATAGCATAGCATAGTGAGGCAAATATACTGTGAAACACATTAAAAACTATACTTAGAGTTGTAATGCAGCTATCATCAGCCTAAATCTCATGATGGCATTAGAGGAAAAAATCAATACATCTTACTGTACAAAAAGACTGGGTCATACCTTCCATTAGGGGTCCTAGGCAGATTTTTTTTTTTTATTTCACCGGCTGTACGTACTTCATACTTAATGATGGAACCATATGCTTGAGCTATTGAGAATGTATGTGTCTTGATGTGTTTAAAATGATCATTCCAGGGTATGCAGAGGTGAGGGGCAAAAGGGGTTTGGTTATACTACGACTGGCTTTCTCACATACAGCTGTGAAATCACAGGGCTTCTTATGATACATAATGTAGCTTACAGGACTTATAGTTACTGCGTTTTTCATCGAAAATATCATTAACTCAAGTCTCTTATATGATTTTCTATAGGTTAGGTGATGGGGTGTATGCATACGTGCATAAGAATGTGTGCGTGTATTTGCATCTGCGTGGAGAATGAATTAGTGTACAAGTATCTACTTGTGCATTTTTGTGTGTTTGCATGCTTGCACGAATACACATGTGTATCTGTATGTGTGTGTGTGTGTGTGTCGTGAGACAGATGGGTAATAGCCCCTGTGCTGAAAGCGGGGCCCTGTGTAACGTGCAGCCCTGATTGCAGACCTGATTACCTGCCATATGCTAGCTGAAGGGTTGAGGGCCGGACCAAATGAGAACAGTATGCAAACGTTAAAGCAGCGTTTTTATAGCACAGTCATTATGCCCCCGCTCTGGCAAATGAAAACGAGCGTGGCAGGGAGGGAAAATAATGAAGTCGTAAAAAAACGGACGGGTCACGGTGCGTGGTCGCTGCTGCCGCCACCTCCCAGCTGTAATCCCATTGGCTGGAGGGGAAGGGGAAGGGTCCCCTGCTAAGATGATGGTAAAGCGTTGGTTAGACCGCAGGGTGGCCCTGTTCAATCGAAAAGCTTTCCAGAGAGGGAAGATGGCAGTTAAAGATCAAACTGCGGCTTTTTCGTGTGCAAATCACCTTTATTTGGAGAATGAGCTTGTATGTGTGTGTGGGTGTGTGTGTGCGCCTGTGTGTGATGTGATTATGATCCTATTAGCCTTTGCATTCTCCATTATGCATGCAGCGTACGGGGCTAAACTGACCTTGTAAGACGATCATTGACTCTCCTTGGAAAACACTTGTTATCCCAGGATTAACACACACACCAATTACTACCTGCTCGCCACATGAGCTCGGGAAATAAAACATTTCCTATCTGTGTCTCTTACAAAGGGGGGACAACCAGCCCTCTGTTTACACACAAGAATGTGGGGGCACGTAAATATATATACTTCTTTGAAATATGTACACTTATTTGTTTTTGGAGTGTGAATGTATAATTTAAAGGCAGAATATATTATCTCAATGGCAGGAATCTGAATGGGCTGGATTACTAACCAGGCACTTAATGCTACTGATAAAACCCATTATTGAGATTGTACAGCATGTTTTAAAAATCATCTCCATTCATGTTTCGTGGGTGGCTGAAATTCCCAGAGGTTTTGTATGAATGATGTTCTCCGTTACAGAAATTGGTGGATCTCCTTCAAAAACATGATGCATTCATTTTAGAGAAAAAGGCCCTAAGTGTAGCTGTTAATGGAGGGTATTCGTTCTTCAAATGATTGATTTTGGAGTGAATGGACATACCATGATTTTTAAGTTCTTTTTTCTTTTGCACTGACATAGTTTTTTGTGATTTTGAATCAAATTAAAGTGTCCGTTAATAGGAGGAGGATTTTGTGAAGAAAACAAGAATTTTTCCACTCCACAGATGATTTTTAGGGGGAAAAATACTATATGTAAGATGGAATTGTGTACATGATCTGAAAGCTGGAAGCGTGTCAAATAATTTTAAATACAGCTCAGTTCTGGTCATATGTCAATAGGTCAACAATAAATAATAAAACAATTATAAAAGTAATGAATTAATATCTAAAATAAAATAATTGTTATAACATATTACCTACATTACATCATTAAAATTATTTAAAGTGTAAAAGAGCCTAAAACATCATGATTGAAGTATAATCAGGCCATCTCTACGCTCATGTATGCATCATAAGTAATTAGGGGGTTGATACCATTTGTTACATAGGTTTAGTGCTAAATTTGTCAATTTTTTTCTACTCAAGAATTGTCAAAAAAATCCCTCTGAATAACCAGATTAAGACACCGAGATGATGGGGAACACCATATGCTGGTGTCTTTTGTCAGTTTTGCCATTAAATAGTGATCGCTTTTGTTCTGGACAACAGATCACTTTGTGCAATGAGGTTTAAAAATTGTTTTATTGAAATATAATGGCTGCAATGGGGATTAACATCGTCACACCTGAATAAAATTGGGCTCATTTAATCAACCGTTTCAGCTTTGCCGTCCTACCCAATTTTTTGCAGTATCAAGACTGTTTAGGGATCCCAGAAATATTCAAATACTGTTGGTGAAAATCTGCATGGTTTCTGTCCCCACCTGCATGGCATTAATATAAAAAGGACATGTCTGAACATGTCTTCAGGTCAGAGGTCAAGGAACCCCTTTCAAAAGGACCTTGTCAGTTTTTTTCTTGCTTTTATTAATCCTGGAGCGTCTAACCACGCCCCAACACTGGATTGATATTAATCTTCTTTTCTCACTCTTGGAAACAATTCTTGTGCCTTTGCCAAACTACTTCTCCAAGATGAGACTAAAAACATGTTCCTATTTCAGTACTTTAAAAGGTTGAATTCTGTTTTCATACCAATGGAAATCACATTAGGATTTGTCTATTTTGTTTGATGTGGTAACAAGAGGATATTTCTATTCTGGTTATGCTTTAATCATGTTGTTAATGGAATACTGGGCTCTGCTTAAGCATTATGAGATTCTAAGTTGTCAGTCTACCATGTACGTCACTTTTGTGCTGCATTTGGCGAAGAAAACTGATTCCCATTTAACAAGCTAAGACTCCCACCTTACTACAAACCTGTTAGCTGCATGTAAGGAATGACTCTTGTTGCCAGGGGCTCCCCATCACTTTTCCCATTTCCATCCATCAGGAGAAAAGGGGAACTTGTGCATAATCCTGAAGCCCATTGTGGCCTACTTAGTGGGAAGGGAACATGTCTCTCCGACTGGTCGTGCCTTTGTATGTGGGTCAGCTTCATTCAAATTCTCTTTCATTCCAGCTCTTCTTCCGAAACTGTGGCCCATCATTAGCTGTAATATAGGTCACCCCAGGCTTTGTGAGGCTCCAGCCCCATTTGCATTCTTGATTCAGACGTAGCAGTCATAGAGTGACTCTAGGTAGGGAGGTGGGAAGCTAGGGGGAAGGTGGCATCAGAAGTAAAGGCGAAGCTTTTATCACTTTTGATGAAAGGATGGGGTCAGTCTGGATACATGCTTAAAAGGATCAGGGTGTTTTCCCAGCGGTGGGAAGATGAAACTCCTATAGATGCAGGTTGAAACGTACAGTGGGTACCCAGTCTCTCCTTTTCTTCATGGCAAAACCCAAAAAGATGAGGAATTGATTTATTCCTGCATTCAGACTTACAGTTACATGTCATATTCCAAGAAATAATCACATTATAAGGTAGATAAATTGAATTAGATATTTAATGAAATCTAAAACTACTGAGCAACAAAAGCCTGCAGTTGGCAGCCCCTCAACTTGATACTTATTAAGTTTTGTAAAGGCAATGAGCACTCTACTGCTGCATTCAATTTAGGTCAGTAACCTTTATTTGAGTTTTTAATTGAGGAATGCAAGGCCCCCAAACACAGTTGTATTCACAAAATACAACAAATGGTTTTAAGTAAAAACTAAACGGATGGCTATGACAATGACCTGGGAGCAAATAAAACTCATGTGGTGTGTGGTGTTCTGCTATAGAACAATGTGAGTGGCTATTATTTGGCAGACATGGACGGTGCTTTTACTGTAGTTGCAAAGTTCTGATATGCAATCAGAAAAAAAAGCTGTTGCTTTGTCATAACATTTGTTACCCATCTACTGTAAAGACCCTTTTGGTGCCAAAGTCATAATTGCATCACAGTGTAAGCTGAAGGCAGTAAAAGGAAAAACTGGAAGCAAACATGACCAAAGAGTAGTAGGCTAAATAGCCTATTGAAAATGTCATTTTGCTGTATTGTTAAGTGCCAGAATGGAAGGAGTGATGGCTGTCGCATGCTGCCACTTTCAGTCCAAAAATAATCACGGCTAACTATGCTGACAACTATGCTGTCTGTGCCATCGACAGCTGTATAAACTGAAGGTGATAGGTTATCAATGAGCCTGAAGTAGCAGACATGACCACTGCTGATACACCTGTTAGCCCCACAATGCTAAAGTCTTTTAGCCAAGATGGTGATGTGATTGTGAGTCTGTGTTGTGCAGTTCAGAGAATGAGCTTTTGAAAACAGTTAACCTTTCCTTTTTAGGAACCATAATCAGAATATTTTCCTAACCCTAAGTTTATGGAAGTTTCTGAACCTTAACCATCATATAATAGTGATCTAATATCTTCAGCCATAACTACACTGTGAAGATACTGTATGAATCATTCTAAAACATTGGCAGGGGATGAAATTCAGGGTTCAGATATGAATGTTCTTCTGTGTTTACAGATTTATATAGAGATCAAACTGAACTTTTTTTTTATAATTATTGTCCCAAATCAAAAAAGCTACCGCTGTAACTTTAATTCTTTTGCTTGGGGGGTAAAATAACATTAATCACAGTCCTAAAGTCGTGAGCATCACAGCAGCTCCAGCCTCTGTGTTTAGTATGCAAAGGCAACAGAGCCTATTGACAGTTTTTTCTACTTAGCAAATTACATGTTTCCACCTTAATTGTTATTGGAGATGTTATCATGAAGCGGATGCAGCCCTCGCTTCTGAACCTGCTAAAGCCTGACAGTGGTGTGAAGGGGGCAGAGGAGGGGAGTTATGCAAAATACGGCCTATGTATAATTAATGACCCCCCTCCTCCCCCCTTTTCTCCCCCCACACACAACCCCTCTATCCTCTTTAGGATGGACAGCTGGCGCCACGGTGTCTTTTTGACCTCTAAGGGCTGCAGTGTTAAATTGAGATACTGAGGGCGAGGAGGGAATGGGAATTGGTAAAGGGCGGATGCTGAAGAAAAGACACACGCACACACACATACACACACAAATTCACAGAATTAAAGGGGCGCTAATAGAACAGGAAAGCAAATGTTCATGCTTGCCATTTGGGAAACTGTACATGCTCAGACAATTTAGAGAAAAATGAGAAACGAGAAGTTGTCTTTGTGGGGGGTGGACACCTAATTGTTACGGTCCTTAGTAATGAAAACTGAAGTTATTTCCTTGTACAAAGTCAGCTAAATGTACTTTTGCAAAGTGTATCAGAGATGATGGAGAGGTGTATACCTAATTAAGACTGTAGTGTTAAGACTGCAGCAAATGATTATTTTACTGCAATTTAATTTGTAGATTTTTTTTATTTATTCCAAAAAATGTCAGATGATTGTGAAAAATGCACACCATAACTTACCAGAGAACACTGTGTTTCTCACATTTGAGAAATAGAAACTATCCAATGTGGTCATCTTTGCTTGCTCTCATAATTATTTTTGTCAAATAACATTAATTGTGGAGCCCAACCAGTAAGGGATATGTAAGACCAATACAGATTGTAGAGGGAAAAAATATGGCAGCTGATATAGTGGAGTTTTGAGCTGGAATGAAAATTAACATTAGAATCCTGCTTTCTAAATTATATAACTTTAGTAAAGAATATTAAACAGTATCATACATTATGCATACAATCTATTACATTGTTAACAGATTCCAGAAATACATTTTTTAAATATTTGTATTAAATTCTAAAATAAAGCTAAATAAACATTGGTTCTCTATATTCAGGATACAGTCACTTACTACATGTATCTGTGTCCTTTGTTTTCACTGACATCTCAATATCTGACCAGATTATGGCTAAATGACCTCATCAAAGAACACTGTATGCTGTTATAATCTATTTACATATTTTCATCAAACTCCTGGCCCAGAATTTGCCACTTGTATAATAAATATATTGAAAAAAAGTACAAAAAAGTATAGAAAAAATGACATCACCGTTTTCTACCCATCCTTGTGAGGACATATTTTGATATAGAAGTACCATATACACACCACTCACTCACATGCACACGGCTGACTTTTGCACACTCTCATCACTTTACTGTACTCCCTATCTCCTCCATTAATTGATCTAAACAGGCTCAGATTATCTCGGCTCTTATGCAAAAAAGCCAGAGTCACTGCCAACTCTTTCAAGATAGCAGAAGGCGAGACAGACAGAACTTTGGCTGAAACTCCTCCTGCGCCTTAATTCCTGACGGGAAACACGTTAATATCCCACCACCCCTCCACCCCACACCCTCCCCCTCCTTCTTATCTCCACCCTGAGCCTCTTTTGATGTCCCAACTCTAATCAACTCGTCCGGGCCGACGGATGTGCGGCTGACACGGGACAATCGGCGGAATCTAAATCGTTACATCTCCCCTGACATTACCATGGCATTTTTGTCGTGGCAGAGGTAAGGGGAGTGAGAATCGGTTCACGGGGACCATAATTCTTTCCATTGGGGAGGCGAGGGAGGGGGGTTGTGGGGCGGATGGCATATTCATATTAGTGTGGAATTAGGCCCTTTTTAGATGCAGGAAATCCAGTGTTGGTGAGGAGAGCGCTGGAGTCCGTACGCGTCCTTATCAGGGACGGCGTAGGCCCTATTCATACCGACTGCTATCAGCATAATTCTTTTTGACATTTCAGATAAGCATCTTAACGGAAAGCTCCCAACTAGGCAGACGGGGGAGTTGTCAAATAATGAAGGAATCCTACATGTTTACTACTAAAATATCAACCTTTTAAATAGGTGTCTGGATTTGACTGTTATCTATGAACCCTCGTCCTACCGCTTCCTGTATCTCTGTGAGGAACAGGGGTTAGAGTGTGACTCTGTGTGTGTGTGTGTGTGCTAGTGATTTACATCAACTCATGCAGACTCCACAGTCTCTGTGTGTCTCCACTGTATCAGAACATGCCATAACACCATACATTAATCCTATCCGCCTCTAATCTGCTAATATTTCCTGGAGAATTATCTGAGGACACTGTTTCATATGCAAATATGCCAGAGAAACGGGGTAAACACGGCGCTCGCCGCTCGCTGGTAAAACATCTACTGTACCCAGTGTTGGTTGGACAGATTAGGCATCAGCTGCACTGCTTGTTTGTGTTAGGTTGCGGCGGGGAGTAAACACAAACAAATTATCCTTGGATTATGGGTCAACCTCTAATCAACGGTCAGCAAGGACAAAGGCCTCATACTGAAGATTAGCTGTCTATAAGCAGTTCACTTCCGTCTAACACTATGCAGTCAGACACGATAGAATGCTACACATTTGTGAAACTTTGAAGATCACAAATCTAAAATGCTTTTTCAGTTAATACATCAATTAAACACAGAGGAAGAAGAAAGTAAAGTACTGTATGTATGCATTTACACTATATACTGACAGGTCTTCAGGTGTTCATGGTAACCCAGGACCCGTATTAGCCCAGGTCCTGGGTCAGGCCTCAGTGTTATTCAGACTAATCAGGTCAGGTTGGGTGCTGTTGTATTGCAGGGAGTCTCTGGTCTGTCTGCCAATGCAGTAATTCCCAAGTAAATCTGAGCAGACTTACTCTCAGCTCTGATCAAATGATCACAAACATAGAAGACACAAAAGGAGAACTTGAACTGTAAACATGGCAAAACAGTCGGCGTTAAGCTAATTAGTTAGATAATTTATCGTAATTATTGGTTTTGTTATGTGTTTAAAGGGGCATTTTCACCTGAGTTGTTTAGTCCGCTTGCAATGAACTCTGTTGCGTCAGCTTGTTTTCTTTCTGGTGTGAATGCTCAAACAAACTCCAACCACAGAACCAAACTCTGCTCTGCTAACAAATGGGGGTCTTGGTTCATTTCCAAGGACGCCATAATACAATTTGTTGCAGATGGGAACGGAGTCAAGGAAGCAAACCAAAACACAGTGCATTTTGGGTTGATTATTATTGACTATCGAGAATCGACATCAGGCAAGGTAGTTGTTGGCTTGAAAAATGTCTCGTGGACAGAAGTGGTCTAATGATGTAATATGGTCAGAGGATCACAGAACACAGTTGCTATTGGCCTCAAATTATTGAGGCACAGAATACGGAAAATGTCAAAGTGACCGAAGTCACACTGTCATGTTCGGGGACGTCAAGGAACATAAGTCTTTCCTGAAATCTAACCAGTCGCTGGAAATGTTAACAAAATTGTGTACAAATTGGCAAATCAATTAATGTTGTGCAAATAGTAACAGGTGAATGAAAGCACACCTATAGTTAAGGTATATATTCTGGTATATTTTACTGATCATAAACCAACGATCGAACCACAGCCCAACACCAATCACCCCACAACTTTATATGCAAACCTCTTGTCTGAAATGAAATGCCTTTAAAAATGTTTTCTATGTCCTGTTTCTTTCAAATCAAAAGCAGAACTTAAATAACATGAGCAGACAAAAACAACCACCAGAACAAAGTGGAAAACCTCAACACAAAAAATCCAAACAATAATATGTCACAATACCAACCACAGGCCCAAAGATGATGACAAAATTAATAATAATAAAATAAAAAGGAATGGAAAGCATTCAGAGTGACACTTTCAAGAGGCATCAAGTGTGATTTGTATTCTCTGTGAAACACAAACAGGTTTTGAATGAAGGAAAGACAAACAGTGGTGTGCCAAGGTAAAGTGTATTTATTGTGTTCAGGCACAGAGAGAAACAGAAAGAAGAGTGACTGGAGGAGAATGTCACTAATAGGACAGAAATAATCAACAGCAGCGATTGAAGAAAGCCGCCACACATGCATGTTCATATGTTAGAGGGCTGTGGCCAGTCAGCCACATAATAGAACAATCACTCTGTCACTCATCCTCTGCTATTCCTGTGGCTCGTACTTCATTTAAAAATTACAAAAAAAAATCCTGTGTTTTCTTCTCTTTTGTCCTTTTTCTCCTCCTGTCATTTTCGTCTTCCTCCTCTGTCCTGCTCTTTGTTTCCTCTGTTCCTCTCTCAGATCCGTCCTTGGTCACCGTCTCCCATTATTCCTTCATCATGATGCATTGTATGTCAATGGCAACCAACTATTTAATGCGTCTTCCTCACTCCCAAGCACATTCAAGCAAGAATCGGCTTTGATATGTCAGGATAAATCGCATGGCAGTGATGAAACAGATCAACTCATGTGTCTTTGTGAAATTATTTTGGTACATACGAACAGGATTTTGGGTACGAGGGCATGAAACTTTTCAGCTATTAAAAAAAAAAACATGTCAAATTCCAGTTTAGATAAAAAAAAATAGACAGCAGGGGTGGGTAAACTTTGCTCCCTGCAGTAGGCTGGTGCTTTGTGGACTGGACCTGTTGTGGATTGGTTGTTAGGTAAATATGCAAGAAGAAACCAGTCTTTCATATGTTATTGTGAAGCAGAAAGAAACAATAAGATACTGTACAAAACAGCTAAAATGTAGATTTAGTCCTGAGATCAAAAGTTTTTCATTTGACTTTAAATTGGTCAACTTCGTCCCTCTTCTTCTCGTTAAACTCCTCTCAATAATATGTGAGCATTTAGTCTTAGTCAAAGAAAATCATACGATTTGAGTCAAGTGTTACAACTCTTAATAACAATCATTAACAATTTAGCTCTACAGATCGTTCACGTATCTTTCAGCTCATTGGGCCTCATTCACAAAGATCTTAAGTTAAGTTTTTTCTTAAATTTGTTCATAAGACAGATCTTAATAAAATTCATCACCAGATTCTTGAAGGTGTTCTTAAACTGCAGAATTGTTAGTACCTTTGACTCTCATTCTCCTATGTTGAAAATGCAGACAGTTGATCCAATCCCCATAAAAAAGCATGAGACTTCAGTGCGGTGTGCACAGTCACACACAAGTCCACTAAGGGAAGGTGGAAGAGGTTGTGTATGGGTCAAACAAACCCAGGAGAGTGCTGTTTGTGTCATTGTGGTTATTTGAAGTTACGTGTGTAATTTGACTTCGGTACGTGGCTGCATCACGTTTTATGTCACCTCATATCTGTCAGTGGTTATTTTACAACAAACTATCTTTCCTAACCTAAACCATTGAATTTTGTTTCCTAAACATAACCAAGTAGTTTTGGTGCCTAAACCTAACCAAACTGTGATCATTTATCAATATTAACCATGTTTTAAACTGTAACCATTATGTTTAGAGATGAGTGGGGGTGGGTGGATGGGTGGGGGCACTAATCTATGAAATTCCTTGGTGATTTTTATTAGAGGTTAGGAGTAAACAACACATGGTCATATGGTTTGGAGGACTTGTTGCTTTCCAGCTTGTTTTCCTGTCCAAATTGGCAGGTAATATAATAAAAATCTGATTATCATATTTATTTTGAGATTATGCACACAGTGCTGTTACATTGTATAATGTCAGAAAAACACCTGAACCAGCAACATTCCAAAAGTGTTAGACAAGGACAACAAAATCCCCTGTAAACGTAACAAAAATTCATATAAAATCAACCATAAATCATGAGTATTTTTCCAGACAAATTGTAAATCTGTCTCCCTCAAAGCTGTATTTAATCACACTAAATAAAAGTACAGTACATTTCTAATCCTGTCACAAAGTTCTTATAAATGTATTACTTTATACTTTACTTTTAGCAAACTACAAACTCACACGCTTTTTCTTCCTGTGGTAATTGTTGGACCAAGCATCAAAATGTTTTTTCCTCACTCTTTCACTTAGGCCACAGGATGCACTTAGGTTCAGGCTCTAGTACTGCAGGTGTGGTATAGAATGAACCTGGCCTGCAGGAAGAGAAATATATATAAAAAACATTTTTCCATTTAACCTTTTTTTTGTGTGTGTTTTTGTGTGAGTGTGTTCTGTCTTATTAAAGTCTCACCTAGTCAAGATTTAAAAAAAAAACGGTTGTTGACAAATAAATGCATGAAAATTAACACAGTCAGTGTCATCCAACCAGGTTTAAAAAAAAAAAATCCTCCCTTTCATTTGATGCATTCTTGTATTTTTTTCATAAGTAGACCTTCTCACTCTGGTGGCATATTTTCAATCATTATTAGAATGCCGGCAGCTCAAGGCTTGCAGGCTTTAACCTCTGGTATGTTTGGTGTGTGATAAAAGGCGAAAGCACTATCAATCTTTATTGTCTGGCCCGCACACTGTAATTGCATTCAATAGTCCACTGATTCTCTTGTCTGCGCTAATGTCGGGGAGCAGAGAGGAGCCAGATGCTCTGACTGCATCACACGCACACACTCACACATGCACAGGTGCGCAAACACACAGTTCCAGATTTTTTTCTTTAAAAAAATAATAAAAAAGAATACACATGCAAGGGTGCTCATAGTAGAAAATGCACCAGGAATATGCACACACACGAGACATGGGCAGCGCTATTTGGCCCCTGGTTGATAAATTGTTGACAGTATAGATTGTGAGCAGCTGGGCTTCCAGAGTGTATATAGAAGAAGATTCATCCTCTAGTTTCCCAGTCAGATTGTTTATGTGTATGTACAGTATATATATATGTGTGTGTGTGTGTGCTAGTGATGTCACCGCTAGGCCAGGTCATGTATTATTCAAATTTAAGCAAGACGAAGGAGGGAGGGAGGGTAAAGAGGAGGGGTAGAAGAGCTGGAGGAGTGCCAAACACTCGATTGGATCTCAATGAATAGTAAAGAGGCAGACGGAGGGAGAGAGAGAGAGAGAGAGAGAGAGAGAGAGAGAGAGAAAGGGGGTAGAGGAATCTGGAGAGAGAGAGTGAGGTGAGAAAGAGTAGAGGGAAGAGGAAGAAAGACATATATGACAGTAGAAGGAGTTATTTGGATAGCCTCTTGTAATGCTTCATCCACATTCTAATAAAATCCAACTGCTGCCTTTTCTTTTGTTATTCTACATAAGCTGCTGGAGTTTACCAGAGTATGAAGTCAGCTTTGTTTGTGCATATGTCTGCGCGTGATGTGCGCGCGATTGCTTTGATTCCATATAACCAATACTCGGCTAGTGCCTTTAAGTCAGGTGGCGGTGCATATTGCAGAGCCTCACACTGTGGCCAGCCTCGATAACGCACACACGCCGAGCACCAGGTAATAGATTTCGGCTTGTTGTCATATCCACACAAAGCCTCCAACCTCGAGGATCAAGCCAGATGAAAAGCTGGCCTTTGATATTGGTTATGCCAAGACCACTCGTACGTTATTTTGTTGGATTATGAATGACACACGCTGTATACATTTATATATACAAGATTGTTGTTTCTTCTCTGGTGATCTGTCAGAAGTTGTGTGAGGGATTTCACAGCCGGGGTTGTTTTGTTTTCGCATTTACAATGCACAAATTGGGTTATATGTGGTGCTAATTAATGCTTTCAGTGGTACTGTTTTTGTTGCACTTTTAAGTGGGCCAAGGCTAACAGGCTAACTAACATTAAATCCCAGTTGAATTGGATATAAGTGAAGCTCTGGTCTGTCCTCCATCCTACAGTCATATATTAGGAGGTTGAATATTTTTTTGGCCGACGAGGCAAACAATCTTGGCACAGATATGTTGCTTTTACCGTAAGATCATGATCATGCAGCGCTACGTCCACTCTTTATAATGTTGTTTACTGCTATGACTTCTTTGTGCGGCTGTTTGTGTGCGCATACATTTGCATGTTACACACATGCATTCACACATTCACTCGGAGCCAGTGGGGCATGCAGCTTGCACACTACATACAGTAATACATTGCTGAATATCAAAGGAAATTACCCTTCACCTTGGTGCATGGATCTTAGCGAGTTCCTTAACCAGAGGAATGGGCTTTGAACCAGGCAGATTCCCCCAGGGCCCGTATCCCGGCCCCTCCCCGGAACGCCGCGCCGGATAAGGGCCGTAATTCCCACTTTTAGGTTTCCATTAATCTGATCCTGACACAGGGGAGACGGGCTGCTTTGCATATCGCCTTCCCAAGATGGAGGGCTATTTACATGATCGCCTCCAGATTGAATATGATCAGTAGCCCACCTCCTCCGCCGTCCTCTGCAACTGAGACGGAGAAATGCAGATTTTTTTCAGCGGGTATTTGCTGCATTATCATGGATGAAATATTATTCACTCAGGTA
This sequence comes from Serranus cabrilla, assembly GCA_903364295.1. Taxonomy (NCBI): domain Eukaryota; kingdom Metazoa; phylum Chordata; class Actinopteri; order Perciformes; family Serranidae; genus Serranus; species Serranus cabrilla. Next base: position 374,834 of record CAFUXE010000184.1, on the reverse strand, counting down.
TATTCGCTATAGCGTTTCGATATGTCTCAAGTTAGACTTGATGGATACGTGTTGCGGATATTACAGCGCTGTGCTTGATTCCCTTGACGAAGGCCAAATTTCTTTTATGAATGTGACAGCAGAGATGGATAGATTGACCCATTTATCATCGCTCACTGATAGCACTAATGTGAAGAGAACTACCCCCCCCTCACCCCCCACCCCTCCTTCTCAACAAATGTGAGGAACACCAGTGAACAGTGCTCCATTTGAAACCATGAAGGCAAACCCCCATGTAAATGTATCTGTAATGAACGCTGCGTACAGGAGGTGCATTATTCTCTTTCTGCTACATTTATTTCTGAATATCAAATGAATATGATAAATGTGGAGCGAGGGGGCGGCGGCAGTGGCGGCGGGGGAAGCAAAGTAAGCTGAGGATATGAGATGAGTGATATTGTTATTACACCACCGAAGATGAGCAGCAAAAGTTGAGATGGTGTGAGACTGTAGTGTAGGGGGTACACACACACTCTTGCTCTTTTCCATGCAAACACGTCGTATCCTTGTCCGTCCGTCATTATCCATCCCTTGAAGTACCTTCATTGTTTTTTTTTTTCAGCACGTCAAGCCGAGACACAATTCCACACTCATGTGAGTCCCAGTTGTGAGCTGATACGCAGTGAGACAACAACAATGGGATGTGGAAAAAATAGAATATCACTCTACAAACACCACCGCTGTTTAGTGTGATGAAAGAGCAAATCCTCGCTCAAACGGTGCCGGTGAAATATTGGTGACAAGGCTTAGCAAATGTGCATGCTCTTGTCTGTTACTTCAAAGTATTTCCACTCTTGGCAGGGGAACTAGTAGGTGGCTGTAATCAAACCAGAGGTGCAGCTGCCTTTTCGTGTGAGACAGTAGGTAGGAAAGTATTTCTTCATTACATCCTCACTTCTGTTACATTTTACGGAGGAGATCATACAACGTATGAACCGCCGTCCGACTCGATAATCACCCACCAAGAATTTGTGCGTGGTGCTAATTGTCACTTCGGTACACACTTCATGTAAACAGTGTGATAGAAACCCATCATACATCCCCAGTCACTTTGTCTCAGGCTGTTTCGGGCACGGGGAAAACATTCGAGCTTCCCCTAAGTGCATTTCATGCTTTTAATTGACACCATTGCATGTTAATTCGAAGCATGTCACGGATGTGTCACACCAGTAAGCCGCCAGTGTCCGACCTCATGTAATGTCGAATTACATTCCTGCTGCTCATCGCCGTGACAATAGATAAGCTTCTCCTAGGCAACACCAAGCGGTTCAAACAGTCGTGTAGCTGAGGTGTTTTTTTGTCTTGCTTGCTGTCCCCTTCACTTTGGAGGTGGCCAATGAGCAGGCTGCATGATGTTGTTGTTTTTCAATCCATTTCCCTGTGTCTGATCACTTTCTTTCTATCTCTCAATCTGATTCTTCCTCGTCTAGCACAGAGGCATGGTCCATTTGGACCTTAAAATACACCTACACTCTATATGGTAGAAAAACTGTTATTGCTACTGAACACAAGAACTTTCATAGTTTCCAACAGTGATGGCTCCCAAATGCTGATAAACCATACCCTTACAAAAAAGTCAGCACCTTTTTACTTTCAGGAGGTGGGCACTTAAAAAGTGAAGACCATCATAAAATCTAACATTCTGTATGCTTTTCCTTTAATTTTACTAGCACAGATAGGTCAGGAGAGGCAGAGTGAGCCAGTGTAGAGGCCCATGGCAGACAGGACACCCATGGGGAGGGTACAAGCAGCATACATATGTCACACTAGTATCCTCTCTCTTGTTGTGGTCTAAATTAGTGTCATTTGGGGAATTCTTCCTTTGGCCGGATGAGAGATACAGGCAGTGTGTGGAGAATCCAAACATTTTGATTTGCCATTTGGCATTTGGATTTTCACTTCAGTACCCGAGACGAAGCCGAGCAAGGTCCTGGTTCAAATGCTAGAACCAGACAAATTAAAAGAATCAGAACACCACAGTAAATTATTTCAGATTCGTACCAATTTAGCTTAATTTTAACTGAAGTTTTTTTTAGCAGCTTTCTAATTAATAACCAATACCATGCCAACAAAAGCTAAACTGGCCTCTTTTGTCTTTGTGCTTGGGCTTTACAGAAATATAATAGTGTACACTTATTCTATGGCCGATATTTGCATGAAGTATGTGATGTTAGAAGGATGGATTTTCAACCTTCAAAGTATAAGGGACAAACACACAGCAGACATATGGACAAGCCTGTACCTTAAAGGGTCAATTTGTAAATATAAAATAAGGGGCAGTATTTCTCCTTATGCAAGTAATCTAGAATAGACTTTTCCATGTCATGACCAAATGCAGCCCAAAATGTGTGGCTGTAAAGGGTGTCTATACCCTTGTTGACCCTTTAGAGTCTGGTCAGCTGGGAATTCCAGAGAAGGACCACACAAATAACCATACACATAGGTCTATGATATTTTCGTAATTAGAGGCCCAGTCCAATAATTTAGCATGACACTTAAAAAAGAATCAAAGCAGCTGGAAAGTAGATGGTTATGATAACATGCTCATATCAGACTTGACAAAGCTCCCTCCACAGCCACAGAAGGCAATGTACAATTTCTTTCTCAGCCTCATTACTAGTTAATTGATTTTGACATGTAAAACGAATGGATTTACTTACATTTGTTAAAACACTTGTGGAAAATAGTTAAAAACATAGGAAGTTAAATGTTACTTTGACTGTACATTAACATTAAATTCTACCTAGCTTGCTAATGTTGCAAAATATACATGTCTGTCCCTTACTTTTACTTAATTGATCAATTCATAGAAGTTGTAAAGATGGTGTTACGTCCCTTCTTTAAAATGATAAGGAGAGTAAGACAACAACCAAAAGAAGGAGTCAATGTGAGGTTCATTTAACAGTGCTCCAACAAAAATATGCAACAAAGCTTCACAAACCTTAGTATTCACAAAAATGAAAAATCAACTAGTGATCAAAAATCAGTACTTGCCATACTTTTTGTACAAACACTCCCATCTTGCTCAATGATAACAGCACTTGTTATCAAGGTCATCAAACACACAGTTGTCCCAATTCCATTTGCACAATTTTACAGTCCCAAGTGAATCAAAACAAATTCAAAATGGCCGCTGCAAAATGGCTGCAAGATGGGAGCTGTGAAAGCAGATGACTGTGTGTCTCACACTGCTGTATCTGGCTGAAGAGCGATAGCACTGGCCCCAAGAATAGCTCCAAATTATTCATAGCGAGGTATGACAAGCTCTGGTGAAAAATATGACTGTGTCTGAGTCCATTGCTGCAGGCCAGAGGAAGAGATTAAATATAAAGCTGTTAGCTGCGAAGGAATACTGATCAAAGGCCTGAAACTTGTCGCTGGACAGCAACTCAGTGGCACAGGGTCAATATCTCACAAATAAATGGTCACAAGACATCTCTAAATCTATTGACAATCACTTCTCGATGTTCCTTATCAAGACATTAAAGTATGTTAAGATGGTGTCACACTGTGAAGCTTTACAGACTGGCTTCTAACAAGAAAAACTCAAAGGATACAGAATGGGGAACAAATCAGAACATCCAGACAAAGACAGTGCAAATTGCAGAAAAAAACTAATATATTATGTCATGTGTATCTGATTTTCCATGATTTTTAAGGGATCACCCTAAATGACCAAAGCAGAGAAATATCATCCAACCACACAGATTATCTCCACACAGAACTTTTCCCCCCTAAATTTGTATTAAAAAGTTCCCAAGAAAAGTCAATGAAAGAGCCATGTAGATGTTCTTGCAAACAAACTGCAAAAACCTATTTAGCATTGGTAAACGCCCAGCCAATCCCCATAAATAGGGCATGAGACTGCACGGCCGTTTGCAAAGTCACACACAGAAATCAAAAAGAAGTACAGAAAATTAAGTTGCACGTCATTCAACCCCACCTTTCCCTTTATCCTGATGTACTATCCAATTTAGGCTGAATCAATAAATAAATAAACAGGCCTACTTTGGGCCAATAAGTAGTCTGATCAATCACTAATTATTGGATGTGAAGGTAAAGTGAAGTTGAACTCAAAACTGTTTTTTCAGGCAGGTCTTAAGGAGGGACTGACCAAGTTTGAATGTGATCGGGTTTGTTAAAGTACTGATCCTGGAAATGACTTTCGAGTAAAGATGGCCGACTCCCTGTTGGTTTTAGAGTATGGCTTTTTAGTACGTCTCAGCATGTTACATCTGCCTACCAAGTTTTGTTCATCTAGGTTAAATGTGGCCGAGGGGCTGAATTTTCAAATCTTTGTAGGGGCGCTACTGAGTCACTCTGCCATGCCCATTCGCGAGACCCTTAAAAAAATTTAAATTTTCACCAGACTTGATGCAATTGTTGAAACTTTTTCAGTGTGATGAAATCTGATGGCCAAAAGGTTTACAATGAAATAATAAAATGAATCCCTTCAATTCAAATAGGGTCCTCGTCGACCCTTGCTGTTGATGCTCGGACCCTAATGAACTTTCAGAAACTGTGAATAAGGAGGTCAAAGTTATTGTAACCAGAGATGAATCATGTTAGAGGGTGCGAGTATTCAAAAAGAAAGACAGAAAAGGACAAAAGCAAGCATTTTTATATCACCCTGTCCTTGCTTATTCTGGTGCTTTGTTGTTGTTGTTGTTGTTGTTGTTGTTGACACTGCAGTTATCTATCAAATGTTGAGCATGTTTGTGAGCGCGGTGACTGCTCGTTATAAAGGCTGGATATGGGAATGAGCTACGAATCATCAGGCGTTAAGATGATCAAAGAATTACGATTGTGCATAAATCCTCCAGTTTATTTAACCAGGTTATTTAGCAGCTTGTTTACTTCTTAGCTATAAGCTTTAAGCATTGCACTTCACCACATGGATATATATATATATTTATATATAAACATATATATACATTTATATATCCTGGCTCGGACTCACATGCACACACAAGCTCCATCTCTCATACCCTCCCACACACACTGCTCACTTTTAGCCTTCAGGCATCGCATTTGAGAGTTTCATTTACTTGATTAAATCATATTTGCATATGGAAATTGTTTGAAAATGATATTAATTTGTTATATTCAAAGGAGAATTACTTTCTCATATTAAAGCTAAATCAGACAAAGGCTGTGAGAGTGACAGGTGATGATATTGAACTTTGCTCAGTTGGGGCCTGTCGAAAAATCCCCCCACACACACGCACACACACACACACACTTACAAAATGCATGTTTTTACTATGGTAGAAAATCAGTTGACACCTTCTTGTCTCAGGTGCGTTAGCGTCCAGATCATCCTCCTCTTCTTCTATTTCAATAAAGACGAAGGTCAGCCGCCGTGCAGCGAGCTGTAGGATTTCCCTCAACCTTGTGTGTTGTGTCCAGGTGTGTGTGACTGATGTAGCTCGACGAGACGTCACCGTGGGACAGATCTCCTCCTGAGCCAACTTAACTTATCAGGAACACGGACCAAAAAAATCAGGCTAATTAATTAAGAACAGTATTAGAAGTAATGGGATATTATAATATAAATTGCTACATTCTGGAACCAATTTAATCCAATTACTGGAACCCCTCATGAATATAATACCTCCAAAATCACTCCGTCAGAGTCCAAAGGGAGATGTGTCTGACTACTAAGACTGAAAGAAAAGAAAAGGGGAAAAAATCTGCTCCCTTTTAACAGTGAACACCAACGATGATTTAAATTGTTGAGAGGAACTGTTAATTTGAGTAATAAACCTAATGATGATTTTTTTTTCTAATTGACATTTCGACCATTTACAACCTGAGTAGGTTTTGTTTGAGCTCCCTTGTGCTTGATAAAGACGAATGACTGGAAAGGCTGATTGGTGCTTTTTCCCTTAATGGCTTCTACCCAATTTAGAAAATGTCTTAAAAGAGACAAAATAATACTATTCTCCAGCAGTTAAAGTGGAGTGCGTTTTGGAGGAGTGGATGGGATAAATTGACATTACGAATCACAGCAACTTTAAAGGCTCAGAAATCATTTCATGAGGGATAAATCCACATTACAGCATATAAAACGATACATGAGTGCTTTGGAGATGATTTAGAGTAAGGTGGCGAGACTCTCACTTAGCATCTTATAAATGGGAACAAATTGCAAGGCAGTTTGAGGGTAAAATTTAGGAAAAGAATCGAAGCAAATATACTTTAAAAGTTCCTATAATTTTGTAAGTGCGAAAAAGCAGTGGAAGAAGTATTCAGATACATACATTCCTTTACACATTTACTTCGAGACAAATATTGTTTTCATCTCGATATATTTTATTTAACAACTACAGTATAGTTACTAATTACATTACTTTTCAAATTTTGCATTTGACGCGTTTAAAAGATGTACTTTTATAGATGAATCTACCCAGCATCAAATAGTTACATTTAGCACCAACCCAATCAACAACAGTAAAGTAATATTTTTCATGTTTTCAGTAAATCTTGAAAAACAAGTCACAAATGTATGTTGATTCATTAAAAAAAGACAAAAATCTTTCTAATCTTTGAGAAGCATTTTACACCATGATCCTTGCAAAACTAAGTGTCAATGATTGAGCAGCAATTATTATTAGTAGTAGTTGTATTATGATACTTGACCTACATACATAATTTAGAATGATTATACATTAATTTGATCTAATTATTATTGCTATAAAATATTAAGAATGTTTATTAGTGCTTATAACTATGACTTTACAGTGCTAGAAGCAGATTAAATTACAAGCATGTTATAATGCATTATAGACACGGCAAACATCATGAAATAGTGCATTTGTTTTGGACTACTTTCAAAAGTAGATTAATCCACATTTGGTGCTGTAGTGAGTTTATGGGGCAGCAGGGCAGTGCATTCAAAGTGCATTCATTACCATGAACACACCCACACACACACACTGTAGGTAGTGCAACAGTATGGCTCATTGATAAAGACAATAATTAGACTTATCCTGTAAGTACAGTATTTATAAATGAAATAATATAATTTTTTAATATTTATATGTAGTTACTTTCAAAAATATCGCTTAATATTTATATTCCTAAATGTATGTTGTATACTGAAAAGAAAGGAATGAAAAAAGAAACAGAGATGAAGAAACTGCGGTAAGGGTTGGCAAACAAGATGAACTGTGTGTGTATGGCTTAGAGAGGAGAGGAGAGGAGAGAAGTGAAACTGAAACTAAATTTTAATTCGGATGTTATTATATTAAATTCCGTACCATGACAACTAGAGATTAACCTTTTCCACTCCACCACTCTATTTATGTCTTTGTGCTCATTGAATCACAGCTTTATGCAATTCCAAAGCTGTAGTAGTTTGCAGAAATCTTAAAAAAGAAGAAGCCAAAAGCACATTACTGCATGAGAAAAACTGCATGGTTTTGCTCAAAACTGCATGGGATAAGCATAAAGTGGGCATGTCTGACAGGAGGCGGCTCGTCTGTACCCATAGAACCCAGTTTCATTCAGGTATCTTGAGGTCAAAGGTCAAGGTTTCCCTTTGGAACTGGAAATTATAAGTTTTAAGGCACTTCATAGCCTCTGAAAGACAAAATGTTGGACAAGAACGCTCAAGGATTTGAACTTGTTTAACATAGGCCACACCTGCATCTCCTGTATGTAAAGATATCATTGGCCACCTAGTTTGCCGTCCTTTGCTCATGTGCATGCTGATACATGTGTGTATCGTGAAGACCCATCAGAAGCAGTAACACACTTCTACAGGCTTTGAATAAAGTGACTATAAAACTTTCCAAAGAAGAAATTAAATTATTTCACAGAGAAAAACAAAACCCGGTTGCTCTTTTAATCAGCAACAAATTCAACCATGCCTTAATGCATATTTAATTACATCAACTTTCCCTTTTTTCTGATCAAAGCGAGAGGGAAGATCTTGTTAAACGGAGGCATATGGACGTTAGTGTGAAAAATTGAGAAGTATATGAAAGAGGAGCCCTGTATTCCCCGGTGGATCCCTCAGACAATCATGCCAAAGAATGGAGCAGAATGAATTGAGGTGCTTGTTGTTGTTGAGAAAATTCTCTGCTCACCAGTAAAGCTATTATCCCATTCTACTGAATACAATACAATTTGAGTCAGTTCAGTTTTATTGATACTCTCACGAGCAATTTAGCAGGTAGTGTTGGTAGGAACAGAGCAACGTCTCATCCCACCTTATTCACATCAACAAACAACAGATAATGCAATAGCACACAATGTAAGTGTAATGGTAGAAGCAGAGGAGAAACACCATACAGCTAGGCGGCTTTGGTGGTATTATCATACGCTTAGACATAGTAACTGACAATATGTTTTCATCCGAAATGCCTTAAACGTCTCTCTACTATCTTTTGCTGTGTTTCTAATGATGTCATAAGCCTATTTATCTAACAAGGGTGACGATCAATGTTTTAAAAAATAACCCAGTGTGGTACTTTAAACATAATTTGGTTGCTGGTTTAAAACATTGTCTCCATTCTGAATTGGTTCTTTGTAGCTGTTTTAGCTGTGTGAAGACCCAACCCACTTTCAAACTATTGCTTGTTGCTTTGTTACAGCCTCAAAGCCACTAAAAACTTAAGTAGGCTATTTTTCCAACATTACATACTAATGACAAAATATGCCCACAGTAAAAGTTTGTGAATAACTTCAAGTATTTTTTATTCAGAGTTCATCAGCCAAATATTTGGCAAGTGGGGTTTGATCAGATCTGATTCATAGTTATAACCCAAACAACCCCCTCCTTCTCATGAGATTTTCACTAAAATGTAACTGAACCCTGGCTAGTACATGAAAGCATGCAATATTGCTTTTTACCAACAAAGCCCCCAAAAATATAAAGCAGTGAAATGGCCCAATAAAAACTATGACTACGGTAGGATTGGCCACAAAAGAGAAGACCTAGCTGGCTGTTGGAGGAAAATGGTTTGTGTGCTAGCCAACATACAGACAACATGTAACCATTAACAGGATTGAAGGTGTTGGAATGTAGCTACTGTAGATACAGTAATAGACTGTATAAATATTTGACACGTCACCCATTATCTACTCTGGTTTTGAAGTCTCAAGATTGTCATTTTTGCGAACAGCACGTGCAGAACATATTCGAAAGACACTAGGTTATGAGCTTAAGCTAGTGCTGGCTAGCTATCTGCCATCTGTTATCCAAAATGTACAGATGACCCCTTAGAGTGTCTTTTGGTCCAGCTAAACACTGACCAAGCCATTTATAAGCCACCAAAATGTTAAAGAGTTAACTCTGATAAAGTGAGAACACTCAAAGGGTCAAAGTTCATAGAGACGTGTGGAGTGGTTGTGATGTGTACCTAGGGTTGCCAACTGTGACTTGAAAAAACGGAATCGCCCCGTATTTCGTAACAAAAGCACCTGTCCCGTATTGAGCTGAAAAGGGACGCACTTCGTCCCGTATTACTGTGAGAGTCAAAAAATAGTCAGTAAAATGCTAATGGAGAATGAAAAACAGGGCACTTTATATGAAAATTTACAATAAACTTGCTTCCAGGACCTGTCCTGCTCTGTGACCAATGAGCTGACAGCTCAACTAACCATACCACAGGCCCAGTGTGTAGGACCTAGTGGCAGATTGCAACAAACTGAACACACCTCAGCTCACCCCTCCCTTTCCAAGCATGTTACAGAACCTATGGTGGCCTTCAGGTAACTTGAACATGTGAAAAGCCCTCTCTGGAGCCAGTGTTATGTGTTCCCATCTGGGCAGCTAATGAAAGAGGACTATTCCATTTCCTCTAAATCTCACATCTGTCATTGCATGGTTGTAAATGAATTAAGTCTTTATTTCTGTGTTGACTGATGTTTCTTTGTCTCAAGTCAAGTTTGCCATACTTACACTCTGTTAAACACTGTCTGGTTTGGCTCTGATGTCAGCCTTCCCAACCTCTGAGAAATCCTTCAGAAACTCCATCAGTGTTTGTGATTAAAGTCATTTTTAGCGCAGGTCTTTGGCAGGAGGCAGAGAGGTGAATCTCTGTTTAAAGCTGATGATTCTTGGCTACAATTTCAGCCATACAGCGTTAATCACTGCTTGTGTGTGAAAGGTGTGCATGTCTGTTTGTGCGTCCAATGATTACTCATGTTCACACATGAGCTAACTCTATATGTGGCTGCACTGACAATGGCACTGGTGACTGTGTGTGTACATGTGTGTCTTTGTATTTAATGATGTTTTATATATGTGTGTGTGTGTGTGTGTGTGTGGGAGTGGATTTGGCCCTCTCTCCTTTTGTGATTGTGACTTTATTAAAGGTGTTTGTTCTGTCGGATGGCAGAGACACAGAGGAAGCTAAAATGGAAAGCACATAATCTGCACATTATACACATCATGTGTCAAAATATAGAAGAGTGATTTATGTGACAATCCCAATCCATGACATTTTGCTGCTTTATGGTATCAGAATGTAATGATAAATATCATTTATTATAAGCACAGCATAAAATTACCATGAACTAGTAGCCAAATGCGACTGAATGGAGGATTTGGTTGTTTATCTTTCAATTCTTTCATCCCTGGGAACATTGTAAAAATATCCAATGAGATATTTAAGCTAATATTGAGCCTTTAAACAAATAAAAAAAAAATGCTAGAGAGGAGGGGATTTTTTTTATAGAACAAACAGGATTATTGCACAAGTTTTCTTTTTTTCCGCAAAAGGAAAAAGTGCACCGGAAGTTGCATGTAACTGTAGTTATATATTTATTCGCAGTTTTAGTGCTGTAGTTTCCAATACAGTGTTTTGCAACTTTGAAAATACTTTTACTTTGAAATGGTCTCTTGAGAATTATCTTCAAGTCTGAGCATCTTATCATTGAACTGAATGAATAAAAAAAATACTCTGTACTAAAATCCATTAAAAAAAAACTATAAAAGAAGCTAGATCATAATTTTACTTTTTGTTACACAGTGGCATCATTGCAGGAATTTGTGGAACACCTGTAAATCCTGTTACAAAACCAGAAAGCTCCACTGTAGTGGCCCATAGCAGCTTCTGAAACCATGCCAAATCAAAAACACATGAAAATCCAAGACTGCAAGGGAAAAGGCTGTAAATAATAATAAAAGAAACATTCAGCAGAAAACTGAATCACATACATTAACAGAAAATTGCTGCAAATACAGAAATTATGCAAACTCAAATTCACACAAACACAGAAAACAAATGTAACAGAAATATATTGTTTATTCAGACAGCACCACATAAATTCTCTATTTGCTGCGTTTCACAGACTCTCTTAGCTTTATTAGTTTCAAAAATAAACAACTCTATTACATGCCAGAGCCATATAAACACAAGTAAAATATCGGTGGAGTGCTATATTAACGTACCCTGTTAGGCGCTGACCTCTAGTGGTTAATGGTAATTAATACAGGAATGAATGAGGAAGTGACATATCATGAGGGACATCGTCCACGCAAGGAGAAATGTTGCAATGATAGAAGACTTAAAGTAGGAATATAAAGTAACTTTTTATTTTATTTGTATGTCATGTAAGTTATTTAATCCAACCATGATTATTTTATAACTAAACCTAACAATGCAGTTTTGCCAATTCATGGGTTAAGACATTTTAAAGGTATTTTTTATCCAAACCATAATCTTTTTTTCCTAACTCTAACCAAGGCCAACACAGCATATTTCCTCTTCACCACACCAAAGAATTTAGTGAGTATAAAAATTATAATCCTTGGGTCAAGTATTAGGAAGCAGTGACCCCCGTCTATCATAGCACTTGGCACCTGGGATGCTCAAAGTAAAACTGGGGCCTTGATTGATTGTTATAGTCGATGTAGATTGAGACGTGGCAGAACCGCCGGTGCCCTTCAAGGTAGATGTTTATTAAGGTCTGAAAGTCTGCAGTCATTATCATTCTGGGACAAAGGACCTCTAGTGGCTGTCGTAATTATGAATGACACCAAGGCAAAGTGCAAGGCACAAAAGTTGCTCTTGGATAGGAGTCAATTCACATCATTTTGCGTAACTAAGTCAGTAGCCATGTTGTCCTTGTAACTACTTCACTTCTGGCATTTACATGCAATTGATTCAACATCTAACCAGGACGTTTTTGCCCTAAACCTAGAGAAGTGGCTTTGTAGCTTAAATCCAATGAAACTGCAGCATATGTAAAATGACATTCCTGTGGGTTGTGCCAGTGTTGCACTGACTGGGTCATTTTGGGTTGTATTGACAGACAAAATACCCTGTTGTTCAGGTTGGAGATCTTGTTGGAATAAAACATTCAGCTTCATTGTATTTCTTTGAACAAATTACAATTGTCTTGGCGGTGCTATGCCCAGGATGCAGCAGTGATACCCCTAGCCGAAGGGGAGGTAGAATGGACAGAGGTCAGACTACTTCATGATTGGCTAACAGAGTTATTGGGTAAGGCTTTCTTCATGTTCTGGATGTTATCTGCTAACATCTCTTCCATGGAAAGCAAACACACCACTTTTCTATGATGACTGGTTTGAACCTAAAAATTAAATGAAAAGTTTACTTCGAATTTTCAACAATCAACTCAATATCTGCCTACTCTGTCAATAAAAGTGGACGAAAACAGATGTTACACATCACAAATGGAAGGAGAGATGCTCTTTGTCACTATAAATGGGAAAAAATTATTTCTTACTCTCCCATCTACATTTTTTTTCTCTTTAAGTGCATTTTCAAAAGCATTATCTCACAGTGTCTTGAACTGATCGCACACCTGGGTGAGATGATGCCCACCTCAATGCTTAGCCTGCGTTTTAAACCCTCTGTCTGTGGTTATCTCAGGGCCTCTGCCATACACCTCGCACGCTGGACGCCCAGAAATGATGGCATGTAATTGAGCTGCTGTAATTTGTAGTGATTGACCCAGAGGGCTGGCTATTAGCAATTGTCAGCTGTAATGATAGATCCCTTTAGCATTACAGAGCCGTCCCGAGTGTCCGCACCCGCTTAACTTGTTATTTATAGATCATGTCAGGCCTGTAATAAACATAAAGCATAAAACTGCAGCTAATGTGCTGCTAATGAAATCTGGACATGAGCAACTTTATGAATTGAAATAATTCACAGGACTGTTTCAGTGACGCTGGGTGCCTCTAACTCAGAAAAGGTTAGCGGTGTGTGTGTGTGTGTGTGTGTGTGTGTGTGTAGAGCTGCCTTGCTCATTTGCGAGGTGTAAATGTATATAGCAGCACAATGCAGTCAAAAGGAATGGAGTGTGCTGTGTTGAACTGTTGCTCTGCCTTTGGATATGTGGTTGAAAAAACTATATTCAGTCATTTTTACAACCAAAAGTATGACCTCCATACACTTCACTTGTGTGAGGAGTGCATTACAAGGGAGCCATGTTGGATCCTTGAAACATCCTTTTCAGATCGCCATGGCTTTTTTGCTCTAAAGAGCTTTCACTGTGATAAAGCTTAGAAACTGATGGCTGGATGGGTGGTTTGTTTTTTCAAAAAAAAATATTAGAAATAAAGCATTCATTGCTCACCTTCAAAAACAGAAACTGTGCAGAAAACATCATTATATTCTTTTAATTACTATTTTGAACAGCTTGAATAACCGTAAGTCAAATGTAAAATTGTGCTTTTCTTATTTTGGAGCTGGTGCAGCACTGAAGAGGTTTGGTTAAATGTAATCCACCATGCTAGTTTGTACTGCAGTGCGTTTCAGTGTATTATCCCGGTTGCATTTTCCTGTGAGTTCAATAGAATTTAAATTCAAGTAGAGAGAGCGGAAGCAAAACTCAGCTTTCTGCCACCAACTCTTAAAAAACACTAAACTAAACATGAAAACATGCATTTGTTATTTCGTCACTTCAAGTGTACTTTTGCATGGGAGAGATATGGGAATAAAGTCCAAATCAGAACTTTTTGTTCCTTGTTTTTAATAGATCATAAGTATAGGTATATATAAGTTAATATTTTTATTGCTGCTTTCACTTTGACAAGGCTTTATACACATTTACGCAAAGAAGCGGATTATTGCCAAAAATACACTTTTTATTGCAGAAAGAAACAGACATTATCAACCATGTTTGAACTTTGGGATGGTTAAAAAACTGTATTCTATGTAACTTTTATTCAGAACAGTGGGCTGTTTACACAGAGAAGAGAGGAGAGGACAGTATAAATACAATAGTTTAACATATATAGCATATTAACATTATTAGAGAAATTCAGGGGGCAATTTTCTTTTTTGTGATTTGTGTCTTTATAACTGTATTACACTGCACAAAATAAATTTTTCTTATATACTGCAGCCACAATGAAAACACAATTGTTGGGGTTCAGAGGGTTAAAATGCACTTAAAAAGTCAGATCCTAATTTCTCTCCTAGTTGTCACATGTAGAGTTATGGTCTTTTTCAGTGAAATTGCTGTAGCCACTAACAGCAGGAACACGTATATTTCACCTTCAGTCTCCTGTTTTTTAATGCACAGTAACAGAGCTTGCACAGCTTTATGTAAATCTTCCAACACACCAGTAATCGAACTGTAATTGACCTCTTTGCTATTATACACACTCATGAGCTGAGTGAAATCATTTGTAAAGCTGCGACATTTGTGCTCCAAAACAGGATTTCTCATGATCCAAAGAAAAATTGTGCCGTGTTTGTAGAAATTTTATGTGAGTTCTCAGTTTAAGTAAGTGGCTGGAGTGATTTTTTTTACAGTACTTACATTATTGTTGTGGACTGTAAATATTTAACACAAGCCTTATTTTTGACAAATAATATAATATAATATTGAGATATGTACGTGTGTGTGTGTGTGTGTGTGTGTGTGTGTGTAGTCATGATAATATTCCAGATATTAATATGCTGCTCATGTACTGCTGCATATGAATCTGGAAAAAAAAACTTTGGACTTTACTCTTACTGAGCAATTTATTTTCAGCTTTTAAGATGGAAAAGAGGATGAGAAATTCTGCTGCTATAAGAAATATTGCAATAGTTTGACCATTTTATTTATGAATTACTGTGATCATGACTAAAATTTATACAGGACAAAGAAGAGAAGAAATATTTCTCCAAAAGCTCACAGTTGCAGCATACAGTTATGTTGCGTAGGTCACATCAGTTATGAGTGTATTTGATCAATTATTTCCATCTGAATTCCTCTGCATACTTTGCATTAAAAAGCTACAAAAAGAGCAACACTTTCTAATAATTAGAGAGAAAAACAAAATGTCCCCTGAGCAGTTGAGCTCTCAGTGAGCTTTCCTGCAGGTACGCATGCTATCTGGTGGAGTGTGTGTGTGTGTGTGTGTTTGGATGTTGTTCAGATCAGTGTATTTTCCAGCGTGCGCCGTAAAAGCTGCTTGTTTGAGCTGCTGTCCACACTGTCTTGTATTTACTCTGTGTGGCTGTGTTTGTGCACACATGCATACAATTGTGTGTCCGTGTGTGTGTGTGAATGTGTGTAAATCTCCTGCTGCCTTTCCCCCCCATCTTATTGCTTTCTTGAAATCCTGTTGATTCGCCCAGTCCCCGAGGCTAGAGACCCATACACAGCAGATGTTCCACTGAAAAGGCCATGAATGTTTAATCATTTGTGTTATTGATGCTGCCTTTTTGTTTGTTAGCAAGTGTGAGCGACTGTTAGGGTCTTATATGTCTATTTTTGCATGTTATGCATTCATCTGTGTGCGCGCGTGTGTGTGACAAAGACAGTTATCCTCACAAACACAAACAGTGCTCTTTTTCATTTTTTGGGGGAAAAAAGCTGCTTTTACCTCACGTGCCCTGCAATGAATGAATAATGAAGCCTATTAAAAATGTTTTTCAGGATCATTATTGAGTGTGCTGTGTCAAACATCACATAAATGCACTCACACAAAACAAGATCATCTTTTTTTCTTTCTCTCTTTTTTGTCAAACAGAAAGTTAAACCCTACTTTCCCCCGATCATGGATGAACAAACTGGGCTCTGTCTCTAAACTGTGATTTGTTGGACTTAAAGCTGCTGTTTTAGTATTTGAGCTGACAGCCAGATTTGATCATAATTAGACAGCATGCCGTGGGCTTTGATTGGCACGGTAATTGGATTGTCATTGGGGCTGAAAAGCTATTATCTTAGGATCATGCCCCATGAAATTTGTTGGAAAAACTTCTGTGGCCGTCATTAAGTCGGCCATCTTGGGGGCCTTCGCAAATGAGCTTTTTTTCAGCGAAGGAAAGAAGCAAAAAAAGGTGGTGGTGGTGGTGAGGTGGGGGTGGGGGGGGTGGGGTACCTGAGCACCGCTGGGACCCTTAGATCCTTCGAATCGCAGCGAAGACAATCTGGGCTCTATTGATTAATGATATTAGCGTAGCAGGTAGCGCTAAGTCGAAAAGCGGCGTGCTGGGTTATTGCCCATCGCTCTCGCCCACTCGCCAGTAACGGAGGTGGGGGCGTGCGGGGTGAGAAGGGGGGCCAGCGAGTGAAGGAATGGGATAATGAGAGAGAGTTGAGCCTGGAAGGAGTGCAAGGGAGGGGAGTGATGGGAGGAAAAGGGGAAACTGCAGGGTGGCTTTTCATTTGCAATTGTTTATGTAAAGTATCAGGTGCGATGCCCATTTTAGAGGAATAAGTAGCAATATGAGGTAATGAAAATGAGAATAGAGATGTGAGAAGTGAAATAGGTGGCATTCCTCAAAGCCATTCGGCAATTAAGTCAATTTACACACCTCTGAAAGCTGAAGAAACAACAGCAAACACGTCTGACTCCCAGTGTCTCACTTTCTGTTTGTTTCTTTGCACTTCAGGTGTCATGAGCCAAAGCC
>CAFUXE010000184.1:344289-357939 GCA_903364295.1 Serranus cabrilla | reverse complement strand
CACACACACAGAATAATTACTGACATCATCCATCTCGCATACTTTTCCAGACTTTTGAGACAAAGTTGGCACACCTAAACACATTCAAACCAGTCCACATTTGATCGTCACTACATTACATTTAATGTAACACTGAAAATCCTCTTGGATGATAATGTTAAAAAGAAAGTGGGACTCAGACCACACAGCTCACACATTCTGTTTCCCTCCTGAGTATTATCAAATCTGCCAACCTCATCAGCAGGAGGGAGAAACCAGTTCTAAACATTGATTTTTCTACATATTCTGGATATGAATCTGGAGATGTGAGATAGAACCAACAGTTTGCGGTCAAACTTCTGGTTGATGTGCATACACACTCTCTTTCTCTTTTTCTGTGACTTTTCTGACTTGATTTTGGACTTGATTGTCTTAACTTAGAACTTGACTCTTGACTTCATTGCAAAGTTGAAACCTTATTGGGAGTATAAAGGCCATGTGTTCCTGTGTTCCACATCTTGTTCAGCTATACATGGACCCTTACTCCTAGACTGAATCTGATTGACTTGAAGAATTCCACCTCCATGTTTCTGTGTGTGTCTATCTGTGTCACTGTATGTGTGTGTCTGCTCGTGTGTGCATGTGCATGTCCATGCCTCAGGCAAATGGCTCCCAAATTGACATTCCCACCCCTCAAGGCCAATTCCTGTGCTGTAAATCCTCCGGGGGCCAAGAGGTGACAACATGGCAGCACTACACACTGTTCCCACACAGAAAAATGATGACATTAATATACTTGAATAAAACAATGTGTCATGCATTAGGGAGCATTATGTTATGCTGTTTCTTACATAAAACTCAGGGGGAGTGACTGTGTGTGTGAGTGTGTGTGTGTGTGTGTGTGTGCTTTGCAAATGTACTACCTCTGGTTTATGATACAGGCTTTCTGTACATAACAATGTTTTGCATATATGGATGCACGGTTTGTGCAAGATAATGGATGCAGCCTTACATCATATCTCAAAGGTGTAATACAGCAGGGGAATGTTTTGTCCTGCTGATAGCAGCTCTCTGTGTTTCCCCTCTCTTTCATTGTGTCTGTGGGTGAAAGTTTCCATGCAGGCACTGTTGATCATGGCCTATCAAGTGTCATCTGATTTGCATTCAGTGGACGCATCATTATTCACAACATTTGATGTCCACAAAAACACATTAGACCTCTCTGTTTCAGTGCCGAGTGGCGTTGGCCGCGACCGCCCAGACATCATTTGTGAGCCCAAATAGTCCAAATGTAAATTGATATGTAAGAAAATGCCCCATTAACTTTTTCATTAATGGTTATAATGCATTCTGAGTGTCCTCCGCGGGGCGGTGTGCTTCCCTGAGCATGGCCGTGCACACATGTGCCGCACACACAAACAACACACAGACACACAAACACGTTCAAACACATGCATGCAAATACGTTAATGCACACTGATAAATCATACAAAAAATGCTGAGGATAAGTCACACGCACATACACACATGGTAGCAAACACATACAATCAACTGTAAAAATTGAGAATAATTCTTAATATTATTTTGCCTCTACTGTCTCTGGTGCCATTATTGAACCTTCAGCAATTTATACTGCCAGATGTGTTTACAGCTGTTTGAATAGACACCATGGGGATCATGCTGACTTTATTTCTCACCACTGTCCATAATAAGTATCTGGGATGCACAGTGTAGATTTTTTTAAGCCACTATTAAAAACTGATAACTAACATGGCCTCTACTGATCATTTCAAATATTTCAATTTTAAAAAGAAGTTCATCACCTGTAGTTTATGCAGGGGGTAAGCTGTGTGATTAAACATTTCATAACATGACATATTGTTAACACAACAATAACAAGGAACATTTCCGACCCTTCAAATGTTCATTTATTATTTATTATATATTATTATAAAGTCTTATTTATTTTTCTAATAAAGCACAGAAGATGAAAAAATAAACACACATTGAGCATTTTCCCAAAAGAATTTAAATGTATTGCTTTAAAAAAAAAATCTGTCAAAAAATCAGACATTCTAAATACTTAATTAAAAAATAAAGGCTTTTCCCTGCTTTTTTTGGAACCCAGTTTAGGCTGCAGATAAATGAAATGCACTGACATAATATGCCAAATTGGTCATGTAAATGCATTAAATACAAGTAATTGAAACAGTTATACAAAAAATGCTTATAAGCCAAAGCTCATGGCTGCTTTGTCTGCATATGAAACAGAATGGCAAAAGGCTCGTAGACAGGATGTTACATTGGTGTTGATCAGGCTATGAAAGTGTGTGGCAACCACATCACACAAGGCAGCTAGGAAATCCTCATTCTTTAACCACTTTAAAAGGCTGTTTATCGAGTGCAATAACTTCAGTGGTTTTGTCATTAATTGCTTTAGCCTTTGGGCTGTTTCTAGTTAACTCCTTGCAGTATTCAAATGACTGTCGGCACAACTGCACTTGCCAACGCTAAGTTTAGCTCCTGTTGCTTTCAGTTTCTTTGTCATCTTTGTTGCATTGAGAGTTTTTGAGGTGACTTAAAACAAATGTTTTTAAACAAGTCTCCCTCCATTACTGTGGAACATGCAGTGCAAATTGCAATTACATCGTCTACACCAGAATGTCCACACCAGCAATGTTTATTGGTGAATCTCAAACCAACTTTGATGGTGCATGGTGCGACTTGTTGTATTGGCTATATTTATCAGCTATCATTTTATTATTGGCATAATACCTAATAATATACATTTCTTCTTATTGGCTAAAAATGGATCAGCCCAAAATACAGTATAGCATGCATCACTTACAAGTATAACATGTACTGTATATTTTTCACTCCTTTTAGCTTTTTTTTGGTCTCCACCATCCTGCGAGAACAAAATCTGGCTCTTTCGCTACTAAATGCTCCGCTAGGCTTACTAGCTAGCTGTTTGTATCTCAGCTGTTAGGTGCTGTGTTTATCATGTACAATGGGTTTATTGGAGCTTTGGACAGGGAAACCAGAACAATCAGCTAAACTAAATGTAGAAATACCCAAAGATGACAATATAGTAAGGAGTAAAATATATGAAAAAAAACTTTAAAAACGTTTAAACTTAGCCATTTCCTACCAGTGTTATTCCTTTTATGTATGCCTCTGCACACATGTTTACAGTGCGTGCACACAAATAGACCAACACTCGCACCAGTTGTCATTGCAAGAGTTAATATGTCTATTGTTTGGCCAGCATGTCAAGCACTTATCCCTGAGTGTTTGCAGGCTGCTGAAGGGAAAAAATTAAAGGTGAGGGTGTGTAAAACATTCACACACACACAAACACACACACACACACAGGTCGCTAGGCTGCTAAACCATGGCAACATTTACGGGATCAAGCATGAGTGGCAACTGTGAGAGTTCCGTTCACTGTGTTTGTGTGTTTATGAACACGTTGAAGCATGGAGACCGCAGATAACTTAGCACAATAACTAAGTTGGCCATGGAGAAGAGAAAAACAATAGTGCAGATAATACAGAGGAGCCTGCTGCACACGCAGATCCATGGATGCTTCATGCGTTCCATAAAGTTATAATCCAGTCAGTTATGGTATGCATCAAAACAAAAACAAGTTTTTGGAGGGTATTTGTTCTGTCTTCTTCTGCTTTGTTCTCATTTAACGATGGAGCTGTTTTTCACCTTGGCAGTGCTGTATAAGATGGTATATTAGTAATAATATATGAATAAAAAATGTTTTTGCAACTTTGAAAGTAATCTAGGGGTAGTGGTTAGCACTCTGCCTCTCACCCAATGCAGCTGGGATCGGTTCCAGCACCTCGCAACCTGGGTTTGGATAAGCGGTTACAGAAAATGAATGAATGAATGAATGAATGGAAATTAATAAATGGAAATCATCTCAAATCATTTGACAATAAAAGTTTAAATTCTAGTGACATTTATCTTTATTATATATATACACACATATATATAAATTGGCCACCAGACATTGATCATCAAACCCAGATTATCTGTGTTAATTTTTAAAATACGGTTCCTGTTTGTTTTGTATGCAGGATGTCTTTGTAATGCATGCAAATCCATGCAAAAGTTTTCTTTTGATGCTGGCCGTGGCTCATATTAAAGGTGAAGTCTGGCATTAATACAGAATGTCTGAGTAAGAGTACATAAACTGTGTGCTGTCTGTGATGTTTGTGTTGCTGCAGCTGATTTTGTTCTGGGTTCATGCACCAATAAGGCAGCTGATCACAAAAAAGTTTGGGAAGAAGTAGAGACACTGATATTCTCTTGATGTAGCCTCGAAAATATAAAAAGCATAATTATTAAAAAAAACATGAGGCAACATTAATCAGTGATGACTGTCGGGCAGCTCCCAGCCAGCGTACGTGAACCTCAGCAGGTGTGGCAGCCATCATCGGAACAGCTGGATTCAGTTGTGATCATCCCTCCTTTTTCTCCTGTGACATCTACTTAGAATAGATGAATGAAAAATGAGAAAGCTTCAATATTTTTCTTTTCTGCACTTGTTCACCCACTCCCCTTTACTCCTCTTCCTATTAAATTTACTGTTGAGGAGTGAAGACATTAACAGAAAAATGCAACAGATAATGTGGACATTTCATGCGTAAGCTGCGTTATGAGCGATGTATTAATGGGGGGAAATTATTGTGCATTCAATTATGGCACAATGTCTTCCAGAGATGTTTGTGTGATTTGGCTGTGGCCTGCCACGGCGGGGGTCCCCCCTGACTGATGAGCACCCTAATCTGCTAATCTCACCAACCGGGGTGGATGCGGGCTGGGGAGGGGTGGCGGTGGTTTATATGATGAGCGGAACGCCTCGACTCGCCGCGCGCTAACGGTGGCCAATAAAATTAAAGAGCCGGTGCGTGCCCGGGCACAGAGGAAGACGAGAGAGGAAATCAGAGATAGATAAACAAATAGAATCATAAAAAGGCAGGGCGCTGGTGAAGTGGTAATTCTGTGGGAGTTCATTAGGGGAGAGATGGAGGAATGAGGAGTGGAGGGCTAAACTGTGGATGACATTACCTCTAATGTGGCTCCCCTGCAGAGTTTGTGATAGGGTGGCCGTTCCCGGCGAAAATAGGGTTTTTAGCATGACGCCACGCTCACAGAGACAAACTCCCACTAAATAGGATTTTTTTTTCTTGAGCATTGTACTATTTTAGTGCAGAAAACATCTCCAAATGGGGTTCTCAAATGTGTTCAGGCATACAGCCAAGTTGAGACAACATGGACAAATGAGTTTTGTGGTGTGGCAAATTTGCAAGGCGCTGAAATGTTTGGAGCAGTAAACCTAAAGCAACCTTTTTCTCTCAAATAGACCAGTCCACCCATCAGTTACATTCCATCAATTATAGTGTCTAATATGAAACAGAAATAGTTTTATTCTTCAGGATGGAGTGCAATTGCTGAACATTCAGTGACCAATTAACCTGTCAACACTTGTGCGATGATGCTGAAACGCTCTGTGTTCACTTCTTGTTTTCAAAGGCAGTGAACATAATTCAATCTCTTAAACAATCCATTTATCAAGTTTACAAAATATATCACAGTTTTGGCTTTTTTCACTAGCCAAACCCTACTCCGGAGTTTGTTTTTCAACGATTTTAGTAAAGCACCTCTAATTAAAACTGCCATGCTTCAGTTTGTAAGTGGATTCCCTGTTGGCAGTGCTTGAGCAGTTAGCAACGCTAACATGGACTATTTCTGGGTAGTTCCACTAAAGCTAGTTCCAATAAAAAAAAAATTCTGAAACTTCTTTAAAATTAAATAATTAATCATTTTAACATCTTTAAGATCTCAGAACCTGGACCAACAAAACTGTACGTACAGCTTGATCTGCAGGTGTACAACCACAAGGCAGAAATTCTAGTTTAGACATGTTATTCAACCTATTTTAAGTGTGTCGTCATGCACATAGGTGCAGTAGAATCCTTTTTTCTTGTAATGCACTGTAACATAAATGCCCTGGCATACAATTATTATAAGCGTCTTACATTGCCACGGATGGGTTTACATTGGAGTTAAAAAGCCTGTTGCCAGTACTAAAGGGTGCCTGTGTGCCATGCCTTGAGACACCAAAATTCGATATATGACATATTCAGAGTAAAATAACAATGCCCATAATGAGTATGGTGTCCAGTTTCCTCTTCCATGTATGGACTTATCTTTATGTGTTAGCTTTCTTCTTGTGAAATACTATATATTTTTCATTGCCATTCTAACTGCATTTCCTTGTCCTAGTACATGTGCTCTGTGCAATGACAATAACGTTGAATCTAAGTCTGATCCAATCTAATAGTACGTTTTAGAAATTTAAATCTAGGACTATTATAAAAAACTGAAATTCTAGAAATGTAGAAAACAATAGTCCCAACATAGGGCTCAGCAACCTCAAAAGGGTTCAGGGATAAATCCAAGAGGTCATAAAATGATTCGAGGGATTAAAAAAATAAAGAAATCTCTAACATGAAGTAATATTTACTTTTCCTGACTTTCTTAGAAGGGTAATTCACAGTCTGTTTGAACTGCTCATAACTCACATCTACATTGCTTCATTTTGAGGAGTTACAAGCCAAAATAAATTGGAAACCACTGGCCTAGAAAATGAGTATACAAATAAAGGAGCTGCAACTTAAAAGGATACATAATATTTACAGCATTCTCGTTAAAAATAGTCAAAAAGCGGCGTGTCCCAGTGCAGTCACAGATCTTTGCATGCTGTTTCCTAGTTTAAAAATAGTCACCAAAGGGATTACAAGTGAAAGAAGTGTTCCTAACCGTACTGGTATTATCTGTTGCCATTGTCTGTCGTCTACCTCTGGATGTCTTTGTGACACGTCACTTTGTCTGTAAAGAAATTTGTGTTGCTCTTAGCGTTCTGGCGGATTTGTTGTCTGGTAGAGCATATTTAGCAGATGAAACGTGTTGTTGTGACAAGCATGATAGAACACATATGTTGCCGAGGGCTATCCTCCCTGCCTCCCCTGTTGTGGCTACACAAGCAACTGATTGTGTTTTGCTTTTCAGAGTATGTGTGACGACGAATGTTGCCGTTGTTGTTTTCTCGTGTGAGCTCCTGGTATCTCATGGCGCTTTAATGTTGCCTGGAGCTCTGAGTGTGTGTCTGTATGAGAGTGTGTGAGAAATAAGAGTTGCTTATTCCTTTTCTTTCTCTCCATTTCAGTATTGCTTTTTTTCAACCGGGCACCTTTAGAGTTCTTTTCCTCCTACTTCTTTCTTCCCGGTCTCCTCTCCTCTCCTCTCCTCTCCTCTCCTCTCCTCTCCTCTTCCTGTTATCCAGCACTTTAGAGTAGATGTAATTGCTCAGACAGAGCAGGCGTTCAGAGCACTGTCGATGTAAATGCTGCTCCATGGCGGTGGCTGACTTAATGAACAGCAGGGCTCGCAGCCCTCTGGCAGCACTTAAACTTTAAAACATCTATTATTGAGGCGTGAGAAAAAAACAGAGGGGCCAGCACTGACCCCTCTCTCATCCCTCTCTTTTTATATCTCTAGTCATGAGGGTGGAAGGGTTGATGTTGTTTAAAGATAAAGGTGCTGCATGTAGCAGTTTTTACCTCAGTGCATCATCGTCAAATTAATTTGTGATAACTTGGTTTAAAGTGCAGCAAATGCTACTTTTCCCCTCTGTCTGTGCTGTTTGTCTTAAAGTTGAGCTTCCTCTTTTCTGCTCCATGTTAAAAACAACCAGGGCCGGATTAATTTATGAGGAGGCTGCAGGTTAAAATTGATTTGTGGACCCTCATTTTGCAGAGTGCCCCAGAAACCAACATGAAAAAGGCACATTCCTCAACATATTCACAATTAATCGAATTGCCATTGATACAAAGTGGACCTAGGGTCTTTGGGGCTAAGGGACTGAGAAGCCACAAAGTGTGAAACCAACCATCAGGCAATCTGTTTATGTACCTCAGAGCCACCAATATGAAATGCCAGCTATACCTCAGCAGCAGATCAAACTGTAAGTCCACATCAATATAGGAATAATCTGGTAGATGTGTATTTCCCAGCCTGAAATGAATTGGCAGAGCTTAAGTTGACCTGACTAACTGATTGACTTTCAAGTCATGGCTACCATGAGTACTCATGAGTGTATATATTCTAAATAATCACTGTTAACTACACATGCTAACACTCTTTTTCTATTTCCTGAATTGTGTTGTTTTGTGGGGATACGAGGTAACACCCAAAGTGGACTTTTGGCTGACTTTGTGTACTGGATCAGGACTGTTTTGGGGTTGTGGAGGAAAAAAAGCAATTGGTTTAACTCTGAGACTCTGAGACACGTCTTTTCACACGTACACATTAAAACTCGCTGGATGTTTTCTTTGTTTTTGGACCATTCTCTGTAAACCTTAGAGATGGTTGTGTCTGAAAATCCCAGTAGATCAGCAGATCAGCCCATCTGGCACCAACAACATGCAACATTCAAAATCACTTATATCACCTTTCTTCCCCATTCTGATGCTCACTTTGAACTTCAGAAGGTTGTCTTCACCATATATGTCTACATGCATTGAGAAGCTGATAGATATTTGCGTTAACGAGCAGTTGAACAGGTGTACATAATATATATATATATATACACACACACAGCTAGCTTTGGTTGCCTTAATTAAATTTTTTTAAAACAATATGGGTTGGCGGTTCAGAAAATGGTCATATGGATAGTGTTTGAAACATTTTGGAACACAATAACAACACAATCCTTGGAAATGAAATTGGAAATCATTGGAATTTTGATGGAACCATGAAATTGTCTCATATCCCACAGGAATACAATTGGGCCCATGGATCCCATTGGATCCATACATTTTCTTAAAATCTAGTACTAGAGAAAATGCAACCCTTACCCCAGTCCACTCTGACTTTAAAGTTCATGCATAGTTTTTGGTTCTTGTTGGAAGGTGATGGAGGCCGCCAGACCTCTTGGTGAGCTTTTTCTTCTAAATTAAAAAAAAGAACATATTAGAGATTCATTGATGTTAAAATGCTACACATAGCACTTACAAAAGAAAAAACTGAAAGAGCGCTGGGCCCACTTCAAACTATTGCCATCCTGTGCTGGATGTAAATACAACCTGTAAGTGCAGATGGAGTCAGAGTTAGCTTAATGCTAACCTCTCTCTCTTTTCCTCTATCTTTCTTTCTCTGGGAATACAAATTTAAAAGGCCATTATACTCCATCACCTCCACCATGCACAGTGTCAGTGCCATCGCTGCAGTGTCAAGTGTCTTATTTCTGTATTAGAGGGGGAGAGATAAGTGTGTGTGTGTGTGTGTGTCTGCGTGTATTTGTGTGTGTGAGCAAACGTATGCCTAATGCGCTATCCACTGAATGTGTGTGTAAGTGAAAATATACTGTACAAGAGGTTAGCTGTGAGTGTGAGTGGGCCTTGCTCCGTTCTGGACGCACTTATCTCTCCTGCTGTGTAATGGATCCTACTGGATATTTGCATAAGGTATGGAGGTGATGTCATTTGGTCCTCAGAGCTGCATTTCAATGATGTTTGACTGTTAGCAAAGTGGACACACTCTGAACAAGCTGCACCACTCCAGTTCCTTCTGTTCAAACTTTGATCAAACTTTTATTCAACTGGACTGAAACTGTTCAAATGGTTTATTAGAAATTTGAGTTATTGTCATAGTTTCGGCCATAATTCATATTTTTAAGAAGAACATTGTGTGGAAGCAACAATTTCACATCCCAGTGAGCAAAGAAGCGTCCAAAAGATTCAAGTCAACTTAATCTCCTTGTGGGGCATTCAAGAGATGTCCACTGAGGAGCCAGAATGACTTTTTTTTTAAACCAAATTATATTAATTTCAATGTCAATAGTGAATGTGAAATGTCATTTTTAAATGCCTTTTAAACCTTCACTGCCAACACTCAATTGACAGGGATAGTTCAGGTCTAATTTATTCTGAAATCCTGGATCAACAGGTCAAAAATATGAATAGTCTTCAGCAAGGAGGACTTTTATAGCAAAAGCTCGTCAAGTCTCAAGACATCTATTTTCTGTCAGTCAAGTTACAAGCCATCAAAACAGTGACTTGAGACTACCCAAGTCCAAGTCACAATGACTCAAGTCCACATCTCTGCAAATCATAGTGTTTTTTGAAAATCAATACAGTACCATTCAACAAAATATCGTAATTCTTAAGTGTATTGGTATTGTCTTACACCCCCTAGTGCCTCAATAAAGACATAAATCCTTTCCTTAAAGACCGTAATTCTTAAAACCGCTGGCCACCTAAAACTTTATCAAACATTGTTAAAACAGGAGTTAATTCATTTATTAGGAACTATTTTCAGTCGTGGATGAATACACATTTGGCGTTGAAGTGAGTATTTGGGGCAGCAAGACAGTGTATGCGGGATTGAGTCAAAATCAAGTACAGTGTGTATTCATGGTAATAAACAAGCATAATCCAGTACAACAGTGTGGTTCACTGATTTAATAGAGAATACAATATAGCTCTATGGTACAGAGGAAAAAGATATATCAGACTTTGATAGATTGTATTTGATACTTGTATTGCATATATTCAGTGTTGATGTTTTAATTTCACTGGATTTCTGAAAGAAAATCTCAAATAACTCACAGAGGTGCCATATAATCTCTAAATCATGCAACACATAAAATGACTTTAGCAATAGAGAAAGAAGTCAAGATACATAGAGGCCCACATTTCCAACCTTTACTTTGAAGAGCACAATGGTGGTTTGCGGTTTTTTGATGTCAGTGTCACTGTTCAAATGTCAGCATGGTGGAGAAACTTTTGTGAACATGTTAAATAGTTCAGTCTACGCAAAGGTCACATCCAATCAGTTTAATTGTACTTACAGTATCAGGAACTCTCTTACACGATCTCCCCTCAATGATGCCGAGCTTCCTCCCTGTGCCTCGACAACCCTCCCCTCACTAATAGCCGTTGTCTTAATGCCAAAGTCGGGTATTTTTCAGGTTAAATTTGGGGTGGCGACGCTGGGCGGCAATATTAATCTCGCCAGCGACGTCGCCGCGGTGGTAATGAAGGATGGCCGGTGTTATTTGTATCCTCGCGTGTCGAGTGTTTTGTCAAAAGTAGGCGAGTTTTGCTTGCCTGGTAGATTTGTGTTCTCCCCTGGGAGCCGTGGCCCAGTAAGAGACAGCAGTTGCTCGACATAATTAGACCGGGAAGGTCCTTGTAAACTCATTAATATCTCGCCCAGGCTGAGAGGGCTGGCTCGCTGGTGGTTCCTTGGCGAAGAACATGAAGAGATTTTTGTGGAGGAAGGAAGATATGAAATAAAAGTAACAACATGAATGGAGGTTTTTGAGGTAATCAAGTTGAGGTGTTGTTCATCAGGGGCTGCAGGGTGTCTACGTTTACTGCAGAGCTCCAGAGATGCTTGGTAAGAGAATTAAACAGATGATGGCTTTACATAACTTTTGAAAGAGGGGCAAAAACAAAACAAAAAACCCTCCAACCTTGTTTCTAGTGGGATAATAGGGAACAGTGACTGCTGACTAACTAGCTGTTATGATTTGTTCATTGTGAATTATAAATTATAAGACATAAAAAGCGATGTTGAGGCTCTGCTTTTCAGAGATCCCCCTGCAAAAAATATCCAGGTATGTAGAAGTGAAGTTTATATTTGAGTCAAATTGGAACATCAGCAATGATTAATGGTTCATATTCAAACTGTAATTGGAAACTGCCACTAAATGAGAAAAGTGAAAGCAATACAGAATGAATGAGAGTCCTTTTGCATTATATTCAATTTTGATATTTTGATAAATACCACCTGAATTTTGTGCGTTTTTCGTGAACACAAATAAAGCCATTTCCACCTTAAATCAGTATATAAAAGTTGTACCTTGATATAGGAAATTAAACGTTTGAGGCTCAGATTTCTTTACATTTTAATTACTACAAAAATGCACTGAGTAGAATACAGATCTCTGTCAGGCATTGAGAAACTCCTGAACAGCATAGCTCTAATTGATCCAATGGCGCTAAAGAAAGAAACATTTTAAAAGTAGTTTTCTTTCTCTTTTTTCTCTTGCATACAATCTGAATTCTGACTTTTTACGCATGTGCGTCATGTGGTAGTTATTTAAGCATCCTTTGATCTGTTTATTGCAGTTAAGTCACAGCAAAATCTCTATTTTCTGGCTGTATTGTGCTGTTGTATCACCGTACTGGCAGTCATCCAGACACAGTTTCTGGAGAAGGTGGTGACATTGACTCTGCTGTGTGTAACTCTGGATAATGGTATTTGGATTTCACAGCTACAAAGCAGCAATATTATTTATGTTGGTTAATTGACTGCATGTGACTACAGTTTATGAAAGTAATGACGGCTTTGTTTACACTGGTACGTCCTGTGTGAGTAAAGTGTAAAATTATTACACTAACTCACCAGCTTGTGGGGTACCAAAGTAATAAGCAAAAGGTTCTACAATCAAAATGCTCAAAATGTGGCCTGCAAAAGACGAGGTAAGGCTTGTTTTTATCTTAGCTGACAGCTGTCAATAACAATATAATACTATCAATAAAACTTTTTTCTAAAATTTTGAATTGCCACATCAGAAAGGTCCTTGAGTACACAGTCATATGCTCATTAAAAGTATTAGGCTGATTGGTCCAGTGTTATGAGAGATTAGCTGCAGACACACAGGAGGACAAATACACACACTATGTATGCACGCCAGGTATTAACCTCCGGGGCTGAAAATGGATGCCAGTGAGGAAGTGCCTAAACTGTATCTTTCTGCTACACTCCATGGGTGAAGCAGCCTGTCACTGAAAGAGCTCTTTATGTAGTTTCATGAAAGAACACAGTAAGAACGCACTGGTTGAAGATGCCCTTTTTGTAGTCCATCTTCTGTAGCTTGTTGTTTCACCACGGTAGACCCACGTCAGTAATACCAACTCCTGGAGCACCATGGTTGACCTCATGACGTTTCCATCAAGGTGAAGAATGGTGGTTAGGAGGGTCCTGGTGGCACAATTGGTTGGGCGCATACCACAGAGGCACAGTACTCGTAGCGGGCTGCACGGGTTTGAATCTGACTTGGAGCCCTTTTTCCGCATGTCTTCCCCTCTGTCTCCCCCTTTCACTCGATATCTCTCACTATCAATAAAGATGTAAAATGGCCAGAAAAGAAATAAGGGGTTGTAGTTTTTTTATAAATCGCCTGCAGCACAAGTTTAAGTACTGACAGCAGCACCACCCTCCTAGATACTAGGGGTCGTAGGGTCACAAGCAAAGCCAAGGGAACATGTTCAGTCACAAATGACTCAATGTTAGATTAATGTTATTTGTTTTTTGGGATTGTATTACTTAAGTGCATTGATGCTTTTGGCAGCTTGATCAGCAGTCCTGGTGCTATAAATACACAAATAGCCATTGTGTCTGGACACCAAACACACCATCTCTCCCTCTCTGTCTCTCTCTCTCTCTCTCACACACACACACACACAGTACATTGTGATTTTTCATCTGCCACAACCATGTGGCGGTTTGTGCCACATTTTGGAAGAATATTTCCGATGATTTGATTTGCCCCAAACCGTGCAGGCTGTCCATGCAAGAGAG
>CAFUXE010000184.1:295330-344089 GCA_903364295.1 Serranus cabrilla | reverse complement strand
ACACATACAACACCATCAACCAGCCATTTCTCACTCACTTTTTAAAATTAATACCCATTGTTTTTGCTAAGCAGAGGATGTCCCGGAGGCTGCCTCACGGGGTTGTGTATGTGTGTGTATGTGGCCTGTGTGTGTGTGTTAGGGCTGCACATTAGATTCAGTAAAGAGAGGGTTTCAGTGGATTACTATGGCCCCAAAGTGCTGTGCCCTTTCATTAACCTTGCCTCTTAATCGTCTCATTTAATACAAAACAAATTTCTAATCTGCAGCCTGCTAAACAGTTCTGCAGTTCACTCTGTGGCTGTGTGTGTGAGTGTCTATGTGTGTGTGTTACTGTTACTCTTATTGCCTAGGGTTCCCTCTGCCTAGCCCCCTAATTACTCCCCGAAACAGGCGGCCAGGCTCCTCCTATGTGCTATCATCATTTTAAATTTATTTTGATTGATTTGTGTCAGCTTTAACTATGCTTTGGGCCGAGGTCGATAAATAAAGATCAATACTTTAATGTTTTCCTCTGAACCTTTATTAAAAAATAGATTGGCTATAAAGAGGGCTGAATTACGAGGAGGAGTGCCTACTTCCAATGCATGTCAACTGGAATCTAATTGAACAACATTGAACTGGCGGAGATTAGTCCAGGGAATGCGAGCTGCAGGAGGGCCGGAGTGTGAGGGAGGGAGGAGAGAGGAGGGATGAGGAATTGATGCTGCGAGATGAGAAAGAGAGAGAAAGAAAAGTTTGAGAGTTGTTTGGTCCAGCTGAAAACAACTCTGCTTTGGTCAAGAGAGTGAATGTGATGTGAGCAGTGGGTCACTCTTCTACTGATTCACAATATTCAAGAAGAGATTTGCTTTAGTACTTGAAAATACAATGATTAATTCCAAAGCTCTTTGCTTTAAGCTACCAGGGACGCTGTCTTGGCAACAATTGATGAAACAAAATCTTATTGAACACACCTTCA
Source organism: Serranus cabrilla (assembly GCA_903364295.1). Lineage (NCBI taxonomy): Eukaryota > Metazoa > Chordata > Actinopteri > Perciformes > Serranidae > Serranus > Serranus cabrilla. Next base: position 343,128 of record CAFUXE010000184.1, on the reverse strand, counting down.
GCGAGGTTCTCACAATGGACCCCTTATTACATCACATTATATTCATTTGGCAAATACTTTTGTCCAAAGCCACTTAAGAGAAGTGCATTCAAACCAAGTAGGAGCTTTTTATTTTAATGGAACAAGACTTACTGTAAAACTCGAATTGAAAAGCTGAACCCCAAATAAATGCAGTGTTCTGTTTAGACACAGGGTCCGATTGAGGCACTACTGGATGCAGTTAAACAGGCTGACTTCAAATAACAACATTGACTCTTCTCACATGGGATGTATGCTTAATATCATTACCTTTCTGGTTACATAATAAAAAAATCTGGACCTTTCCCTGTTTAGTGACACACATTTCTCAGGTGCCACAAAATGAGCATTGGCAACTGTCACAAGAGTGAACGACACTCACATGCAAGTGTTCTCTCTCCCTTTGTTACTTTCTCTTTCGCTCAGTGCATGAGGTTGGCCTCGAGGTGCTGTCTCTTGGAGCAAAATCAAGTCAATAATTTGTAATTAATATGTTATTTGATAGATTTGATAGTATTTCCCAGCTTTGCTATTGCCAAATATATGCTGGTTGAGTTCAGTGACTGAAGCAAATAAATGGCTAATAAAAGTTTTATAGTCAGTAAGTGCTTGCAAAGTTTGTTGATATCTAGTGTAAAAAGGTGGGTGACTCTGCTATCTTGACTAAAGATGGGAGTAGCTAAGCTGGCTGATCAAACAGATGCACCAAAGTGCAGCCACTGATCTGAGGTAGGAAGGAGCACCAGTGTTTTGAATTGGATTTGAGCTGCAACAGGGAGCCAGTATAGTGAAAGGCAGAAGAGGGGGTATGGGAAAACTCTGAACATTGAACATCAGCATTCTGGATTAGTTGCAGACGTATGATGGCAGACTTAAGAGCTCCAGCAATAAGGGAATTGTAGTGACAAGCACCTGGGCAGCCTCCCAGGTGAGGAGAGGGTCTATCGTCTTGATGTTGTAAAGAAGGAATCAAGCGGAGCAGGCTACTGCTGCAATGTTAGCTGAAACAGCTAATGATCCAGGGTCAACTCCAGGTGCTTGTTGTCTGAGTTGGAACCACAATAATGTTCTCAATGGTGATGGATAGGTTGGTTCTAAAAGCTCAGTCTTGTTGAGTTTTAGGTAATATGTCAAAGCACAGTCCCAGCCACATGAGTGTATCATAGCATTAACCATCCTCCTGTAGACGTAGAAGAAGAGAGGACCCAGGATGAAGCCTTGTGGAACTCCTGTTGTAAGTCTACAGGAGCAACTCACAGAGTGTGGAGTCTGAAAAACCTGATCGTGTAAGAGTGGAGAAAAGGATCCGATCTTTGACATTGAAGCATTTTTGTTTGACTTCTCTTATGTTTTTATTTTTCTTACATCCTGGTGTTAAAAGCTGGTTAGGTCTCTGGTGTGCAGTGGAAATAGTAAACCTATATGTGAAAGAATGCTGGGTCTGAAACACTCAGCCTCCAGTCCGAGGTTGGGAAGCACAGCTGCTGCTTTCAGGGTTTACACATGTCACTATACCCAGCTGCTGGACTTGATTTTTAATGAGCAATGGTATTTGGATTTTGAAAAATCAGCACAGTCTATGTCAAGAGTTATCGGAAATGTTTGCAGCATTTTCGCAGCACTCTCTTTTTCCAGCAGAGTCCAGAGAGTTAAAAAATCTATGACAAGGAGCATTAAAGCTGTTCTGCTGGCATTTTGTGAAAGTTTGAGGTTTTGGCCTTTTCTGATTTGAGACAGACATTTGCTGGCCGTGGTGCTCCTCTGTCCTTTTTATATGTTCAAAATCTTTTTGGCAGTATTTCCAATTTAAAAGGATGTCAAGAATTTTAACATTATAAGATTTTACTTTTAGTCTGACAGATCTCAGTGGAGGACAAACAGGCACACACACATAAACAGACAATTGATCCACCTGTCTCTGTCTGTGTTTCTGTACATTTGTGTTTTTCAGCTGTGGCCTCTGCCTTAACATATAATTGTTCTTACATGTTAGCTCATCTTGACTGGAAAATATCTGATCAGTCAGGAGTTAAATGTTTGCTACGTCACAACTTATTTGCAAAATGCATTTCCATCTCTCGCTTAGCGCATAAACTATTTTTCGAAAAAGACAAAAACACCTCAAGTGAGTGTGAACATTTTTTTGCGCAGTTTTTAGGAGTTTCCATTAAGCTTTTCTTTAAAATGCGCATCGAAATCCTCTGATGGAAACACGACTATAGTCTCCGGTGAGTGTAACCATCATAGTCCATCCCTTGTCCTCCGCTTCTTGTGTCTTTATAGAAGTTGTGCATCTCTGCTATGATTGTTATTTCATGCACAGCCTTGTTCACAGTATGTTAATCATTATAGTGTTAACTTTGACAGCCCTAATGTTTTGTGATTTAGATGCAGACGTATCATTACAAATATGCATAATGCACAAACTTTGAGCGTCACATTTACCAATAAATCCAGGACTGCAAGACCTGCCTAATTTCAGGTGGTGTATTTTCCAAAAGGCCCTGTTGTGTCTGGAACCATTAAGCAGATTAATGTTATGTGCCCTTACTGAGAATAATCTAAACCTAAAATTGTGGATTCCTTGTTATATCAAATGACTGTATTTGATTACTGATGGGTTTATCTCTTTTCCTATCTTATTCTTATCTCAAAGGTCAGGTCCAGTCATTAAAAAAAGCAGTGGAGGTGTAAGGGATTCAGTAGCTTATTCAGCAGAGTAAATATTTTCAGTATTTAAATTTAATAGAATGTATAGATTTATATAACTTCTTGTCTGATAATGGCATGGAACAAAGGTCAGAGAGTCATCACAATCAACTCTCATAAAAAAAAAAAAACTCAACTATTTACTAATGTTCATGGACTGGACCAACCAGGTTAAGTCTCAGGGCAGGGCGGGACGTGTGGTGAAGTGGGATTAAAATGCTATTGTTGTTTTTTTGTGTCACTGTCATCGTCAGACACACAGACAGAACACACCGTTCTCTGGTACATCAACTGCCTTTCCAATCCACACTGTGATTAACCTTCTGTACAGGGCACAGATTATTGCCGAAATGTAGTATGCTTACACAGACGCACTCTACCCACAGTTGTGGACGCTGCAGTTTAGCTCACAGTGGTTTGTCTGTGGTGTTGTGTAGTCAGTGTAGGCACAGTAGCACACACATAGATAAAACTTCACCTTGAGTACATTTTAAATTATAATCATATTATATTATTTTTTAATTTATAGCATTAAACAAGCTAACTCAGAACGCCTGGAGGGAATTTCTTAAATTAGGCCAAACTGTCACTATGACCTCACAAGTTTTGGAACATAACACAGTGATGAAGCAATAACATTTTCACCCATAAGGTCAAAGGTCAACTTCACTGTGACATCATAATATTCTGCAAAAACACCTTTCTGGCAATTATACAGTGCCATAACGAAAAGAAGGCGAGACTGGTACCATATTTCACATTTGACCAGACACTGAATTGGCAACACTAGTCTTGGAATCCCACCTTTGACACTTGGGAGATTTTCTTGCCATGTCAGATAACATATTATACTGTTCTCCAGGTTGCCCTTTCAGTGGAGGAAACATGATGAGGTGACCTATGAGGTGTACCTAAATGGAGAAAACATAATAAAGTGCCTTTTGGGGTTTCCTTCCAGTAGAGAAAACATGGTGAAGAATCATCTAGGGTGGCCTTAAATGGAGAAAAGAGTGACTTTAAGGGTCTATTTTTAGAATAGGACTGGTTGGCAGAGGCACACAACCTTAAGGCAGTAATTTGTTCAATTCTGTTGTGGATCATTACTTTTGTGAAAGTACTTTTTTGTTCACTCCAACCATTCTCATAACCTTGTTTCCATTTCCAGCGGCAGGAAAATAAAACACTAAAAAGCAACTGTACACTGCACGTGAGCAACATTCAGCAGGCAAACATTTTTTCAGCCTGATCTCACAAAATTACATGAAATGACCATGACCTCTTAACAGCAAATTCTGTGCTGCTGGCACGTAATGTGTGAATATCATGTACCACCAGCACAGAGTTAAGTCAATTGTATCCTTTTTCTTGCTGGGCACACATATTCCCTGGTTAAACAACATCACTCAGTGATGTAGTAGTAATGATTGACGGCGAGGCGGAGTTTAAAGCAAAGTTTCACTTTGGGTGTGAGTGGAGGAAGGGGTGATGGTCAGGTTGAACAGATGGTGGACTTTCACCCAGGAGAACAAGGTTGTCCCATGTGAAAAAAAAAGGAAACTACTTTTTACGTAGCTTTCATTTTTTTATGGAACTTCCATGCCTTACTTCCAGCCTTTTCTGTATATTTATTTCCTTTTCAAATTGCCTTTTATAATGCCTTACCAGGAAGTGTTTTGCCCTAAACCTAGGTCAGTGGTTTATAGCCTAAGTTCACTGAAGCTGCAGCCTTTGTTATGTATGCATGTAACCGTACATGTATGTATAATTTCACATCATTTTCACCCATTAGGTGCTACCAGCATTCTGTGTAAAGAGGCCATGGTCATTTCATCTAATTTTATGAGATCAGGTTGCATTTTGTCTCAGGAGTCACCAAAGGTGAAAACAAAGTGAATTGTGGTCTTATCAGGTTGACACAAACACAACTCTAAATGAATTAATAATTATTAATTCATTAATAATGACGTTGCACAGTGCTACATGTATACCAAGTGTATGCTAAAACATTCACTGTAATGTTGTTGTGTTTTCATCCTGATTTGCTGCTCCAAATTTGCTTTAATATTTGTTTTTTATTTTACTGTAAAAAAGCACTACCAGTCCACTTGAAAACAAGTGATGATCAAAAACTAATATCAATAACTGCAATATCATTAAAGAAACTTCTGGCCAACAGGTCACCAGTTGTGATGACATTGCACTCCTCAATGTAATTGCTGATATTTGGAAACGTGACAACAATACTGAAGAAATGAAATAAAAATAACCAGATGGTGAAGAAATATATGCTCAGACATTTAAACAGGCTTAAAAGTAACGACTTGGTTAGCTAGACTTTTGTGGAGGACAGAACAAAGGTGAACGTTAATTATAAAGAACTCAAACTGACTCAGTAGATTGAAAACTGTGGGATCTTTAATATGGACCCTGTTTGTTCATTGGACACGTGCATGGGTTTGCAAGAAAAAAGCAATAATACATCTACAGTAATGTGGAACCTTTTAACAGGGATACCCCGCTGAGAAGAAATTATCATTCAGCGGAGTGCCTGTGCCTGGCACATAGTAAAACCACAGTAAAGTCTGGTGGAACAGTAGGTTTAAGAGTGTTGATCTAAAACGCGCTGAAAGGATCGCCTGACATTTTAATATTTATCCTGTTTATTCCACATTTCCTCAACAGATTGCATTGCCTGTTTTTTCGAAGAGCAAGAACATTTTCAGCACAATCCAAACTTTCCTGATTACATTTTTGACAGGCAAATAGAAAAAAAAGACAAAAAAATCAAAGAGCCAGAGTCACGGAGCGATAAAGAAAAGTGTTTAACACAAGGTGGAATCACCGCAGTACTTAGGATCTCATATTTCACGATACTGTCACTTTTATTTGAATACCTGATGTATTAAAGCCTAGTTAAATGCAAAGGATTAAACACAATATAAACTTGATCCTTTTCAGCAACTGGCTCTTAATCTGTCTTTGTCTCCGTCTCAGGTGGAGGAATACTGATGTATTGCCTCCCAGCTCTTGATCTGCCTTCAGTCGGGTATGTGATTGGAGCTCACACATATAATGGTGTGTGTGTGTGGGGGGGGGTTTGTGTGTGTTTGGGAAAAGGCTAGCTACCTGATATCTTGCCAGCACTTATAAGTTTCGCTGGTTAACAGTCCTGAGAGATGAAATCCTGTCTGGGAGGAAAAGTAGAGGAAGGCCTTGAGTTGTGTCCATCTGAGTGGATACACACACACATACACAAACACACACATACACACAGTGGCCAATGAATGTTGGTGAGGGGGGTTAAGCTGGTGAGAGTGTCAGAGGATACGTGCGGTTGGCTATAGTGCATTTTGTTGTAATGGCGTCCCAGTTGTCTTGTCAGAAATCAATGGGAACCAGGAGTCTCTGCAAGCACAGGGAGGTCAAGGCTTCGTCTGCCTAAATATTTAATTCTGGGAACACGTCTGGAGCTTTTAAAGCTGAGCACACTGCCCTCCTTTCTCCTGGACACAAATACACGCACTGCACCTTCTTTTTGGGCTTTACTGTAAATGCACCGCTCACACGCATGCGGAAACACAAACCACGCAGGCAGGAATGCATGTAAAAACACACACTCATAAACACGCGCGTTCGTGCATGCCGATGCCTGTCCAGCCTGGCTCAGGTCAGGGCTGGGTTAAAATCAATTCTTATCAATTATTAAGAGCTTGGGTATCTCAGCAATGCTAAAAAAGGGAGCCAGTGGGTTAGGCTGATGGATAGGGTCCACTCCCTTCAGCACAGCCTCCTCTTGGACAACTCGTCAGAAAGAAGGCAAAAACTCTGATAGGAGGGCAAAGGTTGAGGGGACATCAATATATCTATTGCCTTGCAATGCTTTTGTTTTTCACCTGGATGACAGGAATTTTAAAGAACTTGGCTGATTCATGGCTTGAACTTTTGGTAAAGTGAATTGCATTTGTTGTATAAGTTGGACAAAATACTTTTGTCAACTAATCAAGACCCACAAACTGTCAGTGAAAGCCCCCATGTATATGATATTAGTGTGTCTGACAGGTCGAGGTATTAAAGTCCCCATGTGTCATTTCACATATTTAGTGACTTTAAATATGTTTCTTGAGAAACACTTTAAATCCTTTACACATGTGGTAAATATGAAAGAATATGCAATGGATGAGGGCTTAATGGGTTAAACTGTTCCTCAGGTGTGGTAGTGGCTTTGTTCCTTTTTTATGTAAAAGTTGTAATACCCTTTGGCAATAACTCATTAATGGGGCTGAAATCATCAACAAGCTAGACAAACACTATGGATTAATGCAGTTTATATGGCTAATTTCTCAGCACACAGAGTGGCATCAGCATCTATTTAGAGTGGTGTTTCCCACGGACATTACCAATTTTCACGTGCTTTTTTCTCTCTCTGTTTTTGGTCTCCACCAATGCCTGAGAAAAATATGCGGATGATGATTTCAGATCCGAGCACATAATCACTGCTGCTGGTGCAGGAGGAGTGGCAACTACACATCCACACAGTGATTCCAGTATTGATTTTTCTACTATTTGATTTATATTCAACTCCCGAAATTCAGTTAGAAAGCTGAAATATAAAACATTTTTAAAATTGTGGTTGTAAAACCAACACCACCAAAGTGTTGGGTGGTAATTTTCTGCTTGTTTGGGCCCTGTGAATGTTGTTCAAATAAAAAATAATAACAACAGCTTTAAATGAACACCTTTTACAATTTGTCTGGAGTCTGTTCAACTTAAATTCGATTTAAAAATGTATGTTGTTTTTGAACTCTTGCATAGAGTGTCTTGGCAGATAAGGTAGTATTGTTAAGAGGACTGTGGATTTGTGAGCAAATGGGCATATTACCTCACCATGACCACACTGCCTCGCAGTACATTTTGGCATTCTTTATTTAACCCCTTTTGTACCAAATAGAACTAGAGTTTGACACATGATCCAGTAACAAGGTCTATGACTACATAACCAGTGTTACTCAAAGGCTGTAAACTCACAACTAGCCAGGTATTGCATGCTCGTATAAATAAAAAATAAAGCTTTGTTAATTGCATTTAGACACTTTGTGTGTTTTGCACCTTGGCTGGAGCATGAAGTTCACTGCCCAGCACCAGCCGTGTCCTTCCCCCAACAGAGGACATGTCAGGGTGGGGCCAGGTTGACCCAGATGGGCCTAACTCCAATCAATGCAGGCTCGTCTTAAGTGTGATCACTAAAGACAGACAGACAAACACACATAAACGCACACACACACATACACAGATAGGATGGCCATGCGGTGGTCGATGGGCCCCTGGGCTGGTCTGAAAAGGCGTCACATCTTAGAAGCATGTCGTTCCAGCCTGATGAGCAATCTGCCTCATCAAAAGACCTTTATCCCAATCAATACGGCTTTCGGCAAGGGAGCCCTGAACCGCCTGTCCACAGTCCCCACCGCACACCGCTCTGTGTGTGACTGCGTCTCTGTGTGTGACTGCGTCTCTGTGTGTGCACTCAACAGGGGATATGTTGCTGTCTGTACCTTGTACATGTCAGATGCAAGGTATTCATTCAAGGCTGTACACTAATAAGAGGAGGGGATGTTATTGTTATTTCCACTGTTGATGTCCGTGTATGCATTCTGGATGTGTCACTTCAAGTTCAAGTGTGCATGGTTGGAGTGATTTCTGGTGTTTTAGTACTATTGAAGGCCGACGTCAGAAGTGCTTTAGTGTTATATTTATGTACGTTTGTCAGTTATGAAGTCAAACAGGAAAAATGAAATGGATGAATATATCAGATGCCTGTTAGTTCGGGTGGTCAAGCTCTCTTACACTTTCTAATTCACTTTTTTTCTAATTCTCATTACTTTCATTGACTAAAAGCTGTAGCCTACTCCAGTCATTTAGTTCTGCACTTCCATTAAGTTTGGCCACTCAGAGGAGACCGATTAACAAGACTATGGTCTAAGTGTGCTCTGTGAGAATGTACTTAGACACAGCAGTGCTAATGTCAGCATGCTAGCATGCTCACAATGATATTGCTAACACACTGATGTTTAGCAAGTCATGTTTACATTGCAAGGGTCAGATTTTCACTTTCTTTAACAAAATGAGATCTTTTCTTCTTCAAGAATCCCTTTTTATGGCTGATGGATAGGATCATATATGCCAATACAATGCAAAACTCTCGTTTTTTGTAAAACTGAAACTAGAAAATGTGTGTTAAGTAACAAATAACACACACACAAAACAACAGCAAAACAAAACAGACTTTTAAAAATCTAGAACCTACTTATTTTTGCACATTGTGGCATTGTTTTCTTCCTGCCTGAAACACATGAACACTCCTGGCTGAAGAAAAATGTAATTGTTGTGATGAGTCGCATATGTTTTTCATCAGGCACAAAGGGCCACTGATCTCCTTAGGCTTGAGAATGTGTTGATGTGTATGCAGTTGGACTGACATTGAACACAGCACCATGATGGCTGCCTCACTGCTTTCTTCACAGCCAATGGATAAAAGACAGCTTTTAAGTGTGGATGTGGAGGTGAAACAGCAGTGTTCACTCCTTTATTTAAGGCCCCTAAATACAACTACTGTGCTGCTGCTGCTGCTGCTGAGTGGCCAGCATATCACACTAAGGATTTAAAACATTTTCGCTTATTAGCATGCTAACATTTAGCTAATTAGAACTAAATGCAAAACAAAGCACATATTTGGTCATAAATTATAATACTGGACATTCAAATGAAAAATTTTGACTTGATGATAGAGCCAAATGAACAGTTAAGGGATCACTATTCTTCATCCTGGGTCCAAATTCCAATGCAATGCAATCAATAAGTGTGAAGACATTTCAAAAACCCAGAATTTGGGCCTCATGCTGGTGCCAGAGGAAATGGCAGTGCATCACCAAAGTGATGGAAATTCATCTTTTTGCCACCATGCATGTCTGATCTGTACATTTTAGCAAATATTTGTTGAGATAATTTAGTGTGTACCAAAATGGGGGACCAGCCAACCAACATTGCCATCCTGAGAGCACACTGGTAGCTGGGATAAACTCCTCTGTTATAGCCTCCAAGCTTATACTAATGACATCACTATGACATCATCATATTTCTGTCTAAAATTGGTAGAATGGTCCTTAAATTCCTCATTAAAAAAATAATAAAATGGCAGTATGTATGCGTGCGCCTGTGTAATATGTCAGCATATGATACTCTATTATGACAAATTACCATTCTCAGACAGTCTTTAGCCTGTTGGCCATTACAGGAGAGCTGTGAATTCATCTCTTATCTCGCTCATCCCGCAACTCCCGCAGGGGGGCGGCTAATTAACCTAATAAAAACACTAACCATTTTCCTAAGGTAAATTGAATTGACTCGTCAACGGTGTACGTCAATACACATAAGGAGCATTAGTAGTTAGTGGGAAGAGCGTTAAAGGTGGCTGGTGAGTGTACAAAAAGAGCCTTTTACAAAGCATTTCCTGTGTGACGCTGGTGAAAATGATTTCAAATGAAAAGTACAAGCAGTGTGTCGAGGAGTTTGGGGAACAAGACTTGATTGGTTCAATGTAAATATATTTGTGTTGTTCATTTCCAATTCTATCCATCCATCCAATTGTGTGATTAAATGTTTTAAAAATAATACACAACATTTTTCATTGACTTCATTCTGTTTAGTGATTGCAGCTCATTCATTCAAAATCAAACTATCAATACATGCTAAGAACCTCTAAAACACCACTTTAATTACAACCAACAGTTAATTGTATTATTTCTTCTTCTTACACCAACTCTTACTTGTATGTTTTATAGTTATAACTCTTGGAAACAGTGCAAAACTACAGCCACAGTACGCTCCAAAATGTGGATACCAAAAAATAATACAACTAGAGGAGTGACTGTTGATTTTACTACATTTTCTTCTTTCACAGGCCATATTCTTCTCTCCATGTCTTTGTTTCTCTCCATCTCTTCCTCTATTGCAGCCTCCCGCTGTCTGCCTTCCTGCCTCATCCTGTTAATGTTAATAGCGCCGGCTGATGTTTTAATAAATTAAGCTTGATTAAGAAGATTGTCGCCCTTTTGATTCTAATGGGGTCTTAAACAAACTCTACCGTGATAGAATAATCATGAAAAAAAAACACACTGAAGTAGTGTAGAGTGTGTGGTTCTGTGTGTGTGTGTGTGTGTGTGCGTGTGTTCGAATCACTTCCTCTGCTTGTGTGCCATGAGATCAGGTTTGGGGAGTGTGTGGAAGCACCCATTGCTAGTGTGTCTTCACTGGGGAGTGTCAGCCCCACTGTGTGTGTGCGTGTGTGTGTGTGTGTGTGTGTGATGGTTTATGAGCGCTCTTCTTGCTCGACCATTAAACTCCTTCCTCTGGTCTCTCCCTGTGGTGGTGTAACGACCTGCAATCAGCTCTGAGTGTATCTCCATTAAAAGGCCTTTTCCTTCCCACCCTGCACCGAGGCAAACGGCTCTGTTAGATAAATTAAAACACACAGGAGGCTCGACTACCTCTCTAGTTATTACAGATCTATAGTTTCTCTTACTGCCGCCCACCGCAAGGGTTATGGTTTGGTTATTTTCCTTTTTTTTAAAAAATACGTTGCTTTATGGACAGTGAGGGAATTTCACGTCTTCCAAATCATAAGAATTATGTTTTATTCCGAGGGCAGGAAAATAAGTTAAAAACTGTAAACTTTAACTGGAAAATGTGTACAACAGCATAGATTGAATTAAACTTTAAACATTAGATGACTGTGATCACTTAATATAAGGAGTAATGATAAAAAAAGCTAATCTGGACAGCTAGCACTAGCATTAGCTTCTGCCTAGAATCATTCAGGCTTCCAATCTGTTTCATTGAACTGTGTAAAGTGTCCTTGGGTCTCATGAAAGGAGCTTTATAAATCCAAGATATTATCATTATTATTACTATAATTGCAATCTGCTCTGTGCATGAAACATGTCTATAATATTTATACAGCCTGCGGTTACATATCAAACTCCTGCCTCTCCCCATTGGTGGCATCTCTGCAGTATTAAAAAAACAACAGCGAATTCTTCCTGAAAAATGTCTTGACGTAACTTGTTAAATTTGACAAAAATACGCCCCAAAGTTTAACAAATGTAATAGTTGTCATTTTAATATATCATGATTATATGTCTTGTTAATAAGGAAGTTCCATCGAGTTCTTTTAGCCACAGATTGAGTCCTATAATACTTCTACTTATTTCCATAACAGATGCAATGTTTTTCAGTAGAGAGAAATAAGCATATTCCAAAATTCTGAACTTTTCTTTAATAAGGAGTTGCCTGCATAGAACTCCTTTTTTTCCACTCTAATAATGTCTATTCTCATGTAAATAAAAGTACAACAAAACAGTACTGTTTGTACTGCACTCACATGATTTTTTCCTGCATTCTTCGGCTCAAGGTGATTGGCATCCCTCTGGACTCCCTCTCTTAACCTCCTGACCTCTTTTCCAGTGTGATTTTATTCTGTTCTGGAGGACTTTCAAGTGATTTGTCAACAATACATTCAATATTAATTCAAGGGCAACCACACACACACATACCAGTATGTTTCTGTTATTCCTCAGAAAGAACTGTGCATATATGAAGTTAAGTGTGTGTCCTTTATAAATTATAATGCCTAAATACAGGCTAATATATTTCAGTCCCTGCGTGTTACACTAATCCTGTTGTTCAAACGCAGGATCCCCCACCATTTCTTATACGCAATGTACACGGACACCTCCCAGAAATTAATGACTTCTATTTATGAGAAATGTTGGCTAACAATTTAATGCTAGATGGGCAGCAGCCACACTGATTAAAGTATAATTATAACTTTATTCAGAGGGAGTTTAGGCTCTGGACTCTGAAAGAGAATGCAGCGTGTGTTTCAAAGGAAGGACTTTTACTTTTATGTCTCCTCACAGTGTGTACGTCTTACTCCTTAGACTGTAGACACTGTATGTGTGCGTATAAAAAGTATGCAGTTTATACAGTGTGTGTTGCGTCAAACAAAGAGTGCCTTTCTTCATATCAAGGACCATTACTACATTCTGCTCAGGAATACAATGCAAAGATGTGTATAATGCACACAATCACAAAAGTGTGTATTTATTGTGTAGGACACATACACATATGGCTATATATGACACTGGATTCTCTATGCAACTGCACTTCCTGATTCCCTCTTTATTTTTCAATATGTACATGTATTTATTGTGCAGTTGTTTTTGGACTTGTTCAAAGTTCAGATGCTGTAGGTCGAGATATAATGATATTGAAACATGCTTACACTTTTTTTTTAAAAAGTCAAACACATAACAGTATATTAAGTAAAGGTAAGTTAAAATAAGCCCTAACACATCTCACATAAATACAAATGATCTAACAATATATTTGATAAATATGAAACAATCTGCAGAACTTTTGCTTTTGCTTTTCATACTCTATGTTCATTTAAATTCTGATACTTTTGTTCTTTTACTTCAGTAAGCTTTGACTTATGCATTGATGTTAATGTTGGAGTTTCTTTTTTCTGTGATTTAGGCCACTTAGATTTTGTTCCATGAAGCAAGTTCACCAAATAATCTAGGCTTATTTTGGTTAGACCAACTCATTTTCAGTTGCTGGAATTTTTACACATCAACATTATAATGTGAGCTGAATCTGGCGTCTCTTGTCTGTTTTGACAGATAAATGCACAATTACAGGTTCATTTGAAAACAAATTTTAAGGACAAATATATTCCTTCTTGTCTCTCTTGGTAATGTGATGGATCACGTGTAGTCAGGCTTTGGATAAAGCTGTTTTAAAGCTAACACTTGATAAAGCTAAAAAAAAAAGGCCCGTAGTGGCCTTAAATGCAGCTGATCAATAAGACTTTTATTAGCAACAGTTTAACCAGACTGAGAGAAGGTCATGTACCCAGTTAAAGAAGTAAAAACTTGCGCTTTGTTGTAGAATGACAATACATGAACCTTGTACCTTGAGTCGTCTGCACAGCTTATTTAGCCTCCATGTAGCTATTCATTCATACAGACATTGGCCACAGAGTGTGTTGTAACAACAGAAAAACATATCTATGTTAATACTATGGATGCAATGAATTGTTATTTCCATTAACGCCTTAGTCACCAGATAGAGTTTGTTCACTTACTCTTTAAACTTTTCAACCAAATGATTTTAACTTTACAGTTAAATAAAACCACTACCCCATCATGCAGAAACACTGAAACCCAAACTGCATGTCATTAGCATAAAGTGGCAACGTCTGTAAAGGGGAGGCTCATGGGTACCCATAGGAGACACTTTTATTTAGATATCATAAGGTCAGAGGTAGACCCATTAGGTCACCTAGTTTTATATTATACCACTGCCTTCTCTACAACCTTAAAACTGAGCCCACTCCAGCCTCTAAAAGAAACAGCTTGGCCCACTCTGGGTGTGGTTAATCCATTAAAAATTAAACTCATGCTCCCTGAAATCTTGACTGGCGGCTATCAACAACTTCTAGTTTATAATGAACTTATTGAACCCACACCAAGGAAATTCACTACTGTAGTAACTGGCTGACATACAGCACCATCGTTCCTTTGCTCTTTCAAAGAGAACAGCGGCTGTGGTGAGCTTTACTTCAGTTTCCAAAAGATTCTTACAGTGTCAAGCTTTAGCCCTGAAAATATCAAAAGGTCCATTGAAACATCTTGCACCACTTCTGCAGCATCGTCCCATTCTCCATAGTCCATTTATATGTTTTGTACAGTTCACTCCTTTTCAGCAAAATAAAGTTAAGGATCAAAAATTAAATAAAAATGTCTTTGATTAAGAGCAGGCATGTGCATGGCATGCAGGAGAGCTTCCCGCTCTTTTCTTGATCAGAACATCTCTGTCCTTGCACGCTCACTCATGGATGTGTGTTTCACACTCACCAGATGGAGTATTACTTTCTTGGAGCTTCTTAACAGCCAAATTTTTACAGCTTAAGTGTGGAACATGGATGGGGGTTGTTCAAATATGTTCTTGAGGCTGGTTTCTTTTACACTCATAATGTCTACAGATGAATGCAGGATTTTCTGATCCCGATGCCAGTCCTTTAATATCGCCCATCCTGTATTCTGTCCAATCTGGTACGTATAGAATATGTATAATAGTGTGTAGGCTTCTAAATTCAGCCCACCTGCCTGGTTAAAGTGATCACTTTTCTTTAAATGAGTTATATGATATGAATGAACGTTTGACTGGTAGAAGCAACTCCTGGCAGTGACATGAAGTGATCAGAGAAGATGTATCACATGCTTGGAGTTGTTTGGAGTACTAAAACACTCCTGGCTGTACAGTGGTGTTACAGAGTGGTGCTTCTTCTACCTAATCACCAATATTTGGCAGAGTACAGACACCGGCTTGCACTCAAACCTGACAACAGTCAAGTGTTATTTTGGCCTGTCATCAACTTACTCAATGAACTAATGCTAATTAACAACAGCAGGTAGACTCTTCCTCCAGTGATGTTTCTCACTCCCTGGAAGTTTTGTCCACTGGCTGTTAATGAGAAAGAGAGAAGACATAAGAGATTCATTGAAATTGAAATCCTAATGTGATAATTGCTCTGGTTAGCTTATTATATTAAATGGTGTGTATACATTTTTAGCTGCTGGCAGTAGCAAGCAATTGCCACTATTGATAGTTGAAAGTGAAAAACATGGAGGAAAGCTGGATGATGATCGTAGTGATGTTGCTTTGGAAACTTGCAATGCTTCACCGCTCTCATGGCCAATTATTAGCACCTAGTGGCTGCATTCTGAAACAGTTGAAGTTGTAAGACTGGGCATGTTATTAGCTATTAAGGTGTACCTAATAAAGTGGCCTTCATCTCCTTTAAGGTTGGACGTGTTTGTGTGTTCAGAGATGTTCTTCTGCAGACCTTGGTTGTAAAGAGTGGTTATTTGACTTACTGTTGAACCAGTCTGGTCATTCTCCTCTGACCTCTGACCTCTGGATCAACAAGGCATCAAGGCTCACTGGATATTTTCTCTTTTTGGGACCATTGTCTGTAAACCCTAGAGATGGTTGTGTGTGAAAATCCCAGTAGATCAGCAGTTTATCAAGCAGCTGGTCTGTTGCTGCCATGTGATTGGCTGATTTGCATTAATGAGCAGTTGCACAGGTTTATCTAATAGTGTTTCTTTGCCTATTCTTATTAATTGATGATTTATTCATGATAAAATGAAGATAATGATGCTCTCAGAATGTGTGAGTCGAGCTCAAGCTCTTTGTAATGTGAGAGATCATCATTTGTGTCTTGGTGTGGTGCGAAAGGATTAATATTTCTGCCTTAACTCATGAAAAATCTAATTGTTGTTTCAGTTGTTTCAGCCAAAGTTGACCCCAGCATAGTGATGTACTTGTGGCTCATCACTATGTAAACCAACCTGAAGGTAGTTTCCCACCATAACTTAATGAATCTTACACAAATAGAACAAAATTAAGCACATTTATATATAAAAAAAAAGGTGTCTTAAAGTAAATGCAGGTGTCTCACATTTTCTACTCTGTGAATTACTCATTGAGGGCTGGAATGTGGCAATGAACTACATGTGTGAATTTTCTCCGTCACTTTTAAGTCAACTTTTGGGTTCTCAGGTCTTTCTGAAAAGAATGAATGTTGATCTCAGTGAGAGTACCTGATTAAATAAAGGATAAAAAATGACTCCAACTCGCCTTGATCGCCCACGCCATCTGTCTTGTTTGTTTTTCCTCTCTGCTGTCATTCTTTCTACTTTGTCACCCTGTCAGTTTCTTTGTGTTACTGTTTTGATCGCCACTATTGTGCATCTGTCCACACATCACTTCTAACTGTGTATATTCATCTGCATCCATATCCTGTATGTGTCTATATGCATGGGTCTACATCTGCATGTGTATTTGTGTGTGTTTGGCATGTTTCCTGCTCCCCTCATTGTCTCATTAGAGAAACAGACTCTAGTCATCACGCAGCGCTGCAGCAGGGACCCATTTACATCAAAATGATACCACACGCATGCACATTTATGACCATATGTATGCACGCACACACACTTTCACACAAGCGCACATCAATGCGAACTCAAAGACACATTCATACACATATAAACAACACAGCACAATAGCGGTGTATAGTAGTTAGCCAGGGCTCTGCTTAAAGATTACAATTAGGTTTGTGGTTAAAAAGTCTGACTCATTGCACTCATGGGACTTTGACCATTAGCATCACCTGTAAATTGTTAGGATAAGTTAGCTTACTGGCTGAGAGCAAACTTATGAACCCATTTCACTTATGTGAAAGTACAAAATACTGATATCAGCAGCTGTCATGCAGTTTCACTGACAAACGTTTATTGCTAGTTGCTTGCTTGTTACATCAGTATGCGTCTTTTGTACATCACCTAATTATGCCAATTTCCATCCATAGTTAGTAGTGCCCTCTAGTGGCCGGAGTATAAAGCTCAGAAATTTGCCTTTAGGGAGGCTGGCATTTGTGGGGTGAGACTGTTCAAGGCGGGATCAATGTGAACTGGTTCAGAGGTGGCAAGGCGTAAAATACGTGTCTTATCATCAGAAACACCTCTCACTTGAGTCCGACAGTAATTGAATGTTCAGCAAACTGCAGAACAACTTTGCTTGAGTCTGTAGAATCTCTACAGCGAGAAACAGCAAGATGGGCAAGTCTACCGCCATTACCAATACACTCGCAGCTGACATCGCTTATTGTACACAAAGTGTAACTTCTTAAAAATGGACAGTGCCATCTGAAAACCAACATCAACGATTTTTGGTTTTCACAATTTCAGAATGTGCATTTATTTGATTTTCTTTTATACACCTAACCATGTACTTTTTTGTCCTGACATAGGGAAGTAGCTTTGTAACCTCAAGCTTTTGAAACTGGTTTCAAAACTGATGGATCAATGACCTTAGGCTGGATTTATTTCAGAAACACTCCTGTGGGTCATATTCGAGAGTAGGGACGGACGACATGAGATCGTATGGTTTGACTTGAGCTGCTTCAAGTTCCACCGGTACATATGTAAATTTTACATCAGAGGTAAAGGCAGCAACAGGAAATTAAATGTTTATAACAGGGGTTTAAAAGGGTTCTTCTGGCTTTAGCTGTTATGTTGAACATAATGTCTGATGTGCAGCTGAAGAAATGTGACTAACAAAGGTTGTGGCTGATTGCTTCAATTATTTCCTTATTGTCTTTAATGTAGCTTTACTTTAAAAACATGTTATGCAGTCAGATGCATCCTGTCTGTATTTTCAGGATGTATTTCCACCACTCTCCATCAGTCACTGCATATATGCCAATGAGTGTCTTTATGGAAGTGTTTGTGCGTCTGAATGTGCATGTTTGCAACTGCCACCTCCCTCCTTCTCCCTCTCCCTAAACGCTCTGCCTCTACCCTACTCCCTCTCTCCCTCTCGCTCTCTCTCTCTCTCTGATATACATAGCAATGACCCCTGTCTCAGTCATGCCGGCACCATGCTGTGAATTCCATCTAAGCAGAAAAACAAGTGGAGATTGTTATGCAAATGGCTATGTGGTGGGCCTTGTGCAGGAAGAAAAAAAATGGCGATGTTTGTATCCTTATGTGTGTGCTGGGAGGCAGCAAGAGGGAAAAAATGAGGGAATAAGATACAGAAAGAGCACGAGAGAGGGGAAAAAAGAAAAAAAATCAAAATAGAGAAGAAACAAAAATGGAGGGTGGAAGGAAACATAATAAAAATACAGAAAAATGCAAACAGGACGGCATGATAAGATGCTGCTTTGAATGTATGTTTACAGGAATAATATCCACCATAGGCAGTCGGCCTATACCTGCTGGATGTGTTTACCATGTAAGGCACTTTCACTGATCAGCCACGAAGAATTTTCACCAACTGTGTGTATGTGTGTGTGTGTGTGTGTATCATGCAAATGAGTCTCTTTTTGTGGTCTGTGTTTGTATATTTTTGCATCATATATCATATGTATGTCTCTGTGTATGTTTCTGAAAATGCTGACTCTTGTTCTTTCTCTCCCTGTCAACATCTGCACCAACACACACACATACACGCACACACACGTACATACATACATATATACAGACACACACACAGCATGAAAAGCAGGGAGGTAATGAAGGGAAATAGCAGGTCAGTTACTCTTTAATTGTCATTGCACTTCATTGGGAACACATCAATCCAGCAATGCTTCACTGAGCAGAAAACAATGGCTTCACACACACACACACGCATATATATAAATGCATTAATATTTGTGATAGACCCTACATGGCCGAGATGAAATACATAATCATGTGTGAATATGACAGCTCTTTCCTTTCATCATGTGCTTTGTCCAGATAAAGCAAAAACAAATATGTCATCTGAGTTTTCCACACCGAGTTTGAATCAGAAAAAAAGGAAAGTTAAAAAAAATTTGGTAGTGAAATAGTTAAAAAAAGAGCAGCGTTCTCTGCTCGTAACCGCTGGGGGCGTGTCCACCTGATATCTAACCTCTCCGGTGACTCTCTGCTGCAGAAATCACACTGACTATGGATAAATGCCATATACAGGCTCACTTCAATATCCCTTTATATATCATTTAAATACAGGACTTATTTTACCCAAACCCTGGTCTTTTCCCTAACCTTAGCCAAGTAGCTTTATAATATAATATAACCAATTAGTTTTTGTTTATGAAATCTTATGAAATGTTTGTTTATGAATATTATTAGGAGACAGGGTTTAAATATGTATGCGAGTGCCTACATGTGTGTTGATGTGTTTATGCATCCGTAGCTCAGTTCTCCCACTATTTCGCCAACTATTTCTCTATTTCTTTGTCAGTTACTCTATCTCGAACTTCTCACAGACCAACACACGCACTCTTACTCACTCACACTGTCTCTTCCACTTTCGCTGTGTTTATCTCTCACACATAAACTCTCCCCCTCACTGTCACTGCTTCTTTCTCAGTCTCTCTGTTTCCCTCTCCTTTGCTTTCAGAGGCGCTCGCAAACACGCACACTTGATCGTTATCCAACAGTGTCATCAATTATTAGGTCTGGTTTATGAAACCCCAGTGCAACTCGCCACCAAACGCTCCGTGTATATTGCTATTCATAGTGGACACTGATCACACACACTTTTTTTTTTTTGTTGTTGCTTTGTCTTGAATGAAGGTTGCATCAGTTTACATCAGCAGCAGACACCATGGCAGGCTGGACCCCCCCAACCCCCACCCCTCCAAGCTGTGAGGGCAGCGCCAACGTAAAGGGAGCCGGAGAAAAGACCACAGATCACATCACCTCAGATTCAGTGTCTTTACACTTCTTATCTCTAACTGCTGGAATTGATTTGGATGCTAACAGCCTTTTAACCCGATGTGAACCTGAGGGAGGGTTCTCAGGCAGCTCCCTGCGAGGATTTAGCTGAGACGGAACCCAAAACTGACACTCATATTTGTGGAAAGCACATAGTAGCAAGTGTTTGTGCCTGTTCAAACACCGGTTTATTAAAAATGCACTATACTATTACAATAAGTGTAGCAATAATCCCAACATTACTTTCAATTTATAAAGCACAATCTGCAACATTTATATGCTGTATTTGTTCAGTTTCAAAGAATTTATAAAATACAGTGCAGAGATTAAGCGTTGTATAATGTTTTTTCAGACTAGGTACATTTCATTTGCTGGGTAGAAAATTGATAACATAAAATCCTCTGTTTATTCCATACAAAAAAAACATGCAGTGCATGTATATTGATTACATTTTTCAAGAAAGGTATCATGACTCTTGTATTACTGCAGATACCTGCAAAGTGTGTGTGAATCTTTACATCACAGCAGCCCACCCTCTTTAATCTGCATGCAAATACCATGACTTTACACTTTCAAATTATGGGCAATGCATACTCCAAAATCCCATTCTGCCTGCATATCATACACCTATCCTACCCCCATGTTTAGGTTTGGAGTTGGTGGTGCCAACTAGCGTCTGCAGTAATTATGAATATGTAGAAAGTACAAAAGTTGCACTTAAAAATAGCAGAAGGGGAGATGGATGTAACAAACAAACCCAGGACTTGTATACAGGAGAATGGGTGTTTGTGTCAAGTAAATGATGTGACGTTACGTGATTCAAACACCACATCATTTCCGTGCATTACATTTTTTTTATAACTGTGTCACTTACAGTAGTCACATCGTTATTCACTTCCAGCATTTACATACATTTATTTACTTTTTTAAACTGTCTTTCATAATATCTAACTAGGAACTAATTTGCCCTGAACCTAGATAGAGATTTTGCGGAATAAATTCAACAAAAATTTGTCATTTTTTTTCAACAGTGAAATTTACAATTATTTATAATGACGTGTCGATCTCCTGCAACTGTTGGGGGTTGCTAACTTTGGAAATGCTCCTGTGCATATCATATGAACAGAGAGTTGGATTTTGTTGTATGCTTTGCACATAATTTGAAAGTGTGAAGTTGTGTTATTTCTAGTCGGATTGAAGAGACCGGGTTGATTACACACACTTGACAGCTATTGCCCATGATAACAATGAGCCAGTAATAATTGCCATCAAGAATATTGAGTTTAGAGGCATAACAAAATCCTAATAACATAAACATACAAACATCAAAGACATAACATATGGCTACTTAAGAATACTTATTTAATTACATTTTCGCAACCCCATCTTTGGTTTTAATATTGTTTTGGGTAGATTTGTGCTGTATGTTTTTTGTCTCTACAGTTAAACAAAAGAAAGCTACACAAATAACTGTAACTCCTTATATACACTGGACATGCAGGTCCATCCTCTGCAATATACTAGACAAATGAAACAAAGAGGATTTCACACCACAACAGTAAAAAAAAAAAAAAAAAAAATGAAAACAAGAACAAGCATAAGGAGGACTTGTTGTACAGATCCTCCTTAGAAAACAATAAAAAACACAAAAAAAACCCAATTCAAATTATGCCTCTTGTAATGGCAACTACTACCAATTATTAGTAAATAGTAATAATAAAAATATGAAAGTGAGAATTAGATACAAGTGTGTTAGCAGACAAAGGACACAAAGCTTAATAACATATGTCCAACAATGAAATGAACGCAGTGGCTTGTGCAGTATTGCTGCAGAAAAAAAAGTTATATTTTCATTTTCAACCTCCACCAAATTCTCATCATAATTATGTCAATATCCCTCCAAATGCAAACACTTCCAATCCTGACAGAAAGTAATATGGTGAAAGGCCATTAAAAATGAGCCCCCCCATCCACAGACACACACACTCGCACACACATATGCAGACCAATCACCTTCCAACTTGCCCCCGCCCTCCACCCAATAAAACTTTTGGCAGGCCTGAGCTGTTGTAATTGGCAGCCGGCTTGCCGTGCCGATAGACTCCCCTCAGTCCTACGGGTCAAGAGTAATTTACTGAGCTGCTAAACGCCACTAGTTTCTCTCTCTTTCTCTCTTTCTACCCAGTCCAATCCCCTCACCCTCCACCTCCTCCCCCTCCTCTCGCTCTTTTTTTCCCCCCAACATCCATATTGGAATTCCCATCCAGGCTGTATTACAAGCCGAGATGATGGCTTAATCCCTTGTTAATTAGGGACAACATCTCCAGCAGCTGAGGCTAAAGCAGAGAGCGGCGGAGGCTCCAGAGACACGAGGGCTCTGGCCGAGCTCGCGGCCCAGCCAGGAGAGCCTGGCTTGGGCTCAGAGAGCTGGCGAGGGATGGGGGTAAGGAGGAGGAGGTGGGGGGGCTTGGATGTTGCGCTGGATGAGGATTGAAAAGGACTGCTGCCTAATCCCCCACTGATGGCTCCTCTAGACTAATGGAGCCTGGACAACTGGGCAACCGGATGCTCCTGTTGGCCCACTCAGCTCCACTTCAGCTGGGTCAGGAGCAGTGTGGTTTCACTGGATGTTTAGTGGGGAGTTTTGTCAGAGCCCCCCCCATTCATTTGGCTGGTTATCACCAAACAAAATGCCTTTTTTGTGGGATTTGTTTGACCATACACAGGTTGCCAGGTTTTCCAAAGTGGGTGACTGCATATGTGTGTGTGTGTGTGTGTTTATATGGATATTTGTTCATCACCTCATCTGCTTTTCTTGACAGCTATGGATCACATTTCCCGTGGTACACATAAAGCAAAGCCTCAGTCACACTCAGACAAACAAACAAACTTAATCCTTGTCATAACCATCTCTACACTGTGTTTTCTTGTGTAAAACTGTCTGAGAAAGAATTTGCAGGTAAATTGAGAGAGAAGCAGGGAGAGAAAAAAAGGATGGGGAGGGTTTGGTGGAGACTCTGCAGCATGAAAGATGAGGGGTAAAAAGGCGGATGAAAAGTGCATCTTCTTATGTTTCCTTCTCAGGTGGCAACAAAAGCCCATTTATTTGGGCCTGCATTTCCACTGGCTAAGTGTTGGAGTGTGGTGTTAGCAGAGTGCATTATAAATACAGCCAAGCTTGTCGCTGTCCCCCCTCAACCCCCCCGGAAGGCCCAGACTCCTGGGGAGCTCCAAACACTAGGTAATTATCCACCACCATACCGCCTGCTGCTTCACTACCTGTGTGTCCAGCATCACTAGAGAGAAGGATAGATGGATGGGGTGGGGGAGAGAGATGAGGAGGGATGGATGGAAATGGAGAGGGATCAAGGTAGAAGGACAGGGAATGTGTGTGCGTGTATGTGTGTGTACGGGGTTAAAGCTGAGGAGAGAGGAAAAACATGGAAATGAAAAGAAATGTCTGATGTCCTATTTTAAGGAACTGTACACCCACTTTCTGACAGGGTGTTTTCTATCTTATCTGTATGAGTCAACATATGTACAGTATTATGGAAAAACTTGAATGTAAAGTCATGAACCTATCAGGGATCCAGGGATCATGTTTAAAAACAAAAACAAAGGTAAACCTTCCAAAGCACTCCGTTTGTCCCTGGGTACACCTCAAAGTCTTTCTACACTTTTTTTTATGTTTATTTCCCCTTAAATCTCTGACCTTGACATGTATCTGTGCAAAGTTTGTCACTAAAGAGGTGTTTACATTCTTCTACTGAAAAGCGATATCTGTGCACTTCATCACAATCTGAAATTTAAACGTATGCCAGGCAAGCTAGATATGCCATAAGACCACAATAACCTGAAACCTCCTGTGAAAAGACACTGTAACATCTTAGCAAATACGTTGAACAGCCATTAACACTGTGTCAGCCACTGCCAGTTACACACTAACAAGCGAACAAACAACATAACCTAGCTAAAATATGCTAACTACAACATTCTTATACGTCTGCTTGTTGCCAATTTAAGTGCAAAACAAACTCCTAGAGACTTTTGCTTTATCAGAGAAAATAGACCAGTCTTCGAATAGAGTCTGCAGCTCCATGGCGGCTAGCACTGCTCTGCCAGAGGTCAACCTAGTAGGTGTGAAGCAGTGGTTGACGGGGGGCATTAATATGAATCCGCACTGCTGTTTGGAACAAGATCCGCCCTGCGACACTATGATTGGTCAGGGACATTCCTACATCCTTCTGGCTTAACATCCTTGTGGCTCAACGATATCGTGATATAGTGTACGGAGGGATTGGGTGGCCCAGGTTGGAAGTCATGGGGCTATCAAACCTGGGACTCTAGTTCGACACCCCACAGTGTGGTGGGTAAACGTATGTGTGGATTGGTGGAAAAGTTAAGGTTGCTGATCAGTTGGTTAGTTAGCAGAACTAACAGGTGACGGTAACTTGAGGGTTAGGGTTAACTTATAATTACATGAATGTAGCATTAAGGTTTAATGCTACGGTTGCTTTTTGCTAGTTCCTTCCAAAGGTGACAAGAACACCCATTGCAGCAACACAACACTGTGTTGCAGGACTTATGTTACCATGTTAGTTGCCGTGTACACAGCCGACTTTTTACTTTCCTTTACAACAGCATTCAGAATATTTTTGCTTAACACTGACTGTGGGTGTGTGGAAATATATTTAATACCAAAGGGAAAAGTAGGTAACATCATATATTATTTCTTGTAGGCCCCTATGTTCCTCAGACCACCTCTCTTAGGCATCAGGTTTTCCTCTCTGGTCTATGGAGAAGTGAGTTAAATTCCTTCCAATGAAAAACACTAGACTTATAGACATACGTGACAAAGTATTATAGTGGTACACTTGGGTCTTCTTGCATATGTATTTGTATTTGAGTGAATTAAATCATGCCAGCATATGCTGCACTGCTCTTAAACTAAAAACTCACCATGAAAATGCATAGAAAGTGAGTGAGGGAGAGAGGGAAAAAAGCTCTCTGCCCTTGTGGCTCACCCTGTTAAAGTGTCTTTATTAGGAGTCAGGGACTGATCACACTGCTAAGTGACCTGCCAAGGTCACAGAGAAGGGCAGCCGTGGTAATTAGTATGCTCTTTGGTGCAGCAGGGCCGCATTCGGCTTCAGCGACATTAGTATGCTTCACTGTGGGACTAAGGGGTTACGCTAAGCTACACTAGCCATTAGTATGCTTACTTCTCAGTAGAAGATGCTGTGCTAGGCTGTGTTCATTAGTCTGCCCCAGTCAGGGATGTAGTGGATAGTGAACACAGCTAAGCCCACGTTTCTACTTCATGGTTGAGTTTAATTTGTTTAAAGATTTAATTTAATTTAAAGACTGCTAATTCAAATGACAAGTGATATGAAACTAATGCTATAAATGCAGTGTTGACAGTAACAAGCAGTGTTGGAACAAGTATTCAGATCCTTTACTTGAATAGAAGTAATAATACCACACTGTGAAATGACTCCTACAAGTAACAACAAGTGAAAGTACACAAGTACCAGCATTAAAATGTACTTAAAGTATCAAAAATAAATGTACTTATTATGTCAGATTGTTATCTATATTCAGGTATATTATTGGATTATTATTACTGATGCATTTATGCAAAAAAAGAAAGAAAAAAATCACTTTAAAGTTATGATATTTTGAAAGTATCAAGTACAATATTTGCCTTAAAAATGTAGTGGAGTAGAAGCATAATGTTACATAAAATGGAAACAATCCAGTAAAGTACCTCAAAATTGAACTTAAGTACAGTACTTGAGTAAATGTACTTAATTACATTCCACAACTGGTAACATGTGACATGAATCACATTTGTAACTCAATAATAAGTGTTGCAGAAACAGTTTGTCACTTGGCTTGTTTGCTGTCATAGCAGGACTTGAAAGGGAGGGACCAGTTGTCTTGTAAGTGGAGGGATGCAGCCAGCTTCCGCCAAAAGGAAGGAATGTGCTTCCTTTTTCTTTTTTTTAGTCGCACCAATCAATATATCTGCATCAAAAAAATCCTCAAATGACACAAAATGTGGTGCTTGTGCTTCTGAGGCCATGTTTAAACTAATTATTTTTTGTGGGGTGTGAAGGCTTCAGAAGCCACCTTCGACAGATACTGCTGAGTCAAGTAATATTGTTTTTTGAACGTATAACTAAATAAATGGTTACATTTATATATATATACAAACATAAAATGAAAATAGTGTCAAGAGAAAACAAAGCAGACATGGTGTGGCTGGTATTATTTTCTCCTTGTCAGTCTCTGTGTGTGTGTTTGTCATCATGGCAGAATGTGGTCCTGGAGACACCTACTGTTGCTTGAAAACAATCACAGAGGCAGTTTTAAATACTTTTCGCAGGTGTTTATATTTCTACAACTTATGTGTGGGCAGATGTTGTCAATGTGAATCATCACATCTGTGTAAGAATCAGTCCCAAAATTACAGATGTGTAAATGAGTTCTGAATGAAGCAGAGCTTTAAAATAGCTGTAGTCCGTAAATAGTTGGGTAGGAAGCGTGGAAGGGGAAATATGATTCCCACTTTACACCCCTGGCACAATCTGGCATTGGGCTGGCGAGGTCCAATCGTAAGAAGGTCGAGAAAAAGATCCATGATTTTCTGAACACTGCAGCTGTGTTGGCTGGAGCATATAAGGTGATGAGCTCTCACTACCCTCCCTGCGCCCTTCCTCTGCAGGGCAAAGCTGGCCTAGTGGCCACCGGCCATTAATATGCAGCTCGTCAGCAGGCCAGCGCCAGGCTCGGCTACGCTAACCATTGTTCCGCCACAATCAAATTAGCCCTGCTGATGAGGCCTGAGCTCTGTGACCTCCACGGGCCCAGTGGCTTCCCAGCCCCAGAAATGACAAAGAAGATCTGAGCGCTTGGGTCTTCGGGGACAGCGGGGGCTCACATACTGATTTCTGATTATGTCGGCTCTCCTTTTATTTATATATTTACCCTCTGGAAATAATTGAGAGGAGGTGTTGACTGCAATATGCGAAACAAATGCCCCCAGCAAGTGACATGTGAACTTGGTGTTGATGTCTAGCTAAGACAAAGGACTTGTATGATGTGTGTGTATAGACTGTACAAATGTGTGGTACTTTTATTTAGTCCCTGCAACTAGCGTACGTGTCACGCCTAGACATTGGCAGTCAGCTCATCCCTCCCAGTTCCCTTCAGACCATCCCTCCCTCCTCCTCCCTCTCTCCCTTCACCTCTCGTCCACATTTGTCTGATTTAGTGTGATCAGATGTGAGAGCCGACGCCTGCTGCTGTTGTTAATGCACCGTGGGCTCCACATAATAGCAGCTCACACTGCCTATACTCCTACTCTGCTGTGCGGGGACCATGAATCAGGTGGCAACTGGAGAAAAAAAGAGGTGAGAAATTAGACATGCAGCATACTAATATTTACAGTCCCAATATACGCTGATGGAAGTAGCCCCTGGATTATTGTTCTGTATCCCCTAGTCCATTCTTCCACCAATACCCATCCTGTATGCACCAAATCAAAGGAAATATACGACCATATCGAGCAGATTTGTGAAACAAGACTTTATCGCCTGGGAGTTCTCCAAAAGCCTGGCTGACCTGCAGATTTGATATGGATCAGTGAGGGTTCATCGGGAGAGCGGAGCACGGAGGAACACGGTAAAGAAATCACAATCAGATCGCATAATTACACTTCGGATGACTGCAGATCGGGTGGCAGCTGAATGGTCCCGGTGAAGGGGGAAAATGAGAGAAAGGGCTGAAGCAGGAAGTTCATGTCCTGTAATTTTCAAACATGTTAAAAGTGATACCTTGACAGTTTGAATGTTTTTTTCTTTTTCCTTCGGCAGGCAGATATCACATTGTGGAGGAAAAATTGTCGGCACTCATACTTATTGGTACTTAACTGAAAACCAGCTTGTTAGAGTCGTTAGGATTCTGACCTTTGTCACCAATAATTTGACAAGTGCCAAATGTAGAGGAGGGAAAAACAGACTAAATTCCATTGTGTCAAGCTATCACCTGAAGACACATTGCTGATTATCCCCAACTCCTTTGTTTGCTCTGCAAAGATCTGGACATGCGTTTGATGCATTTTTGAGCAATTTAAAAACTTAATAAAGCATATTATTTCAGAAAATACATTTAGAAAAATAAAGTTTCTATATTTGGTTACTTTATAATAACTGTAACAAGAAGCCCACGAGCAGCCTTATGCCCAGCTATTGTTACAATGCCACATTATAGAAACTCAGTTTAGCCATTTAAATCAATAATTAAGAAGGAGATACTGCACCCAACATGAATCTACTGGCTCATGTCAGGTCAGTGAATAGATTACACATTTTCCTTTCAAAATGATGTTTTTGGTGACAGCTCAGATTCCACAGATTTTTGGAATTGCATTTGTTGTGCCATTTCAGTTTGCCAACACAAATGTGCCTAACATGATTATATGAAAATAATCCAAGCTAATCCACACACATTCTGAGGCCACTGGAAAATGATTCTTTGTCCTTCCTGCAAGAAACAATGTCAACAATTAGACGGAGGGGAATGTTAAAGAAACCATCATCATAATGTTGATGCTGCTTTGGGGGCAATGCCATTGTTCAGACGTCCCACTGGTCTGATGGCCAAATACTCTGGAGAAGTGATCTTTCTCTATCCCTAACCAAATGTTTTTGTGCCTAAAATTCTTATCAATTCCCTAACCTATATATATGCATAGTACCGATGGGATGTTGAAACAATGAGCATCCCCTGCTGTGAAGTCGATGGATAGAGAGAACTCTATACTACCCAACATGATAAGTACTGAGTCTGTGATTTGTTGCTCAAGACTTGACTAAGTGAAATATTTGCTAAATTTAAGAGTGAGAACCTGCTTTACAATGAAACAATTGAGGGACTGAGTCTGTTGTCTGTTGTTGTCTGACGATTTGGACGTTGGTAAAAACAGAAATTCCTGAATCTTTGTCATCTCTGTCTTTGACATTTGCATTGGCGTCTTTGTGTAAACAGCCTTTCTTATTCACCCTCAGATGTTTGTATTTTTCTGGCCATTCACAGTTCTTCAACAACAGTAATTTTTCAACCAGCCCGGTCCCACTCCCAACTCTGTATGAGATGCACCAGGCTTTCCATTGACTAGAATATAAATCCATCCGTAGGGGTTGAAAGGGAGGTGAATGGGTCAAACAAAGCCTGGACATTGACCCAGGAGACAGGTGTGTGTGTGTCTTGCATGAATCTAAGAGTCAGTGTTGTTATTTGGCTTCAACCTGCACAACTCCAGTAGTGTGAAAGTAGTTGGTTTTAAGCCCAACCTTGGTTTTTTTTTTACCCTGACCATAGACAAGTGGTTTATTGCCAAAAGTTAAGTGTTACCTGTTATTTTGAAAACTACTGGCCATGTAGCCATCAGAAAGTGACAAGCCATCCGACACATCTAAAACCAAAGCAAAGGGGTTCCATGTGTGTTGGTGTCATAGCCGTGGGCCATGACAAGTATCTGTATAGCTGACGAATTGGGATAATAATGCATTGTGTCAACCACCCCTGCCTGTTCTCTGAGCATCCAGGACCTCTGGTGTCCACTAGTAGTTCCAAAAAGACTGACAAGAGTTTCCTTCAGGCTTATAATCTATTTGAAGATACAGTACATGGTTTGTTTTCCAAAGTAGTGTTGAAACATGTTCTGCTGTGGCCTGACTGTGTGCCTCTGCCCTCTACGTCTTTTTGTCGCTCAGTCTTCCTCTATTCTCCTCCTCTCTGTCTTAGCTCACTTTATCACTCTTTTCTTCCCAGCAGCTGGCTTGAATACTGATGGAGCTCACTCTGGATCTGATTAAGCCCCCGCTCAGCAGAATCAGACAGTAGACATAAATATCTGGGGGCATCTGAGAGAGAGACGAGTCGGTTAAAGAGAACCGAGTGTAGATCGGGTTTCTACCCCTGATGAAAATCGATGCGACTTGACCGGTCGCAGAGTGACTCAACATGTCAGTTCTAAAGAGACCGGCCATTATATCATTAGAACTAATTTCATCTTCCTCTACTTGTGTCTCCATTGTTAGTCAGTCATTTAGTGAGGATGCGCATGTAGATGATTCACGACTGTCTATTGTCATCATTTTTAACAAGCTTCAAATACCAGCAGTCGAAGCTCGGAATTGCCAAAGTGTTTTCTTTTTGAGTGTGTATGTGGAGATGATGATGGTTTTAATTTCCACATATAAATAAAGGAAGTCAGAATTCAAAAGCTGGAATAAAGGCAACATGTGCTCTATTAGTAAGTGTCATTCAGCTGTGATCTCTAAGGATTTGATGTCATTATTGGGAATTCTGCTATTAGAAGGGAGAACTCCTGAGCTAAAAGAAAGGATGGGGTTGGCACGGTAACTTGAACTCTCTCACTACTACAGCATATCTATGCACACACAATATGATTATTTAATGTACACTTTATGAACTATCGAACAAAGTAGGGTCTGAAGAGCAATACTGGTTTGATGAATAACTCTGACAGATGGCTGAGAAGTCTTGCAGCACCGCAAACTTGGAGAGCTGCGCAAACCATCATCACCAGTGGTACTGAATTTTTCTCAGCATGCTGAAACTGAAATGCATCAACTTGCAATCAAATATACTTCTAAAGAGTTCAAGAAGTCCTGGCTGCAGGGCTAACTGAGCTAGCTGAATGCAGCTAATGCACTGTTAGCAACAGCTGGAGGTTAGCATTACTAACCTCGACATCACCGATATCAAGGACATACTGTAGCTGGAATTGTGTTTTTACTAGGCAGCAATCTCCCGGTCTGAGCAGTGAAACGAATCTGGAAGTACCTTTAGTCGACATTCTTTCAAAAGCCCAACAGGGGTCACCAACAGTTGCAAAAGAACTCCATTCCTATCTATGTCAATACGAAATAAGACTTATTCTCACCTGATATTTTACCTCAGAAAAAAATTCCCATGGGAATTATGGTCTCAATTGCTAGTTTAAAATCTTCAAGACAATGTGATGCTATGTGTGTAAAAAATGGTCCCATTTAGAAAAAAATAGATGTAAAAGAAGCTTATGATTTGGGCGTGGTTACCTTTGATTGACAGGTCTCTAACATGACGAGCTGTAAATCAGGATAGAAGCAAAGCAAAACAATTCTTCTCCACAGCACTGTGGACATCTAAAAGGCTGTGTACTTGTTTGTCTCCCCAGTCAAAATATGGTTTCTCCTGGTTTCAATAAACAAAGATGGCGACAGCCGGAACGCTGAACTCAATGCTTCAAACGGACGGTCCACAGAGCCACTTCTCTCAGCAGTTTGCATCTGTCCACCAAAGTTACATAGCACAGAAACAGGCAGTCAGAGCTCAGAGTGAGAACGACAAAGGCACCATTCTTCCTTTCACAAGTCAGTGTAGCATCAAAATGATTTTGAAGCTGCAGTTTAGTGGTAAAGTAGTTGCTAATGTTGCTTTGAGACACTGTATAGTTACAGTCATGTTTACTATTTAATTACTGAAACAAGAGGCGTGTGATGCAGAGTCATAATCACAGTTAGAAAGTCAGCTAAAAATAGAATATTTCACAAATTGATGCCACTTCTATCATATCTCTATGGTTTCTTCACTGAGATACTGTATCTCCTTTTCTTTAAAACAAGTTTTCCAGTAGAGGAAACAATGCCACTGTTTCATGTTGCTGAGTAGTTTTAAGATCTCAGGCCAGCTCTCTTTTTCTGGCACAGAGACATGCAAAGCTCCGTCTCTTCTAGCAATGCCTAAATACCTCCACTAGAGGCTCCCTGTTGAGAGTAACACACACACACTCTCTCTTTCTGTGGCCACACACACTCTTCATACACTCCCTCATACTGTTCCCCACAAACACACTCCTACAGGACAGGGACCAGGGTGGATTGCTATTTGGCGTTGCAGGGCATTAGCTGCTGATGTCTTAACACTTGTAAATGAACCCTCCGCCCCTCCTAATCTGTCACTTTAATGCACTATAGATTTTATTTCAGCCTCTGTAGTATCACATTCTCAATAATAATCATCAAGCCGACGCTGTTGTCCCCTCCTGCAGAAATTAAATCTCGCCGCTGAGTGCACAACTAATAAAAGATGTTGCCGGAGGAAATAAAAAAATAAATATGATGAATCATAAGCAGCGGGGATTTGTATTCAGATGCGAAAGACAATTACACAAAGAGTTTGAATTTATCAGCCGCTTCGCCTCTCAAAGGCTCAATAACGGGCCACCACCGCCGGGCGCTGGGAGCTGCATGCTCCCTCTCTCTCTCACACATACACACACATACACAGACACACACACACATCACTCTCATGGACATCTGCGCAGTCCGTGTACAAACAAACACATTCATGCATAATATGCATACAGCATCCAGGCATACACACATTTGCTCTTGCGCCCTATGAAGCACACACACATACTCACACAAAGGGCTTCTTTATTTAAAACTTATGTGCTCCATGCTGAATAATATTCTTGGAAATATTGTTTAATTTCTTCAGAGTAGCCGTTGAGTTATCTTTCCGGAAAACTAAATCATATATTTTACCAATGGTATATTTATGCCATGACTTTATATGTAAAACATCTACCACAGTGTACAGTGTGTGTGTGTTAGTATGTGTTATTTCTTTTGTACTCAAGACTAATAATGCATCTTACTTTATTTCATCAAATTAGTTTTACAAATTGACATCAAATGCCTCTTTTTAGCCAAATAGTTCCCTCACAGATAGGCCTGTCACAATAATATTTTATTTTTTTGGATGATGCACTGACCTGAAAATAATTGCAATAAATCACATTATTGTCATTTTAAGACCATTTTATGTCACTGATATGATAATAACATAAGTATACCCTTTTAAAGAGAAAGTTACTATTATTTAATAAGAATTTTCAGACACTAGAATCACAATGTGAAAAATGTAATTTCCTAGTAAAATCAACCAAACATGTGCATATTAATATATAATAATAGCCAGCTCTCGTATTAACAATTCTATTTATTTATGTTAATTTAAGGCATTTGGAAAAGTTGTCCATTCCTTAACAGACAATACACTGTCAATCTAGTTCCTTAATGGTTTGGAAATTTTTTAGTTTATGTTCATTTTTTCTGTTTCAAAGATTGTGTTGTTTGTTGTAACTGTTGTGTCACTCTGGTGTTTGCATGCATGCAAAGGTGGCATGTAGAAGAGAAAGTGAAAGAATGCCTCCATCTACAGCGGCAGTCTCCTGTTTGTTCTGCTTCAGTACAAATCTGTAATGACACAAATCACAAATAGAGTTTGATTCCTCTGATTACTGCTTAAATCTCTCCATTATAGCTCCCTCTCTCCCTTGTTCTCTTCTGCTTTTTCCAGCCTGATCTCACAAAATTACGTGAAATGACCACAACTCTTTAACACCGAATTCCATGCTGGTGGCACATAATGTGTGAAAGTTATGTACCACCAGCAGGGAAACAATGCCGATGTAAATATGGGGATCCTTTTTCATGCTGGCCACATGTATTTCCTGGTTTAACAACGTCACTCAGTGATGTAGTAGTAATGATTGACGGCAAGGCGGAGTTTAAAGCACCAAAGTGGCAGACTTTTTAATTTCTGCGGCTCACAGTTTGTGAGTTCCTTTTTTTGTCACGTAACATACATAGATTAGGTAACCTACGTTTTTTACTGAACTTCCGTGGCTTCACTTTGGGTATTTACGGAATGTCTTTTATTTGCCATACCAGGACGTTTTTTTTTGCTTTAAACCTAGTTCAGCGCTTTTGTGGCCTAAATGAACAGAAACGGCAGCCTTTTTTACAACCGCGGAATGCTTCCTGCGGTCATTCACTGTGAGTGCCATTAACTGTGACGACAAACGTTAACCATGCTCATATATAAAAAAAAAGAAAAAATGCGCTCAGCACAAGACTGCCATAGACTGAATGTTAATAACAGGCGTAGACATTGTGGCAGTTGCCATTGATGTTTGATACCTATAGAGTAGCATTCTGGCTTCTGGACATATTGTGTTTTCCGCCATCATCATCTAGTTGGAACCGGAAGAACGAAAGGTTAAGGAACATTTTGCTTTGGTTTAGAAGTTAGAAGAGTTTTGTGTCCATGATTTAAAAAAAATGACTGTAATATGGAAACGGGAAAAAAAGTAGTGGTCTCTTAAAGTCTGATGTCTTCTTGATCCATACATCCATTCATCCACCCTGACCTCCTCCTTACATGGACTTTGTCAACAAAAGATGTCATTTTGTGCCACTTGCTGAAATGTCTGACTGTGCTGTTGCTGTTCATGGGAGGACAGTTCCAAATAGACTAGAGAATATCAAAATACTCAGTTTAATGAACTCATTTTATTACCAATTTTATTACTCAAAAAGAAACAATAAAATAAAAACAATTTATATCGACTTATAAAAAGGATACAGGAGTTATTTGGTAGATTAGTTTTTCAAAGAGAAATAGACACACAATCTTACCAGTTAATCATAGCAGTGTAGGATGGACTCAGCAAGAAAATGTAGGCAAAAGAAAATGCCTGTAATAAGAACAAAGAAAGAAAAAGTAGTCAGCGAGCAAGTGAGAGAGGGAGCAAGAGATCGTTTTTCCACCCAAACTCGGTGGCAGCAGTGACCGCTCTGCCAGCTTGTGCCACATCATTTTGAGGAGGTCAAGTCAGCGCCTGGCAGGCTGTGTCTGGCCTGGTCTCACTACAGGAGGAGCGCTGGTCCGGGGCCAAACCTCCAGGCCTGCAGCCCTCTCTCCCAGCAGAGTGACCCGCACTTCCCCGCACTTCACTCGCTTCTCGCTGGGGGCAAGTCAGGGAGCCGCTGGGGCGTGGGGCTTCCAGCTCCAGAGCTGCACCCTTCAAACCCCTGGGAAGTGGAGGAGGTGACCCCAACTGGCTCTAACTGTCAACTAGCCAGGCAGAGGAGAGGAAAGAGGGGTGACAGAGGCCAGAAGGAGAGAAAAGAGGAGAGAAGAGGAGAGGAGAAGGATGACAGGTTAGGTGTGAGCTATCCTGGGAGACGTTTGTCCGGCAGACTTGTGGTGTGAAGCACCGCTGCTGAGGGGAAGCCGGTTGTTCTCACATCCCAGTAATCAGCGCTGCCTTTACTTGGCTGTGTTGTTCAACAAAGTAAAAGATTTCCTACAAGATATATTTTTTCACAGAGGGCTGGAAACTTCACTTTTGTTGTAAGTGTTCCCATTAATGAAAAAGTTTTCAGTACTCGGTTTTTTTCTGCCTACTTGAACAACTCGAATTAATTTAAATTTCCAAGAAGATACTACACATTTTGGAGGAAAGTGAAACCAAAGTTCCAGAAGGCTTCTGTGCACCACGTTTTTACGTAACTATGTCACTTCAGTCAAGTCATCCTCGTAACTACTTCAGTTCCAGCATTTACATGCATTTGTTTCCTGTCTTTTATAACAGCTAACCAGGAATATTTTTGCCCTAGAAGTGGTTTTGTCAAAAACTTCAACCCTATTACATCAGTGAACCTAATGTGTATATATAATGACATGTGAGCTGTTTTTAGCTTAATTTGCTGTGTACCAGCAAAACACATACATTGTTGTTGTTGTTCTGGGTAGTATCATGTTGTTTAGCTTGGAGATCTTGTTGAATGTCCTTACTCCCTTGCAGATAACAAGCTAAGTGTGCTCTCTTGAAACCTTTTCTTATATCTTACTATCATTTCAAAGACATCTGGGGTCCTCATTTATGTAAGAATGCATGTACATGAATTCATGTCAACATGTACAAATCATGGAAAATGCATAAGGACAAAAATATTCTACTCCATAAGACTGATTTTCCTATAAATCTCAATGCACATAAATTTCATCCAGTGTGAGATTTTAGTACTCGTTGGGGAGGTAGGGGCAAGAAAGAATATATTGTTTAGTGGACACAGTGAGGGTAGTACAATTGTACAAAAGACTAGAGTGGCAGAAATAAATAAGAAGTGGTCCAACATAAGAGACAAAGCCAAAAGGCACATCTCGTTGTGTGATTTCGATGCACATGGAACCCCTCTGCTGTGTGTGTTGGAATGGTTTGTCAGTCTCTGCTACTTGCATATATAGTGGCTTTTCAAAATAAACACCATGTTCACAAGAAACAGCTAACTTTAGTCAATAAAACCACCTGGCTAAGGTTAGAGTAACAGAACAGGGCTGGGCTAAAAAAACAACTACACCACATTTAACTATTGGACGTTTCGACTTAAAAAACAACAACACTGATTCTTGCCTGCCCGACATTCACGGTATTAAGAATACCTCATGTACTCAAGGTGCATAACATTAACACGAATGGGTTTCCCAGTGTGTCTAAGTGAGCCATAGAAAACAGCATTTGTCCTACTGTTCACCTCACGTATTGCAATATCTTTGATAACATGCATGTATTGTTGAATAATTACAGATTGAATGAATAAGAATCCCTCTGGAACTGTAAAAATGATTTATAATACTTCAGATACAATATTTCACTAATATTTTCAGTCTCACGTTTTATCCTCTGATCATAGGAGATTCTCATTTCTCCAGTCTGTTCAAACACATGGGTCAGAGTAACCAAGGCATTGTGATTTTTTGTAAAAAAAAAAGTTTGCTTTGTGCCAACACATTTCAGAATGAGGACTCAGTGAGGCCCTCACAAGTTAACTTGTACGACAATGTATTCGCACACTCAGGCTTCACTGACTGTCTCTAGTGCTGTCACATGCTCTTAAGGTGAGTCACAACACAGCGCTGAGCACAATGTTCTTGAGTGAATGTTGTGACAATAAGGTGGCTCGATCATAATTGTACTACGATTGCCAAGACACAATGTGTTAATCACTACAAATTAAAAGTGATTTTATTCAGGGAGTTTTCCTGTGTATCAAGGGTCAAAGGACAGAGTGGGTGGTATGCTGTACAGATTGTAAAGCACCTTTACTTGACTTGAATGCTTGTAGACAAGTCAAGTGACAATTTACCTTTCAAGGTTTTAGTTTAAGTGAGACATAATTGGAATAACACAAAATCTCATTAATCTTCATTAATGAAGTTTATTAAAGTTTTTTTTTTTGTATGTTACTTTTTATCTGAAAATAAGTGCAATAAAAGCATTTCAAAACCATGATTTATCATAACCTGTTAATTGTATTAAATGACTGCTTCACCCAAAGTACAACAAAACATTTTCTGCCAACAGACCTTGTGAAATGCGTCTTTGAGAACAAAGTTTGACAGAAAAAAACCTCTAAAAATGGTTACTTTCTATTTAAAAGTTTATCCACAAATTTGTGTTGAAGAAATTCATTGGTAATTAATACCAATGAAAAAGATAAGTGAAGGATTACAGCCAAAATGTATTGGAAAGACTTTTAAGGCTATGGGGAAAAATGAAGCAAAGAAGAAATCAGGTTGTAAAAAGAAGTCAGAATAGTTGAGGGCGGGGCGACCCTGTAATGATCACTGTGTTTTCATTGTAGAATTTTTACAGTGTTTTAAGCTCATCAAATTTAAGTGTCACATTTTGTATTTTGTAGAAAAAGTCACTGGGATTGAGAAGTCAACTCTTCATTTGGGATATCGTATCTCCCTTGCTAACAAAGTTCATTCATTTTTCTTTCTTTCTTTCTTTCTTTTGTTCTTTCTTTCTTCCTTCTTCTAATTTACAGCATTTCCCAATATGGCTTATGGGAAGTAACACATGCAAGCTACTTGAAATGGTAAATTTGTAGTTAATTAATATTATGCCTTTAAAAGTGTGATTACTCTATATTTTCACTTATTATAAGTTTATATATTATATTTTAAATTGATGACTGTACATCATTACTTACCATTGCAGAATTGTTATGATTACAGTTTTATCCTGCCACCCATTTTCATTCCTCAATATTTCACATATTTCACCACAATGCAGTTTTCTAAGAACTGTCATGCAAGCAGAAGCATCTCCAGAGTCTTTCAGAGGTTGAAACAGAGTGCGACCCTGTCCGGGCTCATTTCTTATTACCCCAAACAGATTGCACCGTCCTGCTAATAGCCACTGATGGCTCCTCATTTTTATTCCCTCTTTTTTTTCTTCACGATGGTCTGTCAGGGACAGCATCAAAGGTCCGGGGTCTGGTTGGAATGACTGCATCCTGGGAACACATTAGCGAGTGCTGCTGTTCATGATCTTTCTCTGTTTTATCACTTTGAAGTTCTCTCCTCTCACTCCAGCGACCCCTCCACATCCCACTCCTCCCATTCTCTGACCCATTTGAGGGTGGAGAGGGGAGGGGCAGAACTTATATTAACATATCCCACTACTTTGTTTTTAACCACTGCACAGCCTTTTTTTTCCACAATTAGGGTTGGAAGTCTTTGAGTCATGAGGAGGATTGTTTTTGCTAATTTGCACTTAGATGCAAATCATGAGAGAAAACACTTTCACAGTCAATTTACGAGGGTGGCCAAATAGCCACCAACAGAATCCTACGTAACTGTGAAGCAAAACAAGATGAAATTCCATGACAATTATACCCAGTCTCAGCACACGTTTGAAATCCAAGTTTCAGTCTTCCAGCTCTGATGAGTTACAATTTGGATTTAAAAAGACCACAAATTATTCTAAGCCAGGTACAAGAATTAAATTTCCTTTGATTACATTTGATGTATCTCAAGAACACATTTCAAGAGATTTTCAAAAAGCGCTTATTAATTCAGCAGTCATTCAAATGATATCCTATACAGGTAACTCGGGTTAATTGAAGCGTCGCTACCTTGAAACTGTCTCTCAAATCTTGCTTCAGTCTTTTTTCTCCCGCAACCTTTTGACATAAATCATCCACAGCTTTGTTAGACTTGAATCAAACTGACACATTTTCAGACTTATTAAAAGTGCACAAAGTAAAGGAATAAAAAAAGGATAAGGGGAGGAAAAAAAGGAAACAACAAAGCCACAATACAGTGCATAATTATGTCTACTCTCTCCTTCGCTCTCACTTTGTGCCGCCTTTCTTCTGTCCATCTCTAGTTGTCTGTGACGGCTGGTTTTCTGAGTGGCGTTCGGAGGCTAAATTGGCCTGTTTCAGGCAGGGGGGCGTCTGTGTTTGGTGTCAGATAATGCGCACTGAGAAGTCCGAGGAGAGTGTGATTAAAGCCAAGCCACTGATAATTATGTCAGACTCCACAGTTGTCCCAAACCTCCTCGGCTAGTTGAAAGAGATTTCTCTCTGATGAGCAAATCAGGAGGAGGAAGAGGGAGAAGGAGAAGTAGAGTGAGGGAAAAAGTGAAGAGGTGAAGAGGATTTTTGAAGTGGGTCTTCCCATTACTGTTATGCCCTCTCCTGTCCCTGCCAATTTAGGGAGAGTCACTGCTGACTTCCCAGTGTAGTGGAGACATTCTGTGGGGTGGTGCTGGGTTGAAAAGTGGCTGTTAGGTGACAGATGGTGCCAAAAGGCTAGTAATAACAGCAACTGTTAGTCCATCCTGCAGCCTGCATGATTAACCCTGACATGCATGTCATGATAAACTGTCTTGATTTCATAAACTTTGTGTTATTTTGCAAGATGTCCACAGAAAAAAAGCCATCCTTCTCATGGTGATTTTAAATGATATAAACCTACTTGTACATTAGGAGAATTTAGGATGTTTCCATCCCGGTTTCATCCCCAACTCGCCAGAAACATGCTTGATCAGAGGTACTCGGTATCAGACGACATACTACCAATTAAGCGTGCACCAGGCTTTCTGTTGACTCCAATGCAAACCCATTTATATTAGACGACCAGAGCGGAGGTGGGCACGAGGGGGGTTGCAAGAATTGGACCAACCCCAGAATTTGACGCAGAACTAGAAGTCCTTGAGTTTGTATACATACAGACTAAACTGATTATTATCTATTCTTATCTGGAGTAACTGATAATTCCAGTGCTTTTTCAACATCTTGAAAAATACAATAAACACTGCTGGCATTTTACCCAATATTCCAGTTTTTCTTTCTTCTTCCGCATTTACGCCATTTATCAGCTTTCTTCTTTCATTCTTTGACATCTGCGCATGTGTAATTTTTATTGGGATAGCATCCCCGGCTATATGATGGTCTACTCTTGAACTGATGGTGCGCAAAGGCCTTATTTTACAACTGTAGTTCCATCAAAAAACATTATGTTACAACTTGGAGTTGGATGATGCTGTTGACAGGATGTTTTGACAAGAAGTTTGAAAAAAAAATCAATAATGTAAATCTAGGTTTTTCAGTTAGTTACTAAAGTGCATGTAAATGTGTGAAATCAGATAATTACCATTACCTAATTATTCCAAGTTATTGGATTATTGTGTGCATGTAAACACAGTCATTGTTCTACATGTTGTTCTATGTCATTTACGGAAGTGTGTCAGGAACTAATGTAATTGTTTTGAAACCCAACCATGTTCTTTTTCCCTAACCAGTAGTTTTATTGCCTAAACTTTACCGTTTCCTGTAGAAACTGACAGGACGTCCTGACACCGGATGCTAAAGGGGCATCAAGTGCCTGTATGTGATGATTAGTGAGTGAGAATGTAGTTTCATTACCCAGTGACATTTGTAATGAATGCCCTGTTTCTGCTTCCTCCTACTGCTGCGGTGGAAAGTTGATATGAAATTATAAAGTGAAAGCATGTTAAAGAATTGATTTGAACATTGTTTTATGACGGACCTTGACATTGTGGTACTCTTATTTTAGTATTAGCATTTTAGTCACACACTAACATGCCTCCACAAAAATACACAATGAAACAAACAGAGGTGTCGGGGACTTCTCCATCACCAAAGTAGCTGATAAAAACACTGTCTGGATCAAGAGCCAAGTTCATTCTTTAAAATATGAGAGAGAATTCAAAAGCCAGAATAGATCCAGGCCTGTCGCTAGCAAAGAATTTTGGCATTTTATGTTACTGAAAACCAAAAATACCTTTGTCTGAAACATATTCTTTTGAACTTTTTGGCTCTCTCTGATAATATAGCTGAACATGACTGGAAAGTGGAGAGAAAGAGAAGATAACACGCAGCAAAGGGCAACAAACCAACCCAGGACTTTAAACCGGGAGACTTAGTTTGTTTGCTGTTGTTGGAGGCTGAGTCCTGAAGTAATGTTTTCGTGTCTGTTGGAAATTATGTATAAAATTTGTGTTTTTTAAGCCTAACTCTATTTTTCTTACTGAACCTTAACCAAGTGGTTTTGGTATCTCTAACCAAAGTGTATTAAGCAGCTGTCATCAAGTGTCACAATAAGAATGAGTTGCAGTTTTTCAGCAAAATTCACTTTTAAGATATTTGTGGATCAAAAAGAATGGAATCAATGGATCTGTGGTTGATGATGGGAAGCAGCGATGAAATGCTTAATTATATGAGAGCTACTGAAGCTTGATTTATGATGTCCTCTTCAATGTTTTTTCATTATGGTTGTGAATGGAAACATTCAGGTTTAAACTTTGCCAAAATTTCAGAAATTCAGTAAATCTCAAAAATAAAACAAGTGAAAAAACAATGTGAGAAATGTTATTTTTCCTTTATTTCTGTCTTTTTCCCCAGTATGTCATACCGGCTCTGGACTACAGTATTCCAATCATTATGATCAGTGTGAAGTGTATCATTGCAGGATTTGGCAGGGGATGAAATCCCATGCAGGGGTTAAGTCTGTGTGCAATGCTAAATGACAGAGCATATATTAATATGAAATCCATCCAATTATCTCTAATGGAGCACTCTGGTGTGATACTGTACCCAGTCATTTCAGGTCTATGAGCAGACCCTCAGTAGCTCGCGCTCTAAGACCATTTCTTTCCCTTTATGCTCTTCTACGTGCCCATTTCTCTTTGTATTTCAGTGTGAATCATATATTCTACATTATATGATGTCTGTCAAATTACTAATTTACCGCTATGGGTGATAATTTGACTTATAATAAGAGATGTGGCTTAACCAAACCTTTACCCCTGGAAAAAGTCAGCAAATTGAATTCCATTCCTGACTCGAAGTTGTCGAGGCCCTCCACTCTTTCCCCCACAGTTCCCTTGTTTTATTGTCTTTGTAGCGTGTGTCAAGATCTGTTGTGAGAGTGCCACTTAATGAAGCCGTACCTGAATTTATTTGCCCGCGCTTCTGCATAGACCGAGAGAGGAGGTACCAATTAATAGAACGTAAGAGGACCCGGTGATTTATAATTAACAAGCATGCGGGTTATAGTAAACATAACACTCAGTGTAATAGCCCAGGAGAGAGACGGGAAGTGGAGAAAGAACTGAGGAGGAGGAGGAGGAGGAGGAGGAGAAAAAACCCAGTGTTGATTTGTCCCTTGGTGGATGAGCGGAGTCCTTGTGGCTGACGGGAGCTGTCTAAAGCGGCTAAATGAATAATCATCTGTGAGTTAGACTGGAGACAAACGCTTAACGAGGATGATGTGAACCTCGCTGACATGAGGGGGCTGAGAGAGAGCGACTGACAGAGAGAAAGATGGCAGCAAGCAAACATACTCGGCTCTGAAATGAATGGCACGCACATTATAATAGCGATGAAGTTGCTTTACTCAACAGGCCATAGCCAGCCTCCCCTGTAAGGTTGAGTAGTTGTTTGTCAGAATTTCTAAAAGGGCAATGAATCCCCCACTCATTTCCAGTGGTTTGCTGCCGGTGCATGAAGAGAACAAAAGAGAAATTGCAGAAAGCAAATGTAACGCTGACAACACTGACAGCTGAAGAGGGATCTTCTAGCAAGCATTTATAAAACATCTTTACCCCAAAACTTTGGCTGATCGGGGGGCATTCACATGCCTCACAAGTCTAAACTTCAATGCTACAAACTCAAACCTGTCTCACAGCCCTTATCTCATGTCATCTCCTTCACTTTACACTGTATATTTCAGCAATAAGTCATGAGAGGCTACACTGCAGTGGTTTTAGAACAGTGAAGAGGCTTTGCAAGGCAGGATGAGAAGCTTCGCTGTATCACTGTAAAGCTCAGTGTCAAGTGGCTGATTGCTTTATAAAACGCTGAGAGAAAGAAGGCAAAGGTTCAACAAGTCCTGCATTTTATAAAAGTAACAATTAAATAATCATAAAACACGTACTTTCTGCCAAACGACATCTTTAACAGCAACCAAACAAAGAACCTTTTATATGGTTCCATTTGATGCAATAATGGAATCCCAAGTGCCTTGGAAAGTTTGCTATTCTACAGTTAATACTAAAGACTGACCTAAGTATACTTCAAAGTGCTTGTTGGATAATGTAACAGTGTCTAAAACCCCTTTGCTCTACACATTTTTCATAGTAAAATTGGCTTGCTTTAGGAAACCTTTCCTGAACTTTTTTGAAACAAACAATCTGAGGATCACAGCCCTTCTCGTTTTCTTCTCATTACAAATACTTACTTTTACAACTGACTGCAACATAATTAAGGCCTACAAGACAAGCAGCACCTCTTGGTCTACAAATGGGAGCCAATACAGAGAGGCTTAAACTTGGATTCTTCCTAATTGCCAACAGAGGGTGTCTTGCAAAATCAAGTCCCTTTGTATAGAAGTCAATTGGAAAATGACCCTACTTCTCATTTTATTTAATACCCCAGTAAACATTATTATAATGACTTTATGGTTTCAATTGCTAGTTTCGAAGGGTCTTCAAAACAGCAAGATGTTTATTTGTTAAAGTATGGCCTCATTTGGAGTTAAATAGACAATAGAACATGGTATACTTCAGGATATACAGGTCCTTACCACAGTACATGGTGTGTTTTCACATCATGAGACTTCATTGTGACATTTTGGTCACTGAAAAAAATTACTTGTTCAGTGTTTGGTTAGACTAGAAAACACTCTAAGGAGTCAGCTGTTCATTTTGAATAAAGTTTGTCCCTTGCTAACAGAGCTAGCTAGCAAGCACAAGTGTTAGCTGATGATGTAGCTTCTCCCATGGCGTTCTGCACATGCACTGGATACGAACCAATCACAGCTGGAGTCCTTAATCCAATGTGTGAATACCTATTGTTTTTGTGCAGTCTATGCTTCATGAACACTATCAAAGAGTTCTCCAAGAGAGATCATGGAGGCATCGCAAAAGAGCCAAGAAGAGGCTATGACGGAAGGCCTTGTAGGCCTTTGAATAAAATCTACCCCCATGGCAGTTGAGCAAACCCCATCCCCTGATGAAAACCATGTGATACAGCTGAGAGCTGTGGAAAAAGCAAGAAAGTGGAACTTAAGTTAGTCATTCTATAAAAAACATAATTTCTAAGGCGAAGACTGAACTTTCATGTGGCTCCCGCTGCCAGTGGTCCTGAACATAAATAAATCTGTGTAAGACAAGGAAAGGATGGCATGGCTGGATAGGAGTGGTCGAGTGATATTTTGTTTAGAAAGACGTCTGTACTTTTTAGGTGTTGCGCAATGGCTTTTAAATGGCTCAGCCAGTACAGTCAGCTAAATAAAGCAGAAATGAAGACAGCACTGTCCTGCAGGGTTCCCACGGTAACATCCAACCTCTTTGAGTGCTGATTGGCCATCTGGTACTGCTTTATGTCACTTCCTATTAAGTTCATTGATCCTTCTT
Source organism: Serranus cabrilla (assembly GCA_903364295.1). Lineage (NCBI taxonomy): Eukaryota > Metazoa > Chordata > Actinopteri > Perciformes > Serranidae > Serranus > Serranus cabrilla. The sequence goes on along the minus strand of CAFUXE010000184.1, from coordinate 298,353 downwards.
CCCTGTCTGCGGCATGTGGTTGATCATCGTGGATCAGTGTGTGTGCCTGTAATATGAATACGGTACAATGGTATGATTACAGTACATGATGGTCTCTGTCTGCGTGTTCGCTGATGCGGGCCCTCCAGCTATGCTTATGCTGACTGCGGCAGTGATTATGCTGTTTATGTAGAGTTTGCGTTAAAGGAAGAGCAGAGTAGTCTCATCAAGAAAATGATATGATGTCACTGGGTCATTGCAAAGGACAGTTGTACCAAGGAAACTTCCAGGATCATACAGGCATGTCTGCATATACAGTATGACCACATACATTTTGTTCATGGAGTCTCTGCTTCATCTGTATAAGTGATAATATGTCCGGTTTATGAGCCTCTTCAAGTTATCTTTCATGCTGTAGACTTTGTGTTTCTTCATAATTGGTTAACATGAGATAAAAGTCGAACAGGATCTGAATTTGTATTTAAGTCAAAGAAATCTTAATGCAACTTTGTCTCTTGGTGTTTATTAAAGAGACTGTCAAAAACACCCCCATTTGTCATTTGTACATCAGCTCATTCTGACCCATACATGCTTATTTTTAGGTGGTGCCCTCCAGTAGTCTCATTAATTATGACGCAAGCCAAGGAGCAAGAGAAGATATGGAGTTCACTTTGGGAGGTTGGGAGGGGTGATAAGGACGAGGTCATCCCTATGTTCCGGGCTGACATTCCCAAAACCCAGGGATTGCCCTTCCCTAATGTGTTGTTAGGGTCAGTCTTTGTTAGTGTTAGCTCTTAGCCCTATCAGTAAACATAGGGCTGAGGGAACATCGACACGCTCCCATCAGGACTTTCACCCAGGGTACCAGTGTATGAGTCCCTAGTTAAACCAAATGTCAATGTTGTTTGTTTAAGTGAAGTGGTAACTTCCATACAACACTGTTGTATATCTTGTTTTACATCATCCATGTAACTACCTCAGATCCCGCAGTAGTTATTTTACATACACCAAATTATCTTTGGAAATCCTAAGCCTTACCAATACCTGTATCTGTATCTGTTCAACCGAATAAATTATCTGTATCTGGTTGGGGCTTAAACTAGAAGTGGGTTGGACCTAACCAGAAGTCTGAAATTGATATGGGTCGATTAGAAGTTGCTTTATTTAGTATTATTTTAAAAACATTACAGAACAGACTCAGAATTGAGAACATTAAAGAACTGTAGGTCAAATAAATGATAGGAATGTAAGAAAATTTGTTTTTTATAGTTTTGAGGACTTATTTTTGTTAAATCATCACAATAAATACTTGTCTCATAAGTGTGTTTATAGTTACCATGGTTTACTCTTCGGTTTGTCAATTAATGTGCCATCAAATTTGAATTTGATTTGAATTCTGAGAAATTTCTAGAAGGAGCCTACCATGAGAACCAAGTGGTCACTTTAATAATTTCTGCAATAATTATTGTTATATGTATTCTTTGTGGGACAGACACTATGCAAAGAACACAGAGATTTTGCTTCCAATATGAAAGTGAACACCACCTCCACAGATCTGGATATCCATATTATTGATGTTGAAAATGTCTTTAAATGTGTTCAAATTTCCTTCTATCCCAAGTGTAAGTACAGAACTACCAGAAGAGAGGATCACAAACCTGGCTTCCCATTGGGGGATTTTCCTAATTTGGCTTTCCTCACTGAAACACACAAGGGACACCCACCCACCCAGACTGAAAGGTGCTAATAGCCGGTCAGACCAAATGTGTGTGTTGCACTGTCAGAGCGAGGAATACAAACCTCCTCTACCTCCTGCCCTCACTTCCTCCCCAGTTTCCTACTGGGGCTCATTTATTTACATTAGCACCAAGCAGAAAGGCATCAGAGGAAGTCTTAAAGTAGAGCCACAATGGCCGATTTAAGCTGCCACCCAAAAGCCAGTTTTTTTTTTTCTTTTGGCTAAGAGGATTTGTGTCTGGTCCATGTATCAGACCTCTCTCTCGCTCACTCTCTCTCTCTGGGACAAAGTCACCCCTCACACTCGCGCTGAGTAAAAGTAGCGTCTTGCCACTAGCTGCCTGGCTAATGACATTTATCCTTATGGAAATGGAGGAGGAGGAGAAGGCTTTAGATGGAGATTTGGACAGACACATACACCTGAGACGGGCAGACGTAAACCGGCTGGCTACTTTTATGGCATGCATGCTCAATGATTCACACATACCCCCCTCCACACACACACAAACACTTCCCTTGCAGCGTCTTATCCCCTAACTGGCCACCAGTCAAAATAAGCCTTATTCTCTGGGGTTTATATTTTCTCCTGGCCGGGCTTGGCTAGGCACACTCAGTTAAGATGGCAGTCAAACAATCTCTCCTCTCCTCTCATTTCCACCGTTTCTTCCTTTCTAATGCTAATGCCTGGATGGATATATCCCCTTTTCCACTGGCATGCAAGGACGCCAAATTTCTGATTAACTCCTGAGACAAAGTTTCATAGCATCTAGGTCAAAAGCTGCTTCAGAGGGAACAGGAGAATGTCAAGCTTTGTTTTCAGCCAGATAATATAACATGGAAAAGAGTTGGTCACATTGCTGGACATGTCGGGGCTCTTTAAAGAAATATGAAGAATCAAGGAAGACTAAGGTTTGGAGGTTTATCAAAAGGGAGGAGAGATGGATTGACTCAAACATCTAGACAACATTGGCATGAGGAAATATGGTGGTAACTGTTTTGCTGATGGCGTGTCTTCTAATATTTCAGAATTAAAAACATTTGACATAGAAGGGTTAACCCTAACCTTAACCCAGCATTACACTGATTTTGGTTACAGGGGATATTGCCTTGCAGTTTCCATTCTTTACTTGTGTTATCGGTGAATTAAAATCATAGAAGAAGAATCCTAAACCCATTGTTATTTGTGCACTATTTGCATGCAAAGAGGATCAGATCCAATAATGTTCAATGCCTGGTATTACTGCTGTGCAGCCTAATGTAAAGAACACCTCCAATATCATCATCATGGATACCAGATTTCAACATTA